>OX030948.1:43208727-43808727 GCA_943735915.1 Pherbina coryleti
TTCATTCAAGTTAACGCAAATGCATTGCAGCTGATTGTTCACTAAACACAGCTTTTCCTCAACTTACCGTAATCATTTTGACATAAGTCTTTTTATTAGACATTGCAACACAAACTGTCAATTTTGGCCGAAAAAGCTTCTGTAAAGGACCTGAAAAGCTTTAACTTCATGCCTTTGTAACTTGCTTTTCATGCCAAAAAAAAAAAAAAAAAAACAAAAGAAAACCAACTCTCTCTCATTCTACTGCAAGTACTGCAAAAATTTTTCAATCAGTACAGAAAATTCAGTCATCGTAACAGTTAGGTGCACAAAGAAATGGCAGCCACGCACTTCTACGAAAATAAATTTACAAATTTTCATAAAAATCATATAAAATTATTTGCTGTTTACATGAAAACAGCAAATTTAATGCAAACCGCATATGTGCTAAAACGTTCGCTTTAAACGGTCGCCTTTCTCCAAAATAAAAAAAAGAAATAAAACTTGCACAACCGTTCAATATACAACCCCCAGGAAAAAAGATAAATATTCTGTTTTAAAAATTGTGCAAGAGTTTTCATACCTAGTCAAATTAGTTGCAAAGCAAAATTCGGTTAAAAAAAAATTAAAGTGCTGAAAAGATTAAAACCCTTCTGTTAAGTTATACGAGATCTTGTCGTAATATTACGTGATTTGTGAAAATAAATGCTAAGTGCGTGCGATTGTGAAGTACCTTTTGTGCCGAAAAAAAACAAAAATTTCTTTTTCATTTGTCACCCATGAAATCTGATTGATTTCCATTATATGATTATAAAACGAAAAGCTGTGCAACACTGTAAGTGCCAAATTTTTCTTGTAACCAAATATGGAGAAGTTGGTTTGTTTAATTTAAGTTAAGATTTATTCAAAATAAAAGCAAAAATCTCTGTTTTTATTCAATGCCAACATGACCAAAGCTATTTTGAATAAAGCTGAAGGCTCTTTTACAGCGAACACAGAAAGGACTAATAATTTAATTACATAATTGAACAGCGGTAGAAGGAACCGCTGCGTATAATAATTCGTGTTATTTAAACCTTGCAAGCTTCATGCAATAACTGTATAAATTTTGAAATGAAGTAATAATTGGATTTCAAGAATATCTAGTGCACGACCATTTAAAAATTCAATATTGTTGTCAGAATTTTCTTTAAGGGTATTCAGGGCTTACGCAAGCTTTATATGTAATTTGTTTTTTTTTTTAAGACTCAAACAACGCTCTGGGGGTGCCCCCTATAAATGCGAAATCATTGCGTTGATTCCGAAGAAGGGTGTGATAGTTAGTTGGATGGTGGAAAGATGGATTAGTATGGTGAAGATTTATTTTAATTAACAGCGCAAAACTGCCGGGGAACACGCTCGCAGCGAAATTGTTTCCACAATTTTACTGTACGACTGAAGAACGAATTATCTCGGAAATGCGAGGTTCTATTGGGCCTTAAGGCAATGCTATACGGATGGACTTGGTGAGCTGCTTAGTACTCTCATATGTTTTGGTATACGACTGAACGTGCTCACTGTGAGTGAACTACTGAATGCACTCATTTCATTTTGACGCCTATTTGACATTTAGCATTTATGCTTCTTTTTCGGGACTAAAATTTTCGGCTACAGTTGTTTATAATTATTGAATGGAGCTCGCTCGAAAACCGTGTTGCTATAGTTGGTCTAAAAAAATTTGGCATGGAAAGAGGCGATATCTTTTGGACCACTTGTGACCACTAGGTGTCACTCGTAATTTTTTGTTTTGTACTGTGAAGTTTGAGGATACTGGTGGAATAACCGATCGTCCAAAATCCGGCCGTTCCCGTTTTCTAAGAACACCACGAGCCATCAAGGCGGTAAAGTTTCAAATCAAGCGAAAACCGCTGCGAAAGCAGAAAATCTTGTCACTGGAGATGAATATCTCGGCGCAATCGATCTCTCGCATTCTTAAATATGACTTGCGGCTCAAAACATACAAAAGACACACCGGGAATTTTCCAACGGTAGCGTTAAACGAACAACGTAAGCGAAAATCGAAAGCGTTACTTCTTAAGCACGTGGATAATGCCACATACAAATTCTGTGTATTGACAAAAAAATGTTCACCGTAGAGAAATCGTTCAATAAACAGAATGATAAAGGAGTGTATGCTCTGTCATTACGACATGCAGCAGAACTCGTTCTGAAAGTTCAGAGAGGTCACCACCCAGCTTCTATGGTGGTTTGGTGTGGACTCTAAAGGAGTTAAAACTTCGGCGAAAGTGTATGAATCCGATGTTTTGGAATTGGTTGTGAAGCCTCTTAGCACGACATTATTCCAAAAAAAGCCGTGGACCTTTCAACAAGATTCTGCTCCGGTCCATAAGGCTGAATTGACTCAAGAGTGGTTCAAAAACCATGTACCGGACTTCATTTCCACGGATCAGGGGTCAGCAGGTAGCCCAGACCTGAACTCATTCGATTACAAAATGTGGTTCGTGTTAGATTGCTTGCTCTACACGACACCCAAATATCGAATCTCTGAAATGCGCTTTTATCCGAACAGTGGAGAAATTTCCTATGCATGTCGTGCACGCTGCGATCGATAACTGGCCGGATCGACTTCGCTTGTGCTGGAAAGTAAATGGTGGCCATTTCGAATAAGTTGTTCGACAATTGTTGAATGAATCAATAAATAACAAAAATAATTTGTTAAAATAAAAAGAAATCGTATGAGAGTACTAAGTACAAAAGTCTTAGCCAACCAACATTACATCGATATCCAAGAGAGTTGAGAGAAGATGAAATGTTTTCATCCCCTGTCAGATATATCGCACGTTGTTGAATCCACTCCAGAAGCTTCAAATAAGATCTTGAAGACCCTTCCCAAATATACGAATTGTATTACATTTTCGTGCTAAAATGTGACGCGAAGGTCAGTCGGAGTGAATTTTTTTTACATCGTTGACTAGAACCTCAAGAATTCTGAATTCCTCTGTATTCTGAAAAATCTTAAATCCTTAAGCTTTACACCGTTCAAATTGAGTGAAGCTAAGAGGCAATTCATTAGCTTGTAAATTAACAGGAAAATCTGGATCTTGCTAGCATTAAACTCAATGCTATATATTAGCAAGCCTCTACTCGGAGATTTTTTAAGTCATTATGCAGTGTGTCATTCATATTTTGTCCCATTCTCTCAAATAAATCCACAAAGAGCTCGGGATTTTTTTGAAAGAATATGAATGACAAATGCTGCCGTCGTCTGCAAACGCATAATTGATAGATTTACAACCATTGCAAACTTGACTAAATTGGTATTATACCTGAAATCCTTGGTTAAATGCAAAATAAAAACAAGGCTGCTTCGGCTTAGCTTGCAGACCTTAATCCTTTTTTCGAAATTTTCGATCTATTCTTCGCATAATTAGGGTTATAATTCAGCGAAGTCGATTTCAACGTTCGCTTGAGGGTTGTAATCGTTTGCTTAATCTTAACATAAACTCAAAGAAGAGAAGCGTTAAATTGCAAGAAGAGTTCTAAAGGTATTAAATTGCAAGATTTTGGTGACCAATTGGTGTCTTCAAAACGCGACCAGGGGACTTCGTGTGCAATAACTCGATTGTTTCGCGACTTGTCTTGTTTCCAAAAATTATTTATCATATCTCTGCAGCACACTCACTGCATTGACTGTAACGGCTTATCCATCGTAATATTGGAAAAAGAGGCTCCATTGACGCCTCCAGCCCACAAGCAGCATCAAATTGTCACCTGTTGTGAGTGCATTGGCATCTCTTGAATCACTCGTGGGTTTTTGGATTCCCAAATGCGTCAATTTTGCTTATTGACATAGCCGCCAATGTGAAAATTAGCTAAGTCAGAAGACAGGATTTTTTGCAAAAAATCACCGGCATCATTTCCATCTTTTCCAAGACCCATTTAGTTCCGAAATTTACCAAAAGTACTTTGAGAACGAATTGTCACCAGAGACAAAATCTATTCTCACTTTTTTACGAGTCACCAAACTCGTATGAGGCGTGGCTTTATCGTGGTGGAAGGGACCACTCCATTCCAAATGACCAGCTTAGGACATTTCTATTGGATGGTATCTCTCAATTGTTGTAGTTTCCCACAGTGGAACTCAGGATTTATGGTTCCATTCGGTGGGAGTAGCTTGCAGTAATTCCGTTCCAATTCCACCAGATTGAGAGTATAACCTTCTTCCGGTGAAAGTCTGCTTTTGATTGCCTCTCCGGCGCTTCCTCTTTTTTGTACCATCTTATTTTTCTGTTAACATTCTTGTAGATAATCCACTTTTCGTCACCCGTAACAATACTCTTGAAAACTGGGCCGCTTTTTCACGTTTTATGAGCCGATCGCAATTGTCAACTCAATTGACTTTGAGAATTTCTTGCAATTACCCAGCGGTACCCAGACATCCAATTTGTTTGATAAAGACAACTGTGAACGCTTTCAACGGACAAATTTAGAGCTCTCGCAATTTCTCTGACTGTCGTATGCTTTTTTGTCTACACTAGCGTCTTGATTTGAACACCATCAGCCTCCGAGAGCCTACCATAACGAGGAGCATCCATGATTAAAAATACAGGCATGGAAACGGGCAAACATTTTTTGATACTGTTTTTCTTTAATCTAATTTTCGCCACTTCTACTAATTTTTGTCTGACTTCAGTTGTTTTTTGCCTTTGTTGTTACTCTTAAAAAACGACTTCCAAAGAAAAGCGGTAAAAACTTAATGATATTATTTGTTTTTAATGTAAATAAACAGCTGAGCTCAAAAAATGACATATAATTCAACATATGTCAGATCTTTGACGATGAAAGTGATGCATACTAGAAAAAAATCAGAAATCTTTTCATGTCTCTCAAATACTTTCGACAAATTTGAGAAAATATAGTCTGACCATGGTATAATTAATCAGGTAGGTGTGACAGTTTTCAATCGAACATGAATTGTCAAAAATCATACAAAACAAAGCAAAAAAAAAAAAAAAAAAACAAAAACAGCCCAGTTTGACAATCCATGAACGATCTCGTGAGAAAATAGCCTGTTGTCAAACCTACCTGTATAATTGTATCATGCGTCTGACATATGGTGTATTATACTAAGTGCTCTCACATGTTTTTTTTCTACACGACTGAACGTGCTCACTTTGAGTGAACTACTGAACGCACTCGCTTCGTTTTGACGTCTATTTGACATTTAGCATTTATGTTTCTTTTTCGCGAAAAAAGTTTTCGGCTGCAGTTGTTTATAGTCATGCGGCTTGTTCGAAAATCGTGTTGTTATAGTTGCTCTAAAAAATGTTGCATGGAAAGAGGCGATATTTTTCGGACCTTGCGACCACTAGGAGTCAGTCGTAATTTTTTGTATCGTACTGTGAAGTTGTTTGAGGATACTGATGGAATAATCGAAACTGACGTAAAAATTTTCACCGTAGAGGAATCGTCCAATAAACAGAATGATAGAATGTATGCTCTGTCACGACATGCAGCAGAACTCGTTTCGAAAGTTCAGAGAGGTCACCACCCAGCTTCTGTGATGGTTGGGTGGGGAGTCTCCTATGATGGGGTCACCAAGCTCCATTTTTGTGAAGAAGCAGTCAAAACTTCGGCTAAAGTGAATAAATCCTATGTTTTGGAATTTGTTGTCAAGCCTCTTAACACGATATTATTCCAAAACAAGCCGTGGACCTTTGAACAAGATCCTGCTCCGGCCCATAAGGCTAAATTGACTCAAGGGTGGCTCAAAAATAATGGAACGGACTTCATTTCCACGGATCAGTGGTCAGCGAGTAGCCCAGACCTGAACCCATTGGATTACAAATTGTGATCTGTGTTAGAGAGTATGGCTTGCTCTACTCGACACCCAAATATCGAGTCTCTTAAACGCGCTCTTGTCCGAGCAGTGGAGAAATTTCATATGCATGTCGTGCGTGCTGCGATCGATGACTAGCCGGATCGACTTCACTCGTGCTAGAAAGCAAATGGTGACCATTTCGAATATATCTATACTATTATATAAAAGGGTTCTCTCGGATTTTATCGTTCAATCACGGAGTAACCGCTGAACCGATTTTAATTATTCTTTTACCATTCAATTGCTATAATAAGCGACCCTGCTGCTGGGTACTACTTTTTTGGTAAAACTTTTGATTAAATTATTTAAGAATTCATGCATTTTAATCCATGCTGTCATTGTATAAGCAGCACAAACTAACAACAAACAATAACTTAAGCTTTTTGTTGAGAGAGAGAGGTGAGAGTCGATAACTCACCGCACTGCCATCTTGAGTGGATAGTTGCACTCAGTTTATTTTTGCTGCAGTGTTGCCATAAGCCCAATATATCGTATTTATTTTGATTTTCGTACTAAGATTGCTTGCCACTCTTTTTATTTCAATAGCTACCGAGTTAAAAAATCTAATAAATAGATTGAGATCAATTTTACATAATTTTAGAATAAAGCTGAGAAAAAAAAACAAAATATTAGATTGTCATTAAAGGCCATTTTTATTAATGGCGAAAATAACTTCTATGATCTTGTGGTAAAATTGGATGGTAGTAATCATGGTTAATCTAATGAGGTTGACGCAAGGGTGAGAGCGAGTGCCCATAAATGTCAAATCGAAGTTGACAGCTCATACAAAATCTGAAAGCGAAAATTGATAACATGTAAAGCCGATGAAGTTGTTGTTGTTGCTTTTCATTTGTGGGTTCTGAAAAGAGAGTTCGATCAGCCCCAAGATAACCTTATTAATTTAACCATGATGGTGATTTCAATTCCATGTAAGTTGTGGGGGTGAAATGTTTTGTAATACCATGGCTGTTGTGTGTTCAACGGTCTGAAATGTCATTGCGTTAGGTTGTGGCTTGAACAGCTGCGCAAAATATAGAGTCTTTATTTAAATATGTTTTCAAATTTGTATTTATATTTATATTTATTATCCCAAGCAACGCTGAGAACGGGTATGCTAGTTGTTCTATATTTTTGAAAAAGTTTTTTGTTGTTTTCATTCTATGAGCAAAAAAGCGTGTACCAAAAAATATGAGAGTACTAAGAATAGTTCTCTCAGTACTAACATGTTTTGAGTTAATTTTTGTAAGTACATTTTTTAAATATTTTCTCAAAGGTGCCCAATTTTAATCATTAAACGAATTGATCTCTAAAAATACCTTAACTTGAGCCAACAAGCCGTTTAATTTTCATTAAGCATTTGAAGTCCCTCCAGCAAATTTCCCATTACCCACACCTACTCTTTCGTCATCGTTATATAAGAGCAATAACAATGAAATACATAACGCTGCAAAATATTAAAGAGTTTTGTTAGCCAGACTCAATGGCCACATTTGCATAAAATATATATAAAATGAGTTTTTGTAAATTTTGACAACATTTCTCAAAAGCTTTCTGGCAAGTAGCAAGAGCATAGTAGAATAAACAAAGTAGACTCGCGGCTGAAAATCCTCTCTTGCTCTTAGTCGAAACTGTCAAAATCAATATAACTAACTTTCCGCTTGTTTTTGCTGTTCTTCGTTGTTTGGTGTTTTTTTGACAATTTTGACTCTTGGCTCTCAGCCGCGAGTCTACCATGTTTATTCTATCATGAGCAAGAGTTCTGTGAAAGCTCAAATCTGACAACTACTCACATGCCGCTCTCTTTCAGACAACTAAATACCGGCGCTCTGCAAAGCTTTGATGGACAACAACAAACGAGCTTATCTGCTTCTTTACGTAATGTTGCTGCAGTTTGTCCCTCATATCGGTAATATTTTGTTTACGCCAAGTGTCTGCAAGCTACAATGAAGACCACTTAAAGCTGAATGTTTGTTTTTTTTTTTATGGTCCAAGAAAATCTAGAGATAATCCAGAACAATTTGAGTTTGCAAACTCAACAGAAAGAAAAAAAAAACTATTTAAGCCCTATTAATCACAAGAAATTGAGTCACAAATTGTGAGGGGCATTATTTTTTCTCAGCTTGGCATCAGATATTTTGAAATATCCAAATGCGGCACCCTGTATTCAGTGACATGATGGCTGTCACATCCTTTGTAGTTGTGTATTTCTTTTTTTTCGTTACATATGACATAGTGTAAATTATGTATGTCCATACATACATAAAAGTATGTAATACAAGCAATTTTTTGGTTTTGGCAAAAACACTCACTTGTGTGGCCATAATGGTAAAAAACCTTCTTACCGTTCCAAATCCCTTAATTTATTTGCTTCTCTCTTGTGTGGGCTTTAAAGGTTCCTTGAAATTGACCTTCGATTTGGCTGTTAGTGTTGTTGGTGTTAATGTTGTTGTTGTTATTTTATTATTGTTGTTGTTTTTGTTATTGTTGTTGTTGTTGTTGTTGTTGTTGTTGTTGTTGTTGTTGTTGTTGTTGTTGTTGTTGTTGTTGTTGTTGTTATTGCTGTTGGAATACCGCTTTGAAAAATATGGCATTTAAATCTATTGTTCGGTATACATACCCAAGGACTTTGGGTCTTGGGCTTAGGTCCTTAGTACAGGGTAGCTTTGAAGTTTTTAATATACATACTTACTATAGAATCTTTTGAGAAGAAGCCACTCGTGAAAGCTTTACGTTGCCCAAGTTTCAAAAGTATTTTACGTAATTTTCTTTGATTAATTGAATTCCTGTTGATATCGGAAAATTTCTGTTTTTGCTTCTGCTTCGTCGGACTGTCCGTAAATTCTTGTGCAGAAGCCTCTTTTTGTATTGGACACAGTGGAATGTGAACGGACAAATAAATTGAATGCTTTGAGTGCCAAAAAGCAATTAACAGCTGTTAATTGTTGTGTACATTTCAACAATTGAAAAAAAAAACTATTGGTTCAATATTAATTTTTTTTTAGGGTTCTGATATAGATCATTAGTGGTGTATTTGTTTTACAAGTTTAAGGGTTAAAACAGGCTTGGCAGGGTAAAAAAACATTATATAATAAAATTCTATTTTCAATCAAACTTTTAAGTATTTAAGAAGAGAAAATGAAGGGTGTTTCTTTGAGATTCCATTGTTCGATAAGTATTGAACTTTCAGATCAGATGGTGGTCAGATCTGGGAACTCTATTATAATTTGTGATCAGTTTGGTTACCATTTTCTAATGAATGACCATTATTTGCGCAGTACATTCGGTCAATAGGCCAATCAACCCACTGTTTAATCGCAATATTCTTTTCAGTCATGAGACTCATTTTTGAAGCAATGGGCATGCCAATAAGCTAAATTGTCGTATAGGTAGTGCAGAAAATCTACAAGAGATTCTCAAGGCGCCATTATATACTCAAAAAAAAAAAATAATAATACCTGTTTGATGCGCTTTATGGGGCGGTAAAAAATGAGAGAGCATTACTGTCAACGGCGAGCGCCATAGAGCCATGACTGCCGAATATTTCCTGCCCCAATTGAATAGAATGCTGAAGACATGTCTTTTCAGTAGAACATCGCAACAATCGACTGACTGAAGGAAACATTTGTCGAACGCGTTATTTCTCGAAATGGCCAGTCAATTGAAAACCAAGATGGTGCGATTTTACGCCTTTGGATTATTTTCTCCAGGGTTATGTGAATTCATTCGCTTATTCGAACAAACAAGCATCTATGAACGCCTTGGAAGAGACCATTGTGCAAACTATTGTCGAGATACAGCCCCAAATGTTTAGTCAAATATTTGCCTTCTAGAATACTAATGGCATAAAATTATCTTTCTTATAAAGCCTATTTTCAGTTTGATATAATGTAACCTCAGAAATTTATTTTAATTCAAAGTTCTACACCTCTAATTTCTACACCCTACTTAAGTTTTAAATGTATTGAATTATGAAAGTAAAATTTATTTTAATATTTTGAAAAGTCGTTGAGATTTTCGTAGGTCCAATATTTTTTTTTTCATTTTCTAGATTAAAAACCACTCCTACTCAGCAAGTAATAATTCCATGCAACAATATTACATTTTTGTTGCATATGCAGCTCCGAGACCTGACGTCGTTTTTATTTATTTTTTTCTATTTATGTCGAAAGGCCAAGCACGTAACAATTTGAAAACTCAGTGACTTTTTAAATTTCCCGGGAAAAACTTTAAATGCAACAGTGATCCTGTCAACTACCATCTATTAATAGACTACTGTCAAATTTTGAGCAAGCTGTAGATCTGTTTCCGTACTCGTTTCAAGTAAAGTTCTAGTAATAGAGAGTAATTTGATTATCTGTCAACATGAGAAAATTTACCAAAAAGTATGGAAACGACTTCAAGTAAAGTTCAAGCACATCAGCTGTGTTTTGACGATTGAAATGAAATATAGATTGAATTTGCTGGTTGGTTTATTTAAAGGAATGGCAAATTCAAAGAAGGTGCACGTGAATTGTTCTCCAGGAACCATTGGCTTCCTTTTGCGTTAATTTTGCATATTTTTACTTTATTTTTATTAATTTTCTAACCAATTTCATAAATTTCTTAAAATTTAACTTCAAGTTACTTGAAACGAGTAGGGAAACAGACATTGTCATTAAGTTTGTGTTTGACAGTCATTGAAAACAGCCAATCTCGTGAATTTCGACGAAAATGGAAAAAAGTGAATTTCTGTACCCATCTAGCATTATTTTTTGCGTAAAAAAAAGATCACCAAATCCAAGGAAAGGCTTGATAAATGCTATGGGAACTCTGCACCATCAATTTCAATGATTAAGAGGTGGTTTACTAAATTCCGTTGTGACCGTACCATCTCAAGTGACGCCGAACCTTCAGGTGACCCAAAGCGGTCTTCATGCCAGAAATCGTCGATATAATACATGCAAAGATATTGGAGAATGAAAGTGCATGAGGTGACTTAAGCTGTAGGTATGTATCTCAACTGAGCGTTACATCATATTTTACAGGAATATTTGGACATGAAAAAGTTGTTCGCGCGTTGAGTGGCGCGATTGCTCACACTCGACCATAAGTGTAGCCGTGTGACCACTTTAAAGGAGCGTTTGACGATGCTCAACCACAATCTGAAGGAGCTTTTGTGTCGTTTCGTAGCCGAAAAAGAAACACGGATACAACACAACACACCAGAAACCAAGGAACAGTCAAAACAGTGGACTTTGCTGGGTGACATGCACCAAAGAATGCCAACAAGGTAATGTCGACCAACAAGTCGACAAAGTCGCATTTGGCGAAGAAAAAAATGCTCTTCCACCATGACAACGCAATAAAAGATTTGGGTCGAATGAAGAGGTCATCACTAAAACAAACGCCTACTTTGAGAAACTTGATGAAACCTATTATATGGAAGACATAAAAAATTGGAAAAACGCTGGAATAAATCTGTCGATCTTAACAGGTCGCCTCCACGAGGCATAGCACATGCCATCATATACATCAAGGCATCGAAAAATCTAGTGGAGACCGCATACGCCATGAGGATGGCATATCTATTTGTACAAGGGCAATTTGATAAGTCAGTGACTATTTGAAGAAAAGGTATTTTTTCTGCAGAAAGCGTTTTATTTCTCACCATAGGCTCCTTTACAGGCTGTCATATACATCAAGGCATCGAAAAATCTAGTGGAGACCGCATACGCCATGAAGATAGGCCACATATACTTAATTTGTGTTTTAAAACATTTATCGTAGAGCATATACCCATTGAATAATAATTCCATGCAACAACGTTGAATGATTGCTGCATTTTTAATCTTCGAGCGGCTTTACCGCGGCCTCATGACGTCATATATTTTTTTAAATTTTTGGCGTGAGGGTTAAGAACCAGCCTTTACTGATGTAAACTATTTTTTATCGTAACATCTTTACTAGTGCATTATAATTCCATGTAACAAATTTCAAGTTTCGTGGTTTAGGGAGTTAGCTTCGCGTTCCGATGACGTCTTTATTATTATGTCATTATTTTTGTAATGAAGCCAACGAATTAACCTCTTCTGTCGTGCCATTATTTTTCTCATAACACCTATACTCATTGAGTAATACTTCCACGCAATGTCGATTGATGCATTTTGGAGAAATGCTTTCTTCAACTTTTTTGGAAACCTAAGCGGTAAAATGTAACGCTACCACGTCAAAATGGAACGTTTAAGAAAAACACCCTTTAGAATGTTCCATTCGGTCAATTGTTTGCAACAATATAAAACAACGTCATTGAACGAAAATCTCTGATTTCAAATGGAGAATCTTAAGTGGCGGTTATCAAAGATTTTTTTGTATTATTAAATTTTATACTCACTTTCTTTGAAATTCCTCTATTATTAACAGCCTTTCAAGTGGCGTCTTCTCTTGATTAAGCTTATACATCAAAAAACTAAATTATTTCTATAAAAATTTTATAAGCACTTTCCTATCATCAAAAAGATTACAAACAATTGTCATAGTTTTATAATTAAATATTTGATTTCTTTTAAATAATTTAAAACCTATCTGAGTGTTTTAGTTACATTTTTCCATCAGAAATAATATCCATGTTAAAATAAACGATTAATTTTCAAAAAACATGTTCACAAAATTTCCTTCTAAAATTAAATTTTGTACGCTTTTTATATGAGCTTGCCACACTGTGCATCAGTTTCAAGTACTCGTATGTATTTGTTATTTATTATTAATGGTTCACATTGTCTTGTCACTTCTTTGGAAGAACGTAGAGAATATTAACTTTATTTATCAGACAATACATATTTTACGGAATCATAAAAAATTACCACCAACTCATCAGCGGCGAAAATGTATTATTATTATCAGCTTGAATAGAAAGGAGACAACAAAATCGATTTCTTGCACCCTGTTTATCTTTGTCTGATGGTCGAACCAATAACAACATAAATTTATTTACTCATCAAACACTCTGATTCGATAGGATTTGAAGTATGAATAAGATGATTGGAATCATTTTTAAGTGGAACTAATAACACACAAAAATATGTACAGCTGTGTTCGATGAAATATGTAGCAGTGTGTACTCTATTTTAAGAAAAGTGACATTGTCATTTTAGTGACCAGGATTCTTTCAATATCTTTTTTTTTTGTAAAAAATCGTACAGTACCTACTTATAAATACGAGGGCTGCGTATTTAAGTCTTGCGCCTCGGCAGCACTAAGCTTTGCCAAATGAGTCTTGACAGTTCCATTCGAAAATTTGTCTTATTGCGTTGTTAACAAAGCTTTGAAAATTGTATTTCAGCAAAAAAAAAATGGAATTAACACATGAACATTTTCCGGTGATAAGTTTTTATGATTTTCGATCAACTTACTGCGACTTTTGGTGATGAAGCACCACACCCAGCGACTTTAAAACGCTGGTTTAATGAGTTCGAGCGTGGTCGGCTGATAGAGATGGAGTCATCCTTGAGCATAAGTGGGACTAGAATACATTTGATTTTACATGAGCATTTTAACGTCAGGAAGATTTGTTCCCGTTGGACATCCCATAATTTAACGGTTGCTCAAAAAAAACGTTAATGTTGAAACATATTCAGCCCTATTCTAGGATCCGTCGTAATAAATTACAAACCGTAGCCTACGCTACGAATACGAAAAATTTGCTATGCTAGGTTCCGAACAAAACAAAGTGGAATGTTGCCTCATTGAATTTAATTTCAAAAACAGCTGCTTTTGACAAGAGACATACAATTTAAAAAAAGTGATTAATTAAAGTGTTAAGTTTATTGATTTTCAAATAAAAAGTGATTTAAAATTAATTCCATTGCAATTTAAAATTTTGCACAGCTTGAGGAAGATATGCTACAGAGAAGAGCTATGAAAGTTCGGCAAAAAGTATTGCGAGATTACAGCGATCCTTTTGAAATTCCGATCTGTGTCCGAATTGCGGACCTTTTCATCGAGAAAAATCGTTTCAAATATGTCAACTACATCCATCAACTTGTTTTGTCAACTATCAGGCATGCCTCGAATCGATTCCGGATTGGATTCTATCCGCCGCGACGAATATGCTACGCGAAAAAAAAATCCGCGAAAAGAACTGTCAAATAATGATGCATTTGGAACGTTGAATGTCAATGTTGCGAATTTCGAATACGACATAACGATTTGGATCGTAGAATACAACTTTACGAATCCGAAAGAAATCACAGCTACGGCGGATCCTGGAATAAGGCCGATTATTAAAAAGATTAGTATTCCTTGCGTAGAAATAAAAATATTACTCAACCCAAGGCATCGCTTGTTAAACATGGGGACTCCTCACCATGGATTTGATCAATTCACAAGTGGTTTACTGAACAAAGGACGCCGAAAGTTCTGGTCATCCGCTGGAGGCTACATCGGCAGATAGCTACCATAAAATCCACGATGTGATATTGGACGATCGGCGAGTGAACGTGGAGGAGAGAACTGAGGCTATAGGCGTCTCAACCGAACAGGTACGGTACATTTAGCATACATTTTTGGTTTTGAGAAAGCTATCTGCCAGATGGGTGATGGATAACTTTCAAAAATGTGGTCAAAATATTGGTTCTTCACAATGCTGTAGTTGACATACTGGACTTGATCTGGCGTATCGAAACCCTAAAAGGTCAAAGTGCCCTTGTCGACCAACAAATTCGAGTTAAGATATAAAATAAATTGCCTTCGTCAATTGAAAATTGTATTGAGCTCAAAGAAGACTTCTTATGCTCATAAATGTAGAATTGATTTTAAAGGTTTTTCCCACAGCTTTTGTTTTCTTTTTAAGGCATTGAATCTACCGTCGTATTTGGATGTCTTAGCATCATATTTCGTAAGCCAGATCTATAACCGATGTGTTACCGTACTTTTCGAACTCGAAAAGGGCTACACTGGCGCAAGTGAGAGCATAGCAAATAATCCTTCAGAGAGAAAAAACTAAAAAGTAAGGCATTTCGCACTAAAAATTTAAAAATAAAGTAAGAAAATAAGTAAATCGTTCGCGCTAAAAAAGCAAAAACTATTTTCATTTAAATAAAATTTATTTTTTTATAAATAAAAAACATACAAAATAATGAATCTTAAAGAAATAATAAATTTAAAAATAATGCAATTGTTTGAACCAAGCAGATTCCTGTTAAAGAGCTAGCGCTTAGCTTATCAAAGTTTCCAGTTTCAATTTTCTCATTTTTTATAAATTTCAGCTGTTCAGAAAGTATTTAAAAAATTTTCCCTATTACTTATATTTTTTTTTTTTTTTTTTGCTTGAAATACAAATCAGATGCCCCTCGACAACTATTATGGTAGATGGGTTGCCGGCAATTTGTAGTAAATTTAAAAGCAGCCCGTAAGTATGCAGGAAAAAATTGTTCAAATCATCACCCCAGAATTTTGCAATAAGCACTGAGCGGAATATAAATTGTTGGACTTGCTTTCAATTGCGGAAAAACAATTGTTCAAGCAGATTCATTTTTTTTTTTCAATTAAATAAAAAATAAAAATGCAATCGATAACTTTGCCATAAAATTTAAGAACAAATTAAGAACTAACTTCTTACTAAATTGTCTTTCACAAGAAAAGACCTAAAAGAATCCTTGCAATAAATGTGGCCAATAAGCAAGATTAATAGAAACTAGAAAATTTATTGGGTTGATATATTATTTTTGTTAGGGCAACACTGGTTAACTAACTTTCGAAAGCAACACTGAACGATAACGCTATCTCTCTCTTCTTTATAATTGTATCTACCTTTTTCTCAGCAGTTAAAACACGTGTAAAATCATTCATTTATGTAAATTCATTTATTTCTTGATTATTTAAATAAAAATAAAGTTTAATTGTTTCTAAACACAACAATTGTGGCGACGAGGATGGTCGTATAAAAAAATTATACGATATTACAATTTTACATTAAACACGCACATTGCAAGAACCTAACCTCAAAAACATGAGCGACGACAAAGTTGTTCAACTGTTGGAGGAGCACCAAGCATCAATCGCTGCACACACTCAGATGTTAGAGCATCTTACACAACTTGTGCAAGCTCAGATCACACAATCACCTCGAAGCAGCTCAGATGGGTCACAACTGGAGCCAAACACATCCAAAGCAGCGCTTATGGATTCCCTCGCAAATTCGATGTCTAAATTCATTTACGAACCAGAAAGTGGACTAGTTTTTGAATCTTGGTTCAACCGCTACACAGACGTTTTCGAAAGGGAGGCGCAAACCCTACAAGATGCCGATAAAGTCGCACTATTGTGGAGGAAAATGCCAAGCTTAGTTCATGAGAGATTCAAGAACTACGTTCTTCCTAAGAAACCAGCTCAAATGACCTTACAGGAAACGGCAGAGAAGCTAAACAAACTTTTCGGAAAAGTGGAGACTGAAGTAAGTCAGCGATACAAGTGTTTGCAACTCGCCAAGTCGAGCAGCGAAGATTTTAAAGCTTACGCCAGTCGCGTTAACTTACAATGCGAGCTGTTTAAGCTAAGAGAATTGCAAATAGACCAATTCAAAGGACTAATCTTCGTATTAGGGTTGAAGTCCGCCAAGGATAACGAAATTCGCATGCGCTTGCTCAACATACTCAACGAGAACAGAGCAGGAACATCTCTCGATACACTTGTAGACGAGACGCAGAAAATACTTAACCTCAAAAGCGATACACTCATGATTGAGCAACAAAAATCTCAAGTGTGTGCTATTGAACGGTCTAAAGGAAACGCAAACAAAAAAAATTCCAAAGACACCCTGCTGGCTTTGTGGAGATATGCATTTCGTCAAGTTCTGTCCATATGCAGCACACAAGTGCGCCAAATGTCAGCAAGTTGGTCACAAGGACAACTATTGCCAAAGTGCAAAAAAAAAAACCGAATAATAATTTAAAAACAGACAGTCAACATAAAAAGTTTCAAAATCCAAATGCCAAATTTCGCACCAACGTCGTTTTTGCCAATAAGCAAATGACATTCCAAGGAAATAGGAAATATACAACAGCAAACATCAACGAGCATAAAGTCCAGCTGCAAATTGATACAGCATCGGATATTACCATAATATCACTTGAAACGTGGGAACGCATCGGAGAGCCAGATGCATACGAAACTGACGACGCTGCCAGCGACGCCAACGCCAACGCAGTCGCACTCCTCGCCGTGATGGAGTGCAACGTTACCATCGGTGATGTTACAAAATGTTTAAAATGTTTTATTACAGATATTAAAGATCTCAATGTTCTAGGTATTGACTGGATCGAAGCATTCGATCTCTGGAAAGTCCCTATCGCATCCTGGTGCCGTACAATAAAATTCGACACGGATTCATTAAAAAAGCAGTACGCCGCTGTTTTTAACAATGCAACTCTTGGCCTCTGCACAAAAACCAAAGTTCGCATCCAATTACTTCCAAATGCAAAAGAAGTTTTCATACCAAAACGCCCAGTACCATATGCAGCTCGTGCAGAAATCGAAGAGGAACTTAACCGACTAGAAAGAGCAGGAATCATCGCGCCGGTAAATTCTTCAAAGTGGGCAGCTCCAATAGTAGTTAGTAAACGTAACGGAAAAATTCGAATATGCGGCGACTATTCCACAGGGTTAAACAAAGCAATTGAACCGAATCAATATCCGCTTCCTACACCTGATGAAATACTAGCAGACTGCAGCGGCTGTACTATTTTTACGCACGCAGATTTATCGGACGCATATCTGCAAGTAGAAGTCGACGATGAGAGCAAATCACTTCTAACAGTAAACACACACAAGGGCCTTTACAGGTACAATCGCCTTACGCCTGGAGTAAAATCCGCTCCTGGCGCATTTCAACGCATCATGGATGAACTTTGCGCAGGTATTGAAGGCGCAAACGCTTATATAGATGACATCATCCTAGCAAGTAAGTCCATCGATGAACATACAAAAAATTTGCATGTTATACTACAGCGTTTAACAGAATTCGGATTTCATCTAAAGTTTGAGAAATGCCAATTTTTTCAAAAACAAATTAAATATCTTGGCCAAATAATTGATAAAGACGGAGTAAGGCCAGATCCGGAAAAAACCAAGGCAATTGATCATCTGAAAATACCAGAAAACATATCTGAGGTAAGGTCTCTCCTGGGATCCATAAATCATTATGGTAAATATGTTTACCAGATGCGTAACCTCAGAGAACCTCTAGACAATTTGTTGAAAAAGGACACGCCATTTGAATGGTCCAAAAAGTGCCAAGGCGCACTCGACGAATTTAAGCGTATTATAAAATCAGATTTACTTTTAACGCACTATAATCCTGCATTACCGATTCATGTCGCAGCAGATGCTTCAAGCCATGGAATTGGTGGAATAATTTATCACATTTTCCCCGACAATTCTATGAAAGCCATCTACCACATTTCAAGATCACTAACTCAAACAGAACGCAACTATAGTCAAATCGAAAAGGAAGGACTTGCACTAGTTTTTGCAGTACAGCGATTTCATCGAATGTTGTTAGGACGCAAATTCACACTTCATACAGATCATAAACCGCTTTTAACCATATTTGGTTCAAAGAAAGGCATACCAGTCTATACTGCAAATCGCTTGCAACGATGGGCGCTAATTCTACTTGCCTATGACTTCGACATCGAATATACAAGCACTCAAGATTTTGGACACGCTGACATTTTATCACGCCTGATTAGCAGTCACGAAAAACCGTCAAACGACTACGTTGTAGCATCAATTTCTTTTGAACAGGAAATTCAAAATACACTCAACGAGTCTCTGTTAGCCCTTCCAGTGTCACACAATATGATCGTCCAAGCAACCAAATCTGATGACAACCTTCAACAAGTTATCAGCTATTTGAAAAATGGATGGCCTGCAAAATCGAGGGGACTCAATGACGAAATTGCACCTTATTACGCAAGAAAAGATTCGCTGACATATGTTGATGGTTGTTTACTTTACGACTCACGAGTGGTCATTCCAAAACCTTTTCGTCAGCGGATACTTAAACAAATTCACCGGGGACATTTCGCTATTGACCGTAGCAAGGCAATTGCACGTAGTTACGTGTATTGGCCAAATGTGAACAAAGATATCGAGGAATATGTTCGACAGTGTCACGGATGTCAAATCGCATCTAAATCACCCGTCAAAACGACACTTCAATCGTGGCCTCTGACGTCACGCCCATTAGAACGAGTTCACGCAGACTATGCAGGACCTACAGCGGGAAAATACTACCTCGTTGTCATCGACGCCTACTCCAAGTACCCGGAAATATTCGAAACCTCTACAATCACAACACACGCAACTACGAAACTTTTGAACAAATATTGCGCTCATTTTGGTAACCCGGAACAACTCGTTACTGACAACGGCACGCAATTCTGTTCTGAAATATTCGAGTCATGGTGCACAAATCGTGGGATTCAACACACAAGAACAGTACGATTTCATCCTAGTTCAAACGGACAAGCCGAGAGATTCGTGGACACTCTTAAAAGAGCTTTTAAAAAATCTGGGGAGGAAGAAACACATGCAGAAGCACTGCAAACCTTTCTCGAAGTATATCGCTCATCACCAAATCCAAACACACCGAACGGAAAATCACCAGCTGAACACTTTCTCGGTAGGAAAATGAGAACAATCTTTGATATTATTCTAAGGCCTGCCACTGCACCGATTCAAAGAAATAAAAAAATGGAAGAGCAATATAATCGTAAGCATAGCACCAAAGAGAGGTCTTTCAACGTGGGAGATCTCGTCTTCGCAAAGGAATTCAGAAATAATAAGAACTTTTGGGTTCCTGGAGAAATCATCGAAAGAATTGGAAGTGTAATATACAACACCCTCATCACAGTTGGAGAGCGACAAAAACTGATCAGAGCTCACACTGACCAACTTCGTTTGAGATCATCAAAGGATTCAGAAGTCTACTCCCATGAACTGGAAGTTCCACTTCAAATTCTATTGCAAGAATTTAACTTAAACAATAGTAGTAATACGGGCGCTGAGATTACTTCCACACCACTAAGTACTCTCTCAGAAATGCCCAGGCGCATACAAGGACGTCGTATTCCCGTGGATGTTATCTCAAGGACACCGTAGCAGTCTTAAAGAAGGGAGGTGTTAGGGCAACACTGGTTAACTAACTTTCGAAAGCAACACTGAACGATAACGCTATCTCTCTCTTCTTTATAATTGTATCTACCTTTTTCTCAGCAGTTAAAACACGTGTAAAATCATTCATTTATGTAAATTCATTTATTTCTTGATTATTTAAATAAAAATAAAGTTTAATTGTTTCTAAACACAACAATTTTATAGAAGAAATGAGCAAAGCAAAGCAATAAATTTGCGTGAAATTTAATTAGCGTAATATTCCGGATAAGACTGATTAAGTCAAGTTTATGTAACAGATGTTTAATGAAGAAGATTTAATTATGAGTTTTGGAATTAAGATCTAAGTATCTAAAGATTTTGTGCAAATCAAGTCCTCAGGTAACGATGTTTGAAAAAGATTTGTGGATAACTATTCGATAAAATATCAAAATTGATTTTTCTAGTTCAATTACAAATCTAGAACCTAAAATTGAATGATGGTGTTAGAAATAATACCCGAGAGTTATTCTCTGTGCATTTTATCCAACTTTAACATTTACGTTCTAAGCAATAATCATTCTGTTTTGATTTCTTTTCATAGCAATATTTACTCGATGCAATTGACACACGAACACATGGACTCATGCAAGGATAATTAAGTTCTGCATGTTTCATTGACTTACTGCTACTGCTGCTCGGCATTTAAAGAATGCCTTTTGTGTGCACGTTATATTGTTATTGATTTTATTTGCACATCCACACAAAGGAGACATTCATAATCAAAGAGAGAAATAAATGGAGGAATTTTTCACTGTTTTATTTGCCTTTCTTTTTGTTCTTGTTTTTGTTTTTTGTTTAGTTTTTTTTTTTTTTTTGTTCTTTACGTAATGAAACTTTTCACACCCACGCTAGTGAGATTGCCACGAGTCTGCAGCAAGTTAAATATCTGCAAAAACCTAATGTGAAAAAATACAACAAAAAATAAAAAAAGAGCAAAGCAATGCTATGCAACCGAAAATGCAACGCATCCTTGAGCTTGAATTTAATAATGAAAATATCCTTTATGTGTACAGCAACAATGTGCAGCCAAGTTGGCCACTGCCATGTTTTGTTATTTTCGTTGATACTGTTATGCAAGGATTTTCTGCTCAAGTTCGTTATATAATGACTTTGCACTTGGACATGTCTACCACAATGACTAGTTTGTATTGATTTTATAATAAATTGACTCATTATAGCAATTCAGTCATGTACTACTACTAAACTTTACGAGATTGTACAGAGCAATGAAGCAGGAAATTTTTTCAAGACAATACCAAAGTGTGATTGAATCCAAGTAAACACCAGCAAGTGCGAATGGGTTAAGTTTTGTTGATAACTAACTGCACAAACGTGTTGATTTAACATATATACTTAAACAGTGCTTAATTATTCCACCCAATGAAAGGTTTTCCAACCTTCTAAAGGAAGGTTAGCATAAAGGAGGCAATTTAATTATGCAGTTAGTTTGACCATTAAATTCAAGGATATTTTTTTACAATACAAATGTAATGTTTATAACAATAGTGCAGAGCTTTTATGAACATTGAGCCAAATAGTTTTATTGTCTATGTTGAGGAAATATTTCGAAAAGTATTGATTAAAAAGTTGTCGATTCAAATGACAACATTTGACACCAAAAAACTTGGCATTGTTTGTTTTAAGTTCTCACGTGGCGTCACTTAAAGTTTATCCTTAATTTAGAACTATGATGAATTGATTTTTTTTTTCATTTGCTTAAAATAATGCTGAACTTATTTAATATATAAGAAGCTAGGGCTTCAATGGCGAAACCTTTGTTTTGTACACAACTCAGCTAGAGGAAATATTTCCAAGTTTCTGCCCTCAAGGCAGTTGGCACACAAAAAAATATTATTCCAACGGCGGTGGACTAACAGGCTGCAGTTCAAGCGCATCAGCCTCATCTTCTACGACAAAAACATCATCGACATCCATTATTGCCACATCTTTCACATCATCATCTTCCTCATCATCGCCAACGGAATCGTTGTCGCCTGCCTGCAGCTCTAATTCACGCACTGAAGTCATTAGAACTTTAAAGCTTTTCTGTCGTTTTTGTATCTTACGATCAAGTCGCGCTGATTCCTGCTCAAGTTCATTCATCTCAGTGCGTAGTTTTTCCAATTCCTTGGCAGTTTCTTTGCGATCCGGCTGCGACATTATAATCTTAGCCAGTGCATCGTATTCCTCGCGATTCTGGCGTATTTTTTTCGCTATCAATAATTCTAATTTACGCGTTTCCAGCTCCTCTTTGGCGTCTACAATATTCTTATCAATGTCTGTTGATAATTTTTCATAATTCTTTAATTCCTCGTCAATCATTTGGAGAGCAAATTTGGATTTGTGTGCGGCGAAGGTGCATTGTGCCCACTGTGCCATCAGCCGGTCGAAGAACATTTGTCTGTGCATTAATTTGTCACAATTAATTATGTTTTCATTAGTAACTTAATTACATCTAATAACTTACTCTTGTGGATCATTGCTGCTGCACCATTTGATGAAGTTCTTCAAGAGCATATTGAGCCGGCGGTCATCGCCGGTTCCATCACCATCAATGAGCAGACGTTTCTTGATAATTTCTTCTAAATTGAATATTTTTGTTTATTGTTTTTTTAATTACATCAAGTAGAACTTACCATCTCCCATATTATTTAATTATTTAGATAAATAAGTTTCAATACGTGCTAAAACAAAAATGAAAACAAAAATCTTATCAAACGTCACTTTAAGTTCCACAAGAGAGTGCTGCCAAGTTGTACTTTATGAATGCTCTTGTAATAGATTATATCAGCCTAAGCATTGACCCAAGAGCCACACAAGACATTGTTTTGACGTTGGTGTTTTAAGCATATGTCTGTTCAAAAAGTTTTTGTGACGGCGGTGTTTGAAAATTATTGAAATAAAAAGTTTTGATGTGACATAAAAACTTTGCATACAGTTGGGTATAGAAAAGAAAAGTTGCAATAGTTTTACTGCCACATTTTGTATTAACAAAGTTAGAAAAAAAAAATGTAATTTTTGACAACTATTTTGATAAATTTAAGTTGAATAGGATACTTTATAATGATAACTGGTATTTATTATATATTTTACAGTTTTGATAAAGAAAAATAAAAATAGGCTAACAAATATGAGTTCAATATTTAATATTCTGTATACATATATTACTAAAAATTTACAGCTAGTTGCATACAATTTTTAGTTTATCAAGAGAGCTTAACAAATTTCACTGCAGAAGGATTCTTCAACCGAAATTCAAATTTTAATATGTGACAGAATTGTATAACTAATTAGCCGGATTATTAATTAAATTATTGAAATTGCATGAATGTTAAAATAATTTAAATACGTTTCTTTAATTTCTGGTAATTTGTACGAGTAAAAATTTCAAAATTTAATTGAGATGTTTAAGAACTGTCAAAATTTGACAGCTCACTATATTGAAGTGAAAAAATGCCGAAAAGATAAGTTCTAAATATTATTTCAACAAAATATATCGATTTGTGCAAAAGTGGAGTTTGCATCTTCAATTAGAAAACGATTAATACAAACTTTTTGAGGAAACTCTAAATTGAATAGCATGAATTATCAACTACAACTTATCTATGATTAAAATTGAAAAAGAACATAAAATACGCTTTAAAAGAAATTAATACAAAGTCTTTATAAAAATAACTAATCAAACAAAAACAAAAAAAAATTCTAGAGTATTCAATTAAATAAATTATAAGATAATTGAATCACCCCAATTATAGATGGGATTTATAGATGCTACGAAGTCCGAAATTATATTATACACAGATTAACGGTCAACTTATCGAAATTCAATTTTGTTGTTGTCATCACATTTACATTGGTAAACAGTTGATGGACAAAAATTCTTATTTTTTTTATTTTCGTGAATTTCTTATATGTCCCTTTATTTCTTATATACAAAAATGTATCTTCCAACAGAAGTTTTTTCAATATAAATTAATTTTTCTGATCGACAGTCACCTCTCTCTCTCTCTCTGCAGACAATGGCATACCTCAGTCAGTTAAGAATGCCATGTAAAGGTTTTTGAGAAAATGACATAAGCCGTTCAGAGCTGGCATATAACTATTTAGTAGGTCTATCTTTTGTGAAGAAACTTTTAATACCACTCACAACATAATTTGATCATAAGAACCTCAGCAAAAGTCCTTTCAAGGGTTGAATTGGGCAAGTCGTTTTTCGTTTATGTTTTCAGGCTAAAAATTTAGTCATTGCAAATTAAATCTTACACCGTTGATTGATACACCATATTGCACAAATGGGAAAATTCATTACATTCTGAAACAAGAGCAAAAAAGACTCGTATATATAAGTTTTTTATAACAATTCGATAAATTGCTTAAAGTACAAGTAAGTACTTCAAAACTACTTGTAATATAGGATTTACCTGTTGTTTTTTAGAAATTGAAAATAACTCTTTTCGAAGCTAATTTAATATAAAATAAAATAATCATAAAATAACATGAATAAAATGAAAAAATTCTGTCTTGAAATTCCTCTCTAGTGCTAGTTAACATAATGAAATTCCTTTCTTCCTCACTTCCTTTTCAGACACAATAAATTTTATTTATACAAGCGAAAAAAGCAAACTTTTTCTGAAAATGAAATTAAAATGTTTTATGTTTAATAGTTTTCAAGTATATCAGTTTTTTCAAATACTGTTTAAATAACCGTTTTACAAAAATATAAAAAAACTCATAAAAAATACATGGAACATCTTAAGCATAAATTAATGATTTAAACTTTGTATAATCCTTCAGATAGGAAAATGTTTTAGAGGAGTGATTGATAATAAATTATAGAAAGAGCATTCTTTTAATAAAATTACTCAGATATTAAATAATAATTCCATATTTTAGGAAATTAAACAAGTTGAATAAAAATGCATTATAAATCGTATTTACAATTTCAGAAATAATTTCTTTAAGCATAAATTGATTTTATTTTAATCTTTCTTTATTAAAATCCATACTGGCTCAAAGAAAAGCATGTTGATTGAAGTGCTATAAGACATGGATTACAATTCAGAAGCTCTGCACCAAAGTGTATTCTTTCTTTCGAATATTGAAGCTTCTAATTATAATTTATAATTTATAATTTACTTCGAAAATATCGAAAAGCTTTTATTAAACAATAAAATGTGCGCCTTGTGCGAATATATTTTAAATTTTAATTGGTCAAAACAATAAAAATTTAAAGCCTTAAGGGCTAACTATAATAGTCACATACTGGCAAACGGATATATCAGAATAAGAGCGAGTTCATGTAAATACATAAACATTAGGGCGGGTCAATTTATATGAATGAAAAAATCCTGCGCACGGGCCTGATGGTAGGTATTGTGTGAAGCATATAAATTTGGCTCCACTCCTAGCCATATACAACAGAACTGTAGCATTTTATGTTGAACTACATAGGCACATAAACTTTTATAAAATACTATGCTAATACAAAATAAACCCTTGAAGGGATTCCCGTTTGACCCTTGAATAGTTCTGATATACTTTTATTTTTCGATTCTTTTTTATATCTATCAAGTAAATTGTTAAGTTTCCCTATAACACTCTTTATATTTATTATTTCAATGTTTAAACGATTCTAAAATTCAGTTAACTTTGTTGAGACTTCAGAAGTAAAAGTTTTGTAGGCAAATCTTTCGTTTCCTTTTTTTGTAGCATTCACAAAGTAAAAAGAAACATCTTAATATGTCACGAATGTTTGGCAAATTGAGACGTCTGAAATCTTGTGGCGGGTCCAAGAGAACTAATATATTGAGATGGCATATGTAACATATTGGAACTGAATTAAGATTATGACTTTACGTCCATCTCTGATAACGGCGACTATTATTATTATTATTTATTTATTAACTCATAATTCTTAACTATAAGCTAATAGAAAAAGCAATAGCAGCGTGGCTTTCAGCTTAATTACTAACAAGATCTTAAAAAAAAAACCAAAACTATAATATGAATATAGAAATATACCTAACTGAAAGGATAATTAATTTGTATATAGTATGAATAAAGAAAATGTATTATTATATATATTTAAATGGTGATGAAAGAGTTTAAATTTTGTTATATAGGTTACAGGATTTAAGAAAGAGTATTATCTTTTTAATGGATTCTAAGTTGGGTTGGGAAAGGAATGAGATAGGATCACAGTTGGAGAAAATCTGTTTTCTGTTTGTGTCGAAAGTTGGACATTCTACTAGGAAGTGGTTGATAGTAATTTGTGTGGGGGGGTTGCAGTGCTCACAAAGAGGAAAGGGAGCATTTCTTTCAATAATATGCGAGTGGGTCAATTTGGTGTGGCCGAGTCTTAGGCGCTCAAATTTAACTAAATCAAGTCGAGAGGCTTCTTGATGGCGTTATTTGAGAAAACTGTTTGTATTTGTCTTTATCTGGTTTATGTCTTGATACCATTTTGAAGTGAGGGACCATAAATTGATTTGATTTGTCCGGAAGATAGATTTTGCGAATTTCTGAATATCCTTTATATTATTGTTAGCCGTGACCACTACGGGGGACTTGGTAGCAAGTTTCGCAGCTTTATCGGCAAATTCGTTTCCACTGATTAATTCCACTGCGACTAAATTGGACGTTTTCTATTTCTTTTTTAACAAAAATAAATAAAAAATAAATTAAATAAAATATGGGTTTTAAAAAAACATAAAACGAAGAAACGAATTTTTTTACATATTGCATCAAGATACAAATTAAGATCTTCTTTTGAAAAACCGGAGGCTCGAAATAGATTTTAGGCTAAGGGTCTCTTGAGCAAAGTTGATTAGAATTATCCGTACAACAGTATCCACGCCTACGATTTTTTGAAAAAAAAATTAACCCGCTCTAATAAACATACACATAATTGGAATTGCGACAGTTTCGTCAAGTTTTCGTTAACTTTTTGTAGAGCAATTCAAAACGCTCACAGCATAGTCATATGTCAAAACTGCTTTCTCAAATTAATTTAAGAGTAGAAAGAAATCCAGTAGAAAGAATCCAAATAAATCGAAAACAGATCGCAAAGAATTCTCTTGTTTCATCTATTGTATTACATTGTATATTTACTAAGAAAAGAGAAATATTACGAACAAAAACTTTGTAACAATTCTCAAAAGCAAGTTACGGCAATTATGGATATTTCCCGTTTAGTTTTAAACATGTCTTTCTATGATCCTCACCAGCTTATGTGCAGTAAAAAGTGAATTTTTGTCATACACCATGTTCACACTTAGGCCGAAAAGCGGCTTTTCGTACAATAATGGCTTTTCAGCTGAAAAGCTACATGATATTAAGTTTTTCGCCATAGAAAAACTGTCAAAGGAAAAGCGTCTTTTTGTGTGCTTTTCAGCGAAAAACTCTAAAAAGCTAGAAAACAACCCTGATTTGAAGTCTGTTTTTGTGAGTATAGTCAAAATCTATTACAAAAATTGAGGTTATCACTGATATTTGACATTTCGTCTCTCTGTTTTTTTTATGTGTATACATGTAGCCAATAGGAGCATCTTATTTTCTGAGAACAATGAAATGAAAAGCTGCTTTTCAAGTGTGAACACCTTTTTTTGAAAAGAAGTTTTTCAGCTGAAAAGCGTCTTTTCGGCTTGTGTGTGAACATAGTAATACGGAGCTATAAGTAGATATCATTTTGCAAAATATATACAAAACTTTTAACGTTGACAGGGAAAATAAATATTAATGGTATTCATGCAAAGCGGCAAAGTTATATTTAGGGCAATTAGTTATTTTTATCAGGTAGATTGTGTGAACGTCCACTGAAACCGATTGTGCATTTTCAGAGATATGTCAGCTGTTAACTTGTGAAAAGTAATTGCTGATTGCTATTATAAGTTTGCCACCTCGTTTGCTCACCTAAATCGAAGAGCAAATATATCTGGTTTGTGCAAAAGCTTCTCAGTACAAATTTTGACAGTTCATTTATAAGGGTGATAAAGTTATCTTGTTTATACCATTTATAAGGGCTTTGCCCATTTGCATGAATACCATTATTGTTTTAAATATACTCTAAGCCATTGATTAGTGTTGGTTGAATTAGTATTGAATTAGAATTCATTAGACAAATATAATGAATTTATAAAATAAAAAAAAGGTTTCTTCAATTTAATTTCATAAGAAATAACTTATTTTGCTTTATAACTCAATTAATCTTTTATTTAAACAGAAAGAAGGTGCAAATACGGTATTTTGTAAAACCTATGTATTAACAGGCCAATCAGTAGCGAATAACGAATTCTTGATAATGATTAAGAGTCCATTATAATCTCCATTTCTTATCGAACGATTAATTAGCTCAGCCCTATGTACAAATGTTTACGATCCACAAATTGTAATAGATTGCATGGGTTCCACTTTGTTTTTTTTGTTTTTCTTGCTCATTTTGTTTTCTTGCTCAGTTTTCCACACGTTTTCCTTCAGTTGTCAATTTGACATCGGCGGCAAATAACATTACTTTATTGTGTTTGTGTTTTTTCAAGCAGTAATTTTTCGCATCTCCTGCAGTAGAAGGTATTTTTTTTTGTGTTTCGACAATAGCCTGGAACAAAAATAAATAAATTCATTGATTAACTTTTGCTATTTATGCTTTGTGTTTATATTCATCGGTGTCGATGATTTGGTTATTTTATTTTGGTGTCCGTGTTGCGAGTAGTTGAGAGATAGAAAAATTCTACATGCTGCGTGGCTGCAAAAACAAAAAAAAAAACGTTTTGTGCGTGTGCAGTGTTGACTGACCTTAAAAAAGTATAGATTTTCAAATCTATTCGATTACGCGCTGATTCGACTTTATTCTAAATGAATGGAGGATTCTGCTCAATGTGTTTAGTATTGAATGTGCATGAAGAGCAATTTGTTAAATAAAATAAAAGTGAAATCTTTAGCAACATTTCAATGAAACAGACCGTGAGAGCGACAGGAATAAAATTCGCGCTAGGGATGCGTGTCTACTGAGCATAAATCGATTAACATTAAAATGTAAAAATTCGCAGTTTTAGAAGTTGTTTACGCGATATAAATTCGTTTTTGAATAAAATATCGATGTATTGTAGAAACTATGAGCTTCCGGTAAAATATCGATACATTTTAAGCTGTCTGCGCAGTGCTTTAAATTTCCGATGTAACGGCCGCTATATTGCCCATCTCTGTTTCCTATATAAAAAAACTGTGACGCCACATTGAGAGTGTAATAAGAAAAAATAGATTTATTTTTAGAAATATTCATAAATTCATGTATTTCTATAAACACACACACGCACATACCTTCACACAAACTAAAGAAGTATAAATAAAAATATTGCAAAATCAGCAGCAGCAAGGCAAACAAACATTGAATGTACATCGCATTAAAACTTAACGTATTTGGTTGAATGCTTGACTGGATTCCATGAATGAATATAATATTTTAAAATTTCAGTAAATTTTTCAAAATATTGTTTTAACTTAAATAAAGCAACTTTCTTTATTTTTTGCATAGCCACCGGCAGAAATTTGTCTTGGCTGCTCCTTTGTCTTGCTTGCCATTCCAAAAAAAAAAAAACATTCTCGCAACAACCGGCACAAAAACAAAATAACCACAAAAGAACAAACTACAACACAATCAGTTAGATCTTTGTAGACATCGTGCAGACAGACATACAGTTCAACAGAGCCGCATTGCAACGCGTTGTGCACAACCCACGGCCGCGTTTTAAAGCTTCACGCTCTCACTTGACCGCATTTCGCGTTTTTGGCACCAAAACGAAACTACCAACAGTATTGAATAAATAAGCAAAAAAAAAAAAAAATTGAAACAAACATTCAACAACAAAAAAAAACTTTAACATTCACGAAGTCGTCATCCATTGATTTGTGCTTCATTTCTTCGTTGATTTTTACATATCTTCGGTAAGTTCTTTAATTTTTTTTTCTTTGTACTTTTAAAATTTTCGCAGCCGCTTTTTTGCAGCGTATGTATTTAAAAATGTTTTCGATTATATTAAAATTTATGCATTTATCGATTTTTCGACTGCTGATTTTTTTTGGAAATTCTGTTTTTGAAATTGCTTCGTATTCTCTAGCGGCTCACCATAATTTTTAATCGATAGTTTTGACCAATTATCGCTTTGAGCACATGCTCAATGTTGCCAGAAAAGTGTGATTCAAAATCGTCATTTAATAATAAAATAAAATAAATAACTGGCCATTTCAGCCCTTGAAAGGACTTTGACCTAGCTTCTTATGATCAATTGTGTTGTGCGTGTTATTAAGTTTGTACACAATTGACCGAGAAATGGACCTACAGGCTTAACGCCGACTCCGAACGGCGATGAACGTCATTTTCAGGTTTAAAATACGTCATTTCAATAAAAAAAAACGTCAGTGAAATATTGAAGCTGAAAATAGCGCTCCTTTTGTTTTATTTGGCTGCAAGCTGCATGCTCGTTGAATACATTAAAAAATATCACACCGCTAACAGACACTTGCGATGACAATAAAGTCGATAACATTATCACTTATGTAGACAGTGTTGCATGTATACTATGCAAGGAGTGTTCCTTATCACATACTATGTTTCCATGGCGAGTTAACTCGGGGTTTACTCGGGGTTAACTCGCTATGGAAACGCTAGTTGAGTTGAGTTTCGTTAAATCTACGAAACTCCACGAAACTTGTAAGATTTAACTGGGTTCTATCTGTCAAAGTGAATGCTGCCATTTAGTCTCCATTTCGCTAGTAAAACAATAACAAAAATGCAAATGAAATTGATAAGTTCGACTCAACTCGATGCTGTGCATGGAAACACTATCGAGTTAGCGACGCCATTTTCTTAACTCGACGAAAACCCTAACCCCGAGTTAACTCGCCATGGAAACATAGTAACATATCAATGTTCACACTTTCACATTCTACCTTTAAAACTTTTTGATATCGGGATTTTGATATATTTGAGGTTATATAGCTCAAAAAGGCTTTTTGAGCTTCGTTTAAGGCTTAAGCACAAGGCTGCCTCGGCTGACTTCGTAGTAGCATATCCTGTTAAACCAATTTTCCAAGACCTGTGACGGTCTCTGGTTCTATCTGACAAATGGCTCGGACTATATTCGCTTTAAGGATCTGAATCATTTTTGAATTATCATCATAACATAACATCTTTTACCGCATTAAAAAAAATCGAATGGGGTCAAATTGCCGCTTCGAGACAGCCAATTAATATCGCCAAGAAGACCAATTGATATCGCTAAGAGGGCTGATAATACAACTATCGAACTTCGTGCGCAAAGGTCGATTGTTTGTTCAGAAGATCGTCGGTCATCATCGTAAAGCTCTCATCTTACATTTAAGTTCACAAAAAGTCTGTAATCATGGCTCTAGCGCTCACCTTTGACCGAAATGGGCGTTTTCAGCAGCATTTTCGAAAAAAGGGCCAGTGATCATTACCAAATTAACAACTTGGCCAATGATCATTACTGTAATAATTTGAAAATTGTGCAAATTTCTTTCGAAAATCTTGGTTCAGGTCGGGAATGTTACCGCGTGGTACGTTAATTTTATTATTGACGTAAACGTCCATCCGAGCGACAAATTGGATTAATCATGGGTCGTTTTCGTCCCAACATTCATGAATATATCATGAATATCATGTTCCAGTGATTTTTAGCCGAAATTAAGTAACAACACAAAAAATTAGAATTATAGATCAACCGTAACTCCTACCTCTCATGCACCCCATATTGTTTTCATAAGAAAAAACCGCATAAAATTGCTTATTTGTGTTTTTAAAGAATACATTTAGTTTATTTTCTATGTATAAGATCTATATTTGTGTCTATTCTTGACGTCAATCTTGTTAAAATTCCCTAAAGTGTGTGACATCTTTATTGTTTTGAGCTTCTTCGGAGAGCTGGCCAATTCTTACCATGGCAGAGAATCTAAAAATTACAAATTTAATTACTACAAAAAATATTGGAATTAGTAGTCTCCAATATTGTCTTATGAACTGTGACTAGAATCAATAGGAAACCGCACCATAATCACTCCAAAATTATGTGAAAACGTTTAACGAGCTCTAAGTTTATGCCGTTTATTTGAGAAATCTTTTTAGCATTCCTAAAAAACGTTCTGGCAGTGCTTCCACTTTTTGGCACGACCAGCAGCCCCATTTTACTTTTAAATTATTCCTTTGCACTTACTTAGTAGTGGTGAAAGACTAAAGCAAAACACCATCTAATCTTCCATTTCTTGAAAATGTTCACTTCCTTGATTCATCATTTTAGGTGTAGCGCGACAAGTGTAGCACGTTTGTTATGATTTATTCGATAAAAGGGCATTGCAAACTTTTCCGTCAATCATACACAAAATAAAGGTGGCCTGTACTATTATTTCTAGTTAATCAACTACAACAATTGTTGGAGCTCAAACTGAAATTTCATCTTTCATATACTTTACTTCTAAGACAGTTCTTTTCGAAGTTTCTTTTGCAAAAATAAACTTTTTTGGAGGACAGTATCTAGACGAAGATGGTGGATTTTGTCAAAAAAAAAAAAAAATTAAAAAAAAAAAAATAAAAAATAAAAAAAAAAATAAAAAATAAAAAAAAAAAAATAAAAAAAAATAAAAAATAAAAAAAAAATAAAAAATTAAAATCAAAATACACCTTTTGTTTAAAGTTATAAATATTTGAGGTTGCCTTCATTTTTTTTTGAAGAAGTTACTTTTTTTCTTGAAAAATTTTCAACTTTCACGGATTTTTTTAAAAGAATGTAATGAGAGTATGAAGTTTTTAGTATAATTTTCATAATGATGAATTTAAAATCTGTCGAAACACATTTTTGGTTTTAGGAAATAAAAAAAAACTTTTGTCTTCCTAAAATCGAAAAAAGCGGGGGCCCACATGCCTGTAAACATAGTTTAACACTAATGGCATAAATAAGCTTTCAAATAAAGGTAATTTTCTGCCAATTTTTAATTCAAAGCTCTACATCTAAAAACACCCTATACTAATTGAAAGAATTCTTCAATCAGTTTAGAACGGGTATAGGGGAGAACTGTCTCATCTGTCTAAAAGAATTCTTCAATCAGTATAGAACGGGTATAGGGGAGAACTGTCTCATTCTGGAATAAGCTAGCGAAGCTTGCCGACTCTATTATTTGCTTTGTTCTTCGCTTAAATTGTTAAGCTTGGATCACTTAAGAAGGTCAAGACACTTCAACGCCTTCACAAAAAAGTTTGTGTTTTTTCTACGTTGGAGACACGAACTAAAACTTAAAAATGTCGCTCACAAAATTTCGCATTAAAAAATCACCAAATCGATCCATCGATTTTCTCTTCACGCTGTATCTTCTATTTTATTAATTCTGCGCCATGCAGCGTGAGTCATCAATAGACGCCGCTCACAGGCATTATCGGCATTGTAAAGTTGAAAGTTATGTTGTTGTTATTCATGTTGCTGTTGTTGGGTGCTGCCGTTGGAATTGGCCGAAGTGGCTTTGGAATACTTTGCGGTGATGATGATTTTAATCGTTTTGTAGCTTTTGAGAAATTTTTTTTAGCTTTTGCCAAATGCTTCAATGGCGGTGAATCTTTTCGCTAGATAAACATATAAATAATAGATAAATAAACAGATAACAGTTTATTAAAATACATAAATCGTTGTTTAAACATTTCAAATTTTATTTATGTTTCTGTACAATAAACAATCATCGTATTTTGTACATCTCTATAACATCAAATTGCTTATTATCGCGAACTCTCCAAATCATCTCAAAAAATTTGCTTTGAAGATTTTTTTTCCTCAACAACTGCCTTGATGGCGATTGTTTGTACCACAATTTCTTAACATTTAAATATTGTACCACTCTCACCCCCCAATGGGTGTTGAAAATCACGTTAAATTTGTTTTTGTTGTTAATTATCAACTTTTGTTTTATGATCGTCAAAAACTTATCAAGGCCAAGGAACTTTTTTCGCTATGCTCCAGTTTTTATAACTTAAAATTTTATCTTTATTATACTTCAAATTCATTTATGACCAAAATAAATATTTTATTATGGCGTTATTTTCTTCATTATAACGTGATTTTAAATCTACGCTTCTTATCGTTAATGATTTTATTACAATGTTGAAAGAATGTCAATTTTGATTTGTTATCTCTTGTTCTTTTGTTTAAGGATTTGCTGCTGTTACATTATATTGTGGTGTCACATGGTGTGTATTTTTTTAAGAATACAACCGTTATTGTACAGTAAACGCATCAGAATGTTATTATGTTGACACAGAGAGTATTATTTGAGTTTCCAGTTCAAAGTTGAGTTTTGCCATTGAACTCAAAATAAACTTTTGAGTTTCTAAATAGTACAATTATGGAGGATGAAACTTAACCTTAACTCAATTTGCTTTTTGAGTTTATCTACATTCAATTTGAGAAATGACTATAAGTATGCTAATGTTGAAAAGGTACATAAAGATGCAACGTACCTTTGGAGGTAGACGTTTGGAGCATTGAACGATTTTGTGCTGAGAAATATCAAAAACAGCTATGTATTTCTTAAATTGTACAATTTACTATTTGCAAAAATCAACAAAAAAGCAAATAAAAGAACTTGAGCAAGTTTAGAAGATGAAGTTTTCAAATCAGTATTGATAAGTTAACAAAGAAAAGTCGCAATAAACTCAATTCTGCCGATGCATCTCTGTGCAGCGTGGGTGGAACTCAAACTAAATGCTCTGTATAAACATAGCATTAGTCCCTTTAACGTTCACCAAAAATTGAATTAAATTTTCAATTTAGTTTCTTTGCAGCTTAACCCGTTTCTCCCCAAATTTTCATCTTCTTTCCTCAATGTAGTTGGCATGGTAAACCTTGGAAAAAAAAAAATGAGATGATTGTCCTAATATTTCCGGGTGGTGAACTTTACGATTCCGTAAGACCGTTGTTATACAGACGCTCACAGGCTCATCACGGTCACGCATTGTTGTTGTTTCAATGTAAAAGGGAAATTAGAGAGAGTTAGCGAGGGAATTTATTTTGCCCAGAATGGTCACCAAATGATTCGAAAATAATAAGAAATCACGAGTTCAAACCAGTGTTGCGCTGTGCAATTATTCACAACATTTGTGTTTTTGCATGAAAATAGTACACTTTTAGTACGAAATGCATGAAAGCAGTAATGAAACCTGCTTAATAGCAACACTCACCATACTCATGCTCGTGATACTTTTTTGCATAAAGTATTGAAAGTAGCAAAAAGTGTACTACTGTTCAGGGATCAAATGACCGTCTGTATAACATACTTCATCACAGATTTCATTAAACGAAAAAAGAGCGTAAAAAAGGACGTGATCGGGGATCATATGAGCGTCTGCATAACAACGGCCTTACCATTTTCGTGATTCGAAGTGCACCATGGATATGAGTGGAAGTCCTTCTTTGACTAAAGTCCACTAATAGTCTTTCTTGTGTTAGGCAACCAATAACTCGAAACGAGACTAATTGCAGATCTCTGGTGGAACATGAAGATTCTGTAGCAAAAATTTTAGAATTAAACATGACAGACTCAAAATGGCTATCTTTCCATAGGGTGAGTTTTTGGGCTACAAATTGTTTACCTTGGGGTTCTTGAGGCCGCTCATTTAGAATCCGAAGTCAGAATTACTCTGCTGCAATATCAAAGATGACAGCAAAAATGGTAAAAACTTCCGGCTGGATATGTTTACATGGCGGCTTTCGAAAATTTATTGAATTCAAAAGTACATTTGTTGGGTTTGAAGTTTGCTCTAGTATACCAACGAATAAGTAGTTTTTTGCCACTCTTAGTAATGTTTAAAAAAAATTTTTTTTTAAACCAAGAGAGAGTTTTAAACCAGAGTTTGACAAAAATTCAAAATTTTGGTATTGTTTCCGCCATTTTTATACAAAATCAGTCATTTTGGAAAATTGCGCACTCGAATCATGAAAATGGTCGGAAAATATGGGATTCATGGTTCTTAAATTTTTTTCCAAGGCTTACCATGTCATTGTACATTGACGATAAAAAGTGAAAATCCATGCCTCTTTGGACCGAAATGATTTAGGCAGCTCCCTCCGCGTCTCTATGACATTTTTTTTTACTTTTGCCATAAGATCAAAGAATTAACCTTTACTGTCGTACCATAACTTTTCCTGTAGCACCTATGCTCAGCGAGTAACAATTCAGTGTAACACCGCTACATTTTGGAAAAATGCCTTTTTCAACTTTTTTTGGAAACTTGCGAGGGAAAACGCAACGTTGTCACGTTGTTCAAATCCAGCATCCTGGTGGTTTTCAGAGTTTTCAGCCAAACTTTAAAGTTTAACATAACGGTAATATTGTTGATGTAATATTTTGACATACTTATGATTTTAATTTAAAAATTATTCTACTCGTTTATTCCCATAGAATAGCAAACAACATTTTCTGGAAATTTTAATTATTTTTACAACGTTTCAAGTCTCTGGTGTTGTCAGCGACAAATAACAACAACAACAAAAATTGTGCTGGTTTTCGTACCTGTGCCATCTGTTTTTCTACTTATTAATAAATTCAACTGCGCGGGGGCACTTTAAACACTTGACCATATCTGACCGGTTCAACCTCTCTTTCATTTCTTTGGTGTGGAGCACAACTAAAGGTTCCTTGAAAAAAAAACAAAAAAGAAAAAAGTTCTTTAGACTTCGTCGATGACAAATCGACATCATCATTGTTTGATAACGTGATTGGCTTGCGGCAAAAAGCCACTCGTGGTTGTTTTATTAAATTTGTAAACAAATCGTTTTTTAGAAATTCATGGAAATATTTTATCACGAAAAAGAAACACAAAGGGAAAAAATAAGTTTTTACATTTTTTTTCTCATTTTTTTGCGACATTATTTCTTGGCAAGTAAATATTTAAAATCTTTTGTTTGTTTATTTTTTTAACAGAAGTACGCGCGCACACATGAACCTTAGCTATGCGCGAGTATCTGTGTATTTTTTTATTTTATGTGCTATTCTGTTAGTTTACTTGCGTTACTTTTTTTCTCTTATTTTTGTTTTAATTTCGTGTTTTAAGAAGAAGTAGCTATACAATGGCAGAGTAAAAAAAAACAACGTTTTAATGCAGTTGTGTTGAGTTGTGGAAGCAGGCGCCGGCAAAAGCACAACGACAGACACAACAAACACAGCAAACACAACAACAACACCTTCAAGTTGCCACAAACAACACCAAGTTTTAAAAAAATACACGCGTATCCAAAAAAATCAAAATGTTTTTTGTTGTTTTTTAGTAAGTTTATCAGTGTATAGCACTTACACTTTGTTCTTGTAGTTTTTGCTGTTGTTGCAAACTCTTGGCAAATAAATATATACATTTTTAAACACTTTAATGGTTTTTATATCTTGTAGAATTCCCGATAAATCTCATTATTTATTGCCGACAAAATTTGCAAAAAAAAAAGGCCAATAACAACGGGTTTGAAATTATTTACTGATAATATAATTTTGTGCTATGTTAAAATCTTAACTTGTTTCTGATTATTTTAAGGATTGTCTATGTGTGGATATATAGCAAATATGTAGCTGTGGGCAGACTTCAAATGTTATTTAGATAAGAAAAACTTGACCTCTGCCGGGTAGTATTACTTTATGGCATACATATAAAGTAAATATAACAACTATAAAAAATACTTTTTTACTAAAAGCTACAATTTTATAAAAGTCATATGATATGACTTTACTAATCCACAAGGTTTTGGTTTGTGGCATCCAAAACTATCAAATGGGTCATTTCAGTACTTTTCGGCGAAGAATCCAAATTTAAGATGAGTATTGGCCCATCACTTCTGGATTTTCAGATGTTTGAGGTTATACTAGGCCAATTTGATATTAGTGGCTTCTTAATAAAATGTGTTTTTTTCGGCAAGAAGTGTTTTATTTCTCAACATGGTCTCCTTTACAATCCCGTCCAGCGTTTTTTTTTTAATTTAAAGGTAGGTTTAAATAATAGGTTTTCAGTCTCCTCAAGGTCCTCAAAATATGCGTTTGTTTAAGTAATGACCTCTTCATTCAATTCAAATCCCTTGCCGGCGAGCCATTTTTACAGTTTTGGAAGTAGGAAATAGTTGCAGGGGGCGAAATTTGGAGAAAATGGTGGAACTGGTAGCAGTTCGTAGTGCAATTTATAGATTTTTGCCATGGGGACTACAGACGTGTGGGTCGGTGCGTTTTCATGGTGAAAGAGCACGGTGACGATTCAAATGATGATGTGCATGACTATGTCAATAACAATGTAAATGACAATGTGAATGACGATGTGAATGACCTTGTCGCCCGACAGACCCATCTTGACCTTCTTTTGTGTACGTTCACTCGGAGAAGTGCACTGCTCTGACTGTTTCTTGGCCTCTTTTGTGTTGTTATGTACCCATGCTTCGTCTGCGGTTATGTAACGACCCAAAAACTCCTTTGGATTGCGGTTGAACATCGCCAAAGACACCTTTGAAGTGGTCACACGGCTGCGCTTATAGTCGAGTGTGATCATTTGCGGCAACATCGTCCGGACAGCTTTTTCATACTCAAATAAAAATATATAAAAAATGAGTTCAACTTATTGAACTCAATAATTTTACGCAATAATCCTAGAACCTCAAGGGTCCTTTTGTTTTCATTGGAATTTTAAAAATAACCACAATTTTAAATCTTTCCGGATCAAAAACAATTAAGGATTCATCGCCCAACAATCAGAAAAGTTCAGATCTTTTAAAAAAAACTAATTATTTATATTCCACTTTGGTAAGGTTTGGTAAGGTTTGTTTAGGTTTGGTTAGGTTAGGTTAGGTTTGGTTAGGTTGGTTTGGTTGGGTTAGGTTTGGGTAGGTTTGGTAAGGTTTGGTAAGGTTTGGTTAGGTTTGGTTTGGTTAGGTTTGGTTTGTTAAGTTTGGTTAGGTTAGGTTAGGTTTGGTTAGGTTTGGTTAGGTTTGGTTAGGTTTGGTTAGGTTTAGTTAGGTTTGGTTAGGTTTGGTTAGGTTTGGTTAGGTTTGGTTAGGTTTGGATAGGTTTGGTTAGGTTTGGTTTGGTTTGGTTATGTTTGGTTTGGTTTGTTTAAATTTTGTTTGGCTAGGTTTGGTTAGGTTTGGTTAGGTGTGGTTAGGTTTGGTTAGATTTGGTTAGGTTTGGATAAGTTTGGTTAGGTTTGGTTAGGTTTGGTTAGGTTTGGTAAGGTTTGGTTATGTTTGGTTTGGTTAGGTTAGGTTAGGTTAGGTAAGGTTAAGTTAGATTAGGTTAGGTTATGTTACGTTAGGTTAGATTAGGTTAGGTTTGGTTAGGTTTGTTTTGGTAAGCAAAGGTATGTATGGTTCTTTAAAGATTCTTTTCCGGAATGAGCAAATTTTTTTTATTTGGAAATTGTTTAATCCTTAACACTCCCTGTGTCCACTATATTTTTGCGTACGTTTTGTGTCCACTATCACGAATTTGTCAGAGCTGTTTTTCACCCTCTAAAGGGTGTCTTAACCTACATCTTTTAACCCTACATTTTTTTGGAGGTTTAATTTTAGATTTGAATGAAAAAAGTTTTGTGCAATTAATTTTAGAACAGTAAAAAACGAGAATTTTTTTCAACACCGCAAAAAGTTGTAGGACCATATCGTCATAGTGGACACAGGGAGGGTTTAGAATGAAATGGGTAAAAATTATCAAAATGTTTGGATTTGTTATACAAAAACGATGCAGGTAAAAGGCATTGTAGATTAACTTTTTCACGGTCATCAAGAAGAAGAAGATTAGTACTAACCCAATAAAACCCCACAGAACGGTTCCGGTCCTATGAGTGGTGATGATGCTCCCTGTTTGGCTAGGAAGTCTGCTCTTTCATTCCCGTCAAAACCACAGTGGGCAGGAATCCACTGTAGAGTAACTTTATTGTTTTGCGCAGCCAGGTCGTTGAGGACGTCGACAGTCTCCAGCACTAGCTTGGATTTTATGATGGGTGATGTCAGAGCTTTAAGGGCAGCTTGACTATCAGAGAAGACGAAAATTTATTTGCCCCTAACATTGTTCATACAGTTCAGTCTGACGCATCTGTTAATGGCAAGGATTTCCGCTTGAAAGATTGTGGTAAATAGACCTGCACTGAAGAAGTGGCTCTAATTGGAGTGTTCTCCAAAGACCCCTGCTCCCGTGCCTTTCTCCATTTTGGAGCCATCTGTGTACCACACAAGGTCGTTTTCGGACGGGCTTAGTTTCTCGTGTTCCCAATTGGATCTGGGGGGGATAACTACGATGAAGTTTTTGTTAAAGCGGCTTTTGGGAAGCATGTCATCTAATGGCATGCAGAATTCCTTTTCTCGCTTTAGGGTTGTGATTAAGGTTAGGTGTCCCTTTAAGGGATGGTTTGGGACAGTGTAACCCAGATGCAAAAGTCTGTGAAGGCTGAGCTTCGCCTCCATCTGGATGTGTATGTGGATTGGGGTGAGCCCTAAGATGACATTGAGGGCTGCTGTTGGCGTAGATCTTATGCAGCCTGTCATACATATCCCTGCACATCTTTGAATTCGTCCTAACCGCTTGATGGTTGATCCTTCTAGCGTTTTCGACCACCACACTACCGACGCGTATGTAAGTGCTGGTCTGACGATCAAAGTGTAGAGATTGTACATCATCTTAGGGCTTAACTCCCAGTTTTTGCCGCAAATTCTTCTGCAGGTCCACAATGAGGCTGTTGATCTGCTGATGATGCGGTCTATGTGGAGGTTCCAGGACAGTTTGCTGTCCAGGATCACTCCCAGGTATTTTGCTGAGTTGGAAAAATCTACTTTTTCCCCAAAAAGTACCGGGCAAGTAAGATTGAGCTTGCGTCGTTTTGTAAAAGGAACAATGACTGTCTTTTTTGGGTTTACGGAGAGGCCTTCGTTATTGCACCATCTCTGTACTGTGTTCAGTGCTGCTTGTAGAACATCAGACACTGTATTTTCAAAGCTCCCCCGTATGATGACTGCTACGTCATCAGCATACCCAACCGCCTCTATCCCAGTTTCTTTGAGTTCAACTAGGAGGCTATCTACAACTAGTGACCAAAGCAGAGGTGATAGGACGACTCCTTGCGGGCATCCCCTGGTTGTAGTTGCTTTGAGGGAAGTGTTATCCAGGCAGGTCTGGATAACTCTGCTATTGAGTGTCGTCATAATCCACCTGCCTATGATTGTTGGCATGTCAAGGTTATTGAGTGCCCTTCTAGTGGACTCGTATGACGTATTATTGAAGGCTCCTTCGACGTCAAGGAAAGCGACAATACATATTTCCTTGCAGTCGATAGATTTTTCAATTGTGGTTATAAGGTCATTAAGTGCTGACTCTGTTGATTTACCCGTTTGATAGGCATGTTGTGCCTTACTTAGGGGGTATATTGACAAGGCATTCTCCCTGATGTATTTGTCGATTATTTTCTCCATGCTTTTCCGTATAAGGACATAAGGCTGATGGGTGTGAAAGATTTGAATTAGAATCTGCGGCTAGTGTAATGTCTATACTTCAGTCAATTCTAGTTATAAGGCAACCCAATCCAAAAATTTTTCCACTTTTAGAATTCATGAATGGAATGCAGAAAAGTCAATGGGTAAGGACCATGGTCTGGCTGGGATACGAACCCGGGACCTCTGCGGTGGTAGTCAAGCGCGCTACCTGCTCGACTGCCGAGGCCGCCAAAGGTATTACAATTAATTTTACATGAGGAATGTCCTTAAAATACTATTTTCAGCTTGCTAAGTAAATAAAATTATTGCATTGTTAAACTTCTCAACCCATATCATTCAAAACAAGGAGGGGGAAATAAAAGATTTTAGAATATCATTAAAATATTAATACACTGAAAGAAAAATGTTTTAAAATTGACGACAATTGTTATTAATTTGACGAATTTTGGGTTTAAAATATAGCTTGCAACAAATTTCGTCAAAGTAAGAGCAAATGCGTTTTGAACTTAAAAAAAAAGGATAACATATTAAAAAAAAGAGAAATGATGAACACATTTAATGAACATATTGTGTTCAATTTAAAAACAATTTTTTTTTTCAGTGAACCCAAAATATCTTCAAAATTGTTTCAAAAAAGTAAAAAAAGCTTCGTGAAAATTGGTCAAAAAAATTATGGGCCAGTTGTTTTAATGTGCTTAATTCACAAAAAATCCATCTTCCTAAAAATGCCCGTTTTGGGAACGCGCTATTCAAGCTATTTCGCTTGACTCCTCTCTCACTTCGCTCTAAATTACACCTGCCATCTTCAGGTTTCATCCTTTACTGATTACCAGATGCCTTTAAAGCGCCGTACACAAAAAAATCAATCCTGTTGGTTAAACTTCACATTTCACAAAATTAGAGTGAACAGTAGAAGAGCTTTAATAGTTCAGAGCTTTCGGCGATTTTTTAAATTCGTAATTTCTGCAAGCTTTTATACAGTAAGTAACTACAGATGACAGGCGACTTGATGATTGGAACATAAGCTAAAAATATAAATTTGAAAGTAAAAAAAAATCTAACAAAATATGACTTCAACCGCTCAGTTGATTTATTACCAAAGCCTTGTTGTGATTCAAAGCTTTCATAGTTAACGAACTTTTATTTGAAATCTCAACTTTTAAGCTAACTTGTCTGACTCAACAATTGTTGAAGCATGTGCGTTAAGATTAAGCAGTAAAGCTGCTTAAAATCAGGTCCGTTAACATTTAACCCTCTTACTAACACAATAAACTTCTCGTCTGGAAAAAAACTCTCACTTTTGAAATCCAATTAAATTCAGCCCGAAATTCAAATGCTTACATAAAGCTCTTAAAGAAGCTTTAAAGTGCAGTTGAGTCTTATTCGAGGGTATTGGAGGGTTAATTATCTGCCTATTTAAAATAAATGAATTTGCTTAAATTGCTCATGAATTGAAGTACATATCAAGAAATATTAAAGAGAAGAAAAAAATGAAAGAACATGCTAATATTTTCGCAAATCCGCTGTTCGTTTTATGTATTATATAATTCTTGGTGTTGTTGTTTTATTTTTTTTTTTAAATATATAAAATATTGTTTGAAAGAAAAATAATAAATCATTTGTGCGAAGCTCAAATTTATGCACATCTATTGTATTGTCGTAGTTTTTTTTTTGTTTTTTGCATGGAAGAGACGAACGCGCTCTCTTGTTGACCTTGGGTTCTATGATTTCAGAGAAAATGAGAACAGGTGTGATGTTCGCTTCAGATAAAAAAAAAAAAAAATATAAAAAGTAAAACAAATTGAGAAATAATATTTTAAAAATAAAAGTTTTTGCACTGTAAGCATTGCGTAAACATGTTTTGAATTTGTTGTTTTTTTTTTTATATGGAATAAGAAGATTTTTTTGCCATAAGGGAATCATAAATATATTGGCTGATAAATTCCTTGCTTGCGTTTTTTGCATGTCAAACTTGAATGATTGTGTGCTATGCAAAAGCCTTGCCACACTTTCGTAGCGCTTACGCGTACACACTGAAACCGACTTTAACCGGATATCGGCGCCTTAATCTGGTTACATTGAATAATTCATTTCAGTGCCGTCTTCTTAGAATCTTCTCACCAACCAACCAAGTTTGCCGCAAAAAGTATTTCAATTGCTTTCAATTTATTTGTCTGCCTGTTTCGAGCGGTTTCTATACGTTTCGCTGATGGATGGATATTCTTGTTTGAAAAGAGCACAACGAAAAATCAAAACAAAAAAAAAAAAAAAAAATAAACTTGTCACGTAACAATAGGACCTTTTAAAAGAGAGCTTTTTTTTTGTTTTCTTTTTTATTTTTTATATTACTCTCCGACACACATTGTCATCACTTTTCATAACAGTTAAATTTTATTGATATAAAAACAGGAAATTCATTTAAAAATTTAAGATAAATATTAACAGTTCCTATAATAAAAAAAAAACAACATGCTTTAGAATTGCACAAAAACCACTTAACGAAAAGCTATAAAAGTACAAAAAAAAAAAAAAAAAATACAAAAAATACAAAAAATACAAAAAATAAAAAAAAAAAAACGAAACACTAATCTGACAAAGAAATTGCAATGTGATAAAATAAAAGCTGGTTTAACCTGAAAAATAACATTTTTTTTAACATTGAAATTGTATGACTCGATATTTGAATCTATGGGCTCTTGACTTTTGAAAACGCCAATAAAAATTTAAAAGCGATTTATCGTATTTAACAGAGCCAATTTAATTAAGTAGCATTTGAAAATTTTCAATCCATTGAACTCAGTTATGAGTGTATGTGGCTTGGCCCACTTTCATCACAATTCTAGACTCAAGCTTTTTATCACGTGGGCGACATTAATTCGAGCTTTTCAAATAAAATTTCTTGATCAGAATGTCAAATATGAAATCGGAAATCGTATCTTATACGTGTCCGTGGAGTTTTGTCTTCTGCATTTATTGCAAAATCAGGTCTACCTCAAGGTCTACCTCAAGAGGTCTACCTCTTGGCCCACTTCTATTCAACATCATGAATCACATCATAAAATATTGTCAACTGCTTTTTATGCAGATTATATGAAAATATACAGAAAAAAAGGTACGGAGGACAATTCACACTTACTCCGGTCTGATTGGAAATCCTTTGAAATTTGATGTTCTTAAAATAAATTTGTTTCTAAATCCTGCTACCCATGCATGACCTTTTTGCGAAAAAAGAAAAAAATTAAATCTGGTCGATAGTAGATTTGTAGGTTTGAAACCTTACTGACAAGGTCCAATCAGCTGGTTTACGATGGGCGTCTTTCACATAATTCTTCTTTTTAATTTTGTAATTAGCTTTGGTTGCACGTTTCTAAAAAAAGAGACACAAAATGAAGATTTTCGTTAAGACCCTCACCGGCAAGACCGGTGAAGATCCAACATAAGGAAGGAATTGCCCCAGATCAGCAACGTCTGATCTTCGCTGGCACGCAGCTGGCAAGTAGCTCGAGAATGGTTGCACTCTGTCCGACTACAATATTCAGTAGGAATCTCACTTTATTTGCTGCTTCGTCTGCATGATGGTATTTTTGAGCCCTCATTGCGTATCTTGGCTCCTAAGTACATCTGCAACAAGATGATTTGCCGCAAGTGCTATGCTCGTCTACGCCCAATAGCCACCAATTGCCGCAAGAAAAAATGCGGTCACACCAACAATCTCCGCACCAAGAAGTTGAAGTAAATGATACTGTTTATTGTTGGCATTATAGAAGAAGGCTGTGCCCCGTTCTGTTTTTTTTCTTTTTCCAATGCATACATGTTGCACATGCTAGATGTCGAAACTGCATTTTTTCGTTATCAATTAAAAATTTTCAAGTAAAAATATAAACATATTCCAAATAAAAAAGCAGTTTTCAAATTTTTGCATCAAACTAAAATATTTTCGCATGGAAAAAATACCTTTGACGGGATCTTAGATGCGACCCATTACAGCCTGACCATAGATCTTAATTAGATTAGATTTAGATTTGCACCTGCAAAAAACTAAAGGTTCCATTTGTTTTTGTCTAGACCCATCTTTTACTTTCCTATATGACCTCAATATCTTTCTTCTAGCCCGCGCTGGAATTTTTTGGTTTCAAAACTTTCTGGGTACTTAAATAACACTTGGGTATTTTAATACCCATTCGGTAGAAATGGGTTAAGCAGGCTTATCCCCCGGTATTTGGAGCAAATGGTGCGATCGCCTTTCTTGTAAATTGGGCAGAGCAAACTGAGGTTCCAATCGCTTGGAATGCATTCTTCTGATCATATTCTGCATAAAAGGTCATGACTGCATTTAAATAGAGCTTCTCCATTATTTTTCAAGAGCTCAGCATGTAGGCCAACGGCTCCTACGACTTTGCTGTTTTTAAGCCGAGCTATAGCTTTCAAGGCATTCATTATAGTCGGGCAGTGGAACTTTAACATAAGCAGCGGAATGTCATCTCTATTGGCGGAATTGTTATCAGCATCGCTAATGAGAAGCTGAAGAAGATTTTACCTGGTATCACTGAGAATATTTAAATATACTGACGTAATGGGCCAATTACTGCCCTGGTTTCGAAGCAAAAAATTACTTAGAAAAAGATCCCCCCCCACCCCCCCAACCGTAACTAAACAACATCTGTATAAAATTAATGTTTGTTTATCTTAACAATAATAATTAACCGCGCAGTAGTTAAACTTAACTATAAAGTAACTCATAAAAAAAATAATTATATTCAATGCAGTCTATGTCTAATGTTAAAGGGCACGTGTATGAAATATATGCGCTGATATGATTGAACATTTGGATTTGTGCAGTTCATGCAATTTGCTAAATAAGGTAAAACATCGAATGAATTTCCGTTTAAATGGCAAATGGCCAAATATAATATTTTTACATTCAAGGAACAATTATAATAAAAATGAACATTTCTAGCAGGCATTTAAGAAAAAAAAAAAAATGCGCCAAAAATAGTTGCAATGAAAATAAAACATTTTGAGTTCAGTGCAAGACAGTATTTTTGAGGTTTTTCCAAAACAAATGCATCAATGCGGCAACTTTTGGTCATGTACAATAATATATAATGTAGGTTAAAAATATTGAAAATATTGCACAAATTAAGGAACGTAATACTTTGTGGTTCCAATACAATCAATACGAAATGTTTTATTTTGAATATAGAAAAAATTTGATTTTTTTTTTTACAATTCCACACAGCGATATGATAATTTATGGCCCATGTTTAAATATTGAAAATAACTTGAAATTTTAAATTTGTTTTTGTTTCGTTTTTTTTTTGTTTTTTCTTCTAAATGTATATCTTGGCCATTGTTTTGCTGTAATTTATTTCAAAAGCAAGCGCATTTATATATTAAATAAACGGAATATTATATAATTGGCTTTAATAATGATTTTTTTTTATGAATTTGTTGTTAAGTAGAAGGAGCAACCAGCGTTGTATTTGTTATTTTAATATGCAACAAAAACAAACAAAAAAAAAGTCCCAAACGTGATTTTCAGTTTTTGCTTCTGAGGATCATAAATTTCAATTAAAACCTCGGACAAAACCCCCATAATATATCAATCAATGAACAAGTTAGCCGTTCGGACATATTCTCTTTGATACATATAACGGCAAAAAGTTAACTAATAGATAAAATTCTTTATTAACAATTTGTCAAACGTTGTGTTAATTTTTTGCGCCGAATATCGCAAATGTCCAGACTTAGTTATGAATATTTACGATATGATAAGGAGAAGATATTGAAAGCTTTCATCAATTAGAACTGTCAACAAATGATATCAATAAATAAAAGTTAATTTAAAAATATAGACGGACGCAATTATCAGCAAACGAAAGGTTTTAGGCCAGAGAAATGAGAAAATTTCAACTGGGAGCAATTTAAATTGGTTGATGAGGTAACCACAAGAACATTTAAAACTAGTCAGGTATGTAAAGGGTGTTTTTTTTAGGGGTTTGTTTTTCGAATAGAGATAAAACTGGCATTTTGTGGTCAAATCTGGCAACTCTAATGTCATTTATGTTCAGTTTGGTTTGCCATTTCATCATGAACAGGTTGACAAAAGAACAACGCTTGCAAATGGGCCGAAAATGAGATTGATCTCGATGCTGATTTTCATCGCAAAATTTTGTTCAGTGATGAGGCTCATTTTTGGTTGAATGGCTACGTCAACAAGCAAAATTGCCGCATTTGGAGTGAAGAGAATCCACATGAGATCCTTGAGACGCCATTACATCCACAAAAACTGACTGTTTGGTGTGCTCTATGGGCTGGTGGAGTCATTGGGCCATACTTCTTCCGAAATAATGCTGGAGAGTCAGTTACCGTTAATGGAGACCGGTATAGAGCCATGATAACCGACTATTTTGTTCCCGAATTGGATGGCATGAATGTGGATGAGTTGTGGTTCCAACAAGACGGCGCTACATGCCACACAGCGCACGTCACAATCGATTTATTGAAGGAAACATTCGATGAGCGCATAATTTCGCGGAATGGACCTGTCAATTGGCCACCAAGATCGTGTGATTTGACACCATTGGATTATTTTCTTTGGGGATATGTGAAGTCGCTCGTCTACGCCAACAAACCAGAAACGTTAGGGGACTTGGAGGCCAACATTCGTGGCGTTATTGCCGACATACGGCCCCATATGCTCGAAAAAGTGGTTGAAAATTGGACCTGTAGAATTGGCTTTATTCGAGCCAGCCGCGGCGGCCACATGCCCGAAATCATATTTAAACATTAATGGCATAAAATTATCCTTCCAATAAAGCCAAATTGATGGACATTAAAACGATTTTCTTGTGTTTTATTTCAATTCGAAAAACAAACCCCTAAAAAAACACCCTTTATTATCTTCGATTTGGCCGAAGTTTAAATACCCACACACTCGTTTGTAAATATATTAAGTATCTTAAGCTATGAAGCTATTATTATATTCATGATATCAGTTTGTGTAAAGGATAGGAGTGAATTTTATTCAATTTATCAGCCCCATTTTCAATCCCAAATTTCAACTCCTGTTTAAAATAGCAAAGCTTAAGTGTAAAACAAAGCATAATTAAGGTTAAAATGAGCGTACACTCCGAAAGAAGACACGGACAATGAGACCAAACAGAGCTTCTATGAGGAGCATGAGCGCTGCCCTCGTCAAGACATAAAAATCGTGCTGAAACGCCAATGTGATAAAGGAAAATATGTTTGGTTCAACAGTTGGAAAATCCAGCCTCCACGGCAACACCTCCGATAATGGAAAGCGGCTGATTGACTTTGCTGCAACACGAAACATGATCGTTACTAGCACTACTAGGGCGTTCAAAATGCTGCCGGTCTCCAAGTGACAACACCGCCACTCTTCAAATGCACGATATTTTAGACGTATAGCAATCTTAACATGAACACACCATAAATATCAGATCGATCTGTCAATGAATAGTGACGTTATAGTGTTTTAAATTAAACAACTTTTGTTATTGTTATACTCGTGGCCTTAAGCTGGTGTTTTAAATTAATACTTTTAGACAGGGTGTTGTTTAGAAATACTTGAAGAATATAAATTGAGAAAATTACCACCGGTACCACTTCTGATACCCGAGATAAAAAATCTTATATTCTGTTTTTTGAAAAAGTTAAAAAATTGCATTCAAGTATACATTTCTCAAAAATAGGAAAATGCATATGCCAAAATTATGCTAATTATTAGTTCGGCAACTAATGTATAATACGTCCAATGTATAATCAATACCACAAAAATTTAGATTATTGGGTAACAATCAAAAGGTCTGTGCTATCTCGATTACGAATTTTGCTTCGAATATCCTTCACACAGTACACTGTGGATAAGAATCGAAAGTGGCATCGTGTTTACCAATATATTGTTAGTTTAAGCCTATACCTACTTTTGCTTTAAGGCATACGTAGTTTTTTTTATAAAAGTCAAAGCATTTTTGGGGCGTTATTTTTTACTGTTTTCCTCAAAAAACAACTTTGTCCTTGCGTGGCAGGAAGACATCCTTTTTTTCCTTAAAATTTTTTTTGGTTGATCTTGACAATCCCATGCAACTTTTGAGACCTCTTAGAATACGATCTAAATTTTTCAATACGCCCTACTGTGCATGGCAAGAAAAAAGTACTTATTTTGAAGGGAAATTAACACCAAATGATACAATGGGCAGAAAAGAGCAAGTACAAAAGAGAGAAAGTGAAAGTACATGATCTAAAAGGGCAAAGCCACTTTACGAGTGTAAACAATTAACTATTTGAAAAGACTGACGTGTTGGATCAATTGCGGACCTTAACTTCGGAACTGCTTTCCAGCAGCCCATCACCAATCATGAACCCATTTTTTGTAGACCAGTGTTTCTAATCCAAACCAATATCGTACTACTGATATTTCCATGTATTCACATCATTTTTAACCCCAACTGAATACAACAGTTGCCAGAATTCAGTCTTTCATCCTTGGTACATCTTAGAAAAGTTGGAAAAAAAAATCATGTTAAATAGTTGTTCATCTAAAAGTTTTAGCCCGTTAAGAGTTTCGTTTAAATTATTTTAAATTTTCATCAGAAAACACTTACCTTTTCTCACATTTTCTGTTGTTTTCTTTTTCTTGTTCCTTTAATTAAAAAACTTTATCCTAACTTTTTTTCTGCCTTTGCAAACAAAATAAATGGGACTTTTAATGAATTTATAATTTAGTTCAATGGTTTGGTTGTCCAGCATTTAGAGGATTACACGAAGCCATAACTGAATGATTAAAAAATATATGATTTGAATTAAATCGAAAGCGTTCTGAATTCGAGTGAATTGGTTGGTTAAATGTTTAGATAACGTTTGTTTTTAATTTTGTTTTTATTTTACCATATTCTGTTTGGATAAGAAAAAGTTTTGTGAGCCCATTAAAACGGTTTTCAGTCCCTTAACAGAGTTTGCGGATTGGTTTGACTTTAATGTATTTTGAATATTATTTTAACAAAAAAGTTTAAGAAAGCTTACAAGCACTCTTAAAGTTATGCGAAAGCTTCGAGATCTTTGAAAGGTTTAACTTTAAACCAGAAATGGGCGGGCAAACGTATGTTTAAGTTGTTTGAAAGTTTCGTTTTTCGGTCGATCTGAGAAATTAATTATAATTGAGAAATTGTCAGTGTCATAGGATTCGAACCAAACTCGTTCAGCCTTGGCAGTCATGAATGCCATCAATATTATTCCATCAATATTAAATGTGCTTAAATTATATAACTTTTCGAAATAAGAATACTTGTTTTTTGTTTTTTTTTAATAAATCTTGTAAATACCGTGAGTAACACTTGGGTTTTGTTATTTTTAACGTGGCACTTTTTAATATTAAAAATAAATTAAATTAATTAAAAAATAATAAAAAATAAAAAACTTAAAAATAAAAACATTAAATTCAAAAAGTATAAAATAAAAAAATTAAGAGAACAAATTTAAAAATACAAACTTTAAAGATACTGAAAGATATTTTCTTAAATAAATAAGAATTAGTTTTTAAATAAAAGAATTTAAAAAAATAAAGGCATTAAAATAATTATAAATAATTAATACTTTATTAAAATAATTAAAAAATGTAATCATTAAAAAGCAAAACAATTAAAAATAACAAAATATTTAAAAAATTGAAAAATTTCTAAAAAATTATAAATTAAAAAAAATAACAAGCTAAAAAATACAGGAAAAAATACTAAAATTAAAAAATTAAGAGAAATATAAAAAGTAAAATTTGAAAAATTAAGGGAAATATAAAAAATAAGAATTTAGAAAATTAAAAAAATTAAAAATAAAAATAAAAATAAAAATAAAAACAAAAATAAAAAATATAAAAACATAAACTTTTTAAACAATAGTCCAAAAAATTTTAATTAATTTAAGTACTATAAAAACAAAAATTAAAAATAACAAATATATAATAAAAACAAAAAAATAAACAGAAGAACAAATTAAAAATACAAAATTTAAAGATATTAAAAGATATTTTCTTAAATAATTAAGAGTTCATTTTTAAATTAAAAAATTGTAAGAAACAAAGGCATGAAAATAATAAAATAATAAAAAAAAAATCATTATTTTATTAAAAAAAAGAAATAAAAACGAGCAAAAAAATTAATTAACTTGAAAAATTTCTGAAACTTGCAAATAATTATAAATTAAAAAACAACAAAGTTAAAAAAATTTTGAATTAAAAAAAAAAAATTAAAAAATACAGGAAAGAAAAAAAATCTAAATATAAAAAAATCAAGAGAAATATAAAAAGTAAAAAATTAAAAGAATTACAAGAGATCAAAAAAATCAAGAGAAATATAAAAAATAAAAAAATTAAAAAAAAATAAAAAAATTAAAAAAAAAATAAGAGAAATATAAAAAAGAAGAAAATTAAAAGAATTACAAACTCAAAAACTAATTCAATTTTTTAAACAAATATTCAAAAACAATTTTTGAGAATTATAAAGTAATTATATAAAAAAAAATTAAAAATAATTAAAAAAGAACAAAATATAATATTTCAATAATTAAAAAATTTGAAAAATAAAAAATTTAAAATTTTATAATATTGAAAATAACATTTTTATAAATTTAAAAAATAAGTTAGGAGATAAATCAAAGAAATTAAAAACGAAAAAAAAAAATTAAAAATGAGGAAAAGTTAAAAATGAACTGAAATGAATTCAAAACAATTTTAAAAATAAGAATAAAAAATAAATAAATGAAAAGAATTAAAAAGAAGTTTGTTTCTTAGACAATTAAAAAAAAGTAAAAAAATAAAACGTTTACAAAAATACAAAAATAAAAATTAGAAATGACAATTTAAGTTTTAATTGATTTGAAGTTAAATAGTACTATTAAAGCTATCAAGCATTTCTTTCCCACTGTAGTCATGCGAAAAATAAGCATCCTCTATAAAAAGAAACTGCAAAGACTTCTTTAAAGCTTTGATGTGTTTAAATCAGCTTTAGAGCGATAGTGCCCAGCAAGTGAATCAGAAAATTATTTCTGTCCGCCAAAATGACATAATAAATTTTTTACTATTAAACTTTATGGTATTTTTTAGCGATATTATTTCTTATCATAAGCTAGAATGCTTTAATAATTTTATAACAAACGAAGGCTCTTGTAGGAATAATCGATTTTTTTTTATAGCTTTATAGAAGCTATCGTTATGTTAACTTAATCTTTTATTTTTGAAAGCCAAGTTTAAAATATGAAAATTATTTTGTTCTTGTGTGATTCACAAAAAATTTGAAATTTAAAAGCTTAAAAATATATTAAAAACTTAAGTAGAGTTGCGTTATCTACAAACAGAAAATAGAAAAATTAATTATAGAACAATTTTAATAAAGCTCCTAAAAAAATTAAAAATAACTTACTGTTTGATAAAAAAAATAATATAGTGCATAAAATATTTAATAAAGATTTTAAAACATTTAATATGGAATAAAAAATAAAAAATATGAACTAACCTTTTTAACCCTTGAAAGGACTTTGCCCAACTTCTTATGATTAAATTGTGTTGTGCATGTTATTAAATGTTTGGACACAATTGATCGAGAACTGGACTCAATAGTTTTATGCCAACTCCGTACATCTAATGTGCATGTTCTCAAGAAGCTTTACATGGCATTATTTACTCTCTGAGGTTTACCATTGTCTGTAGAGAGGTGACGGCCGAACAGAAAAATTAATTCAATTGAAAAACCGTTTTGTGCCAGATGGAATTGAACCAGGGATCTCTGGCGTATGGCTCACGCACTCTACATACTGCGCCATGGCCGCCACTATATATATAAAATATAAAATATAAAATACAAGATTATGCGTTCCGCATTCCCGTTATTTAATGCTCTCTTTCTCAACTGAGTGCATGACGTCACACAGTACTTTTGCTAATTGAATAGTGAAAGAATTATTAAAATCGGTTCAGCGGTTACCCCATGATTGAACGATAAAAATCCGATAAAGTAGTATAGATAAAATATAAAATATAAAATAAAGAAAATAGAATATAGAATATAGAACATAGAGTATACTTACTTATCTAGCGCTTACAACCGTTGCACAGTGGGGTATTGTATGCCAAAAGTGACGATTAATTGACAGGGGCCACTTATCGAGACAAAAATTGTACTTTGGGGGTTTTTGGGGTCGCTGATCATGAATCTGAAGTCAAAAATCTGAAATTCAAAATGGCGGCTTCAAAATGGCGGCCATGAACAAGCTAACTTCTACAAAAAACGTTTAATGGAGGTAAAATTTTATATACAGGGATTTGTGGGGTCGCTGATCACGAATCTTAAGTTAAAAATTCAAATTCAAAATGGCGGCTTTAAAATGGCGGCCATGAACAAGATATGTTCTGCAAAAAAAGTTTAATAGAGGTAAAATTTTGTATACAGGGGTTTTTGGAGTCGCTGACTACGAATCCGAAGTCAAAAATTTGAAATTCTAAATGGCGGCTTCAAAATGTAATCATTAGCTATGTACCCTTTACCGAATTGCATAGTATAGAGAACATCACTTTCGTTATTACTACAAATTTCACAAAACAAGCTTTGAACGACACTTTATACAAAAACAAAGGATTGCAATAACAATAGTTAATAAACATAAACAATGATGTTGATTTCACATGTACCCTGCAAACTGCAGGGCAAACAATTTATGTCTTACTTATAGCAAAATCAGAAAATAAGTGTTAAAATCGAACAACTATAATTTAATTTAATATCTTAACACATTCATCTGCTTCTTTTATATATAAAAAGCTGGTTTTTGAAAGAAACATCAACTATCTACCTTAATTGGGGAAAGGTGCACTGAATATGACGCTTTCCATAATGTAGGGTAAAAAATAGCGGATAAAAAAAAGAGGAGAAGAGAACTGGTAAACAACAAAAAAAAAAAAAAAACAAAAAAACAGCAAAATCTGTTTAGTATTTAGATTTATTTTGTACTTTATTTTCATTTATTTTAATTTTTCGAAATAAAATTGTAAATTCGTGACATGTAAGTTAAAGTAAAAAAATCGAAATAACGCGAAAGTGCGTAGCATTGACGCAACTTTTTTTTTATAGAATATAGCTTGAATGTTTATAGCTTACGAAAATCAAAACAGTTTTTCTTAATTCCACTCAACACACAACTATATCTCTAGTTATATATCGAAAAATTTAACTTTTTAAGGTTAAATTAAAATAAATAAATTAATATATATATAAACACTATTTCATAAAAAAAATTAAATTTTGTATTGCTTAAATACCTGAACAAGAAGGTTCCATCGTAATTATTTGTAATTTTTAACAAATAATACACAAAAAAAAACTTTAAAAATTTCTAATAAACACGTTTGTCACTGTGCTCACTCAAAGAGCACTCAAAGAGAAAAATTTAACTTTTTAAGGTTAAATTAAAATAAATAAATTAATATATATATAAACACTATTTCATAAAAAAAATTAAATTTTGTATTGCTTAAATACCTGAACAAGAAGGTTCCATCGTAATTATTTGTAATTTTTAACAAATAATACACAAAAAAAAACTTTAAAAATTTCTAATAAACACGTTTGTCACTGTGCTCACTCAAAGAGAAAAAAAATGATGACTTTCAAACTGCATTGCGGGTAAACGGTAGAATATTTTTCAACTATTCTTTCAACTTGTGATGCAGAATTTTATCTTCTTTCATCGGGTACCTAACATCACTATGTACCTTGAACGTTTTTTTTTCAATTAATCGTCACTTTTGGTATAAAATACCCCATTGTGCGTTGGTCGGTTTTGGCCTCGTATAAGAAATTACGCTTCTGTTTTGCGCTTTCTGGGCATCCTCTTCTGCGTTGACCACCACTGGGCACCGAATCGAATATTTTCTTCGCTGGAGCGTTGTTTTCCATGCGCTCAACATGACCTAGCCAGCGGAGCCGCTCGATTTTAATGCGCTTCATTATGTCGATGACGGCGTACAGCTTATACAGCTCGTGGTTCCATCGAATTCGGTACTTGGATTTGACGGATTGGACCGAAGATCTTACGAAGGATATTTCTCTCGAAAAATCCCAAAGTCTTTTCATCAGAACTGCTCAACGTCCAGGTTAGTGCTGCATATAATAGGACAGGCATGATAAGTTAACATAGAATGAAGAAAATAGAATAGAGAATATAAAAGATAGAATATAGAATAAAGAATATAAAAGATAGAATATAGAATAAAGAATATAGAATAGGGAATACAGAATATAGAACATAGAATTTAAATTATGCAATTTGGAATATAGAACATATAAAATGGAATATAGAAGATAGAATATAAAATATAGATTATAGATATAGAACATATAATATGATATACAGAATATAGAACATAGAATATAAAACATAGAATATAGAATGTAGAAAAAATATAGAATATTGAGTATCTATACTATTATATAAAAGGGTTCTCTCGGATTTTTATCGTTCAATCACGGGGTAACCTCTGAACCGATTTTAATAATTCTTTCACTATTCAACTGTTATAATAAGCGACCCTGCTACTGGGTACTACGTTTTTGGTAAATATTTTTATTTAATTATTTAAGAATTCATGCGTTTTAATCCATGCTGCCATTGTATAAGCAGCAAACAATAGCTTAAGATCTTTGATGAGAGAGAGAGAGAAAGAGGTGAGATTCTACAACTCACCGCGCTGGTCTCTTGAGTGGATAGTTGCACTCAGTTAATTTCTGCTGCAGTGTTGCCATCGTAGAGATTTGAAAATATGTTTTCATATCATATTTATACTCCCAAGCAACGCTGGGAACGGGTATGCTAGTATATTATACAATATAGAAACTAATAATATGAAATATGGAAGATGGAATATAGAACATAAATCATAGAATATACACATAATAAAGAATATAAAATATAGAATATAAAATATAGAATATAGAATACAGAATATATAATAAAGAATATAGAAAATTTATAAAATATAGAATAAAGAACATAAATTATACAATATAGAACATATAAAATGAAATATTTAAGATAGAATATAGAACATGGAATATGGAATATAGAATATAGAACATAGAACATAGAGTATGAAATATAGAACAAAGAATATACAACAAAGAACATAGAACATATAATATGAATGTCAACAGAAAAATAAGCTGGTCCAAGAAAGCTGAAGCGCCAGAGAGGCAAGCAAAAGCAGACGTTCACCGGAAGAAGGTTATGCTCTCAATCTGATGAAATATGAAGGGGCCTGTTTACTACGAGGTATTCCCATACATTAGAACCATAAATTATAAAGTGGGCAACTACAGAAATTGAGCGATGTCATCCAACATAAACGTTCAAATGTGTCAATTGGAAGGGGGTGTGAACTTCCACCACGATAACGTCAGGCCTCATACAAGTTTGGTGACTTACCAAAAATTGCTCGAGTATGGATGACATGTTTCGCCTCATCCACCCTACAGTTCAGACTGTTCGTTTTCGGATTACTATATGTTTCACTCCCTGCTAAACTCACTGAATGGTAAATCCTTAGATAATGACGGTGTTATCAAACAGCACCTTGGTAGGTTCTTTGCAGAGAAAAGTGGAGAGGCAGAACCTGCAGGGAATAATGAAGCTACCACAGAGGATCGTACAAAATGGCGAAAAGTTCAAAAGCTTTCGAATATTAAATAATGTGTGGATAATCGGGTAGCTTTTATGTAACACCGACTCTTACCGTAGCTTAACTTTTGAACAAAGTAGTTGCATAAAAGCTTTCTGAGACCTGTTGAGAATTTTTTGAAATGATCAGCAAAAAAAGTGTTTTTCTTCTTTTATGGTATTGATAATTTTATGAAAGTGATTAAAGTATAGATTTGATTGAAATTAATTGATTTGATTGTTGAAATTTAAACTTCTAAATCTTGAAATCTAAACGACCTTCAGTGAGCTGAGCACTTAGTATTGCAAAAAAAAAGCTTTTGCAAAGCATAACTAATAAGTTTGTGTGGAAAAATAAAACTTATTCTCCTAAGCACGCCTTTTTGATGAGCCTATAATTATGCACATAATTTTAACAAATTTTACAAGCAATTCGCTCCTTCTCGCGCTAAATTTAAGTCAAAATAAATAAAAAATTTGCTGACGCATTTGGAAATAGTGAAAAGTGTTTTGTGTAGTGAACCTATTTAAATGTTAATAATAGAGAAAAGAAAAAAAAATTAAATTATCTGTAAATAAATGAATGTATATTTAGCACAATTAAATATCTTATCACAAAAATATCTAGAAATGCGACACGTACAGAAAAAATAAGAAAATAAAAAAAAAAAAGTTTGAAAAGACAAATAATTTCATTGTAATTTACGACAGATGAAGGCAACGTCGAAACCAAGCCTATCTGGGGGAAAGAAACTTGTGGAATGACTTGACTGCTGCAGGGTGGACACATGAGCTTCCGTTTAATTCCATGTGATTAAACAAATTATCACGAGCGTCTCTACTCGGCACTTGAGCAAATATAGCTGTAAACTAACAAAAGCACAAAAGCACATAAAAAAAAATTGCAGACGTTGCTCAGAGCTCATGGCAGAAAAGCTCTAACTAGAACAAATAAAAAATTTTCCGTTTCTGCAACTTTGTTAAGCGTGTGCATAACTGACGCAATTGTTAAAAAACAAAACGCGCACCCCCCGTCGCTTCCACTCTGCTACCTTCGCTTCACTGAAACCGCTTTTGTTTTTTTAAGAATTATAAAGTAAGACGTTTTATGAGCTGCATTAGTGAAAAATCAGTGAATTTCTTATTAACTTATCAGTTGAAACAATTTATTGCCTACTTATCGGCTGATAAACATTTCAAGTTAGCTTAAAGCGAAAGTGCTTTATACCAATTTTTGCAATACATACACGCCGAATTTTATCAGCTTCAGAATCTTTTAGCTTTTATATTTTCACAAGCTTGCGACACTTTCAAAAACTCATTCTTATCTTGTGTTGAAAAATATCAAGTGTCGTAAAATTTATTAATCGAAATTTAATAATTTTTTAAGTATCCCTAGTTATTGCCTTTTAATTTGATTTCAATTTTGCTTTTCAATTGAAAGCTCTGAAAGTTTATTCTTGTTGTTCTCTTTTTTTTTTTTCTTTCTTTTTTCAAACAAAAATTTGCTCATTGCTCTTAAAACTTGTTCAAATATTGACTTGACCATGTGTTGTGTGCTCTTTGACGTTATAAAGACGCCTATTTGTATAAAATTTCCAATGATTCTGTTTAACTTTTATTATTTGACTTAACTGTCTAAAGACAATGAAAACATGTGTGTTCGGAAGAAATATGCCTCTAAAATATTATTCTAATAATTATCATGATTGCGTCTTACAGAGTTATTTTTAGTCAGCCTCACATAGATGCAAACATTTGTTAAGATTACCTTAAAGCTTTGGATCAATACATTGTAAAAAGCTTTCAGTTGTTAAAACTATGTTGCAAATAGTATTATTTAGCTTTCAAAAATAGAAAAGCTCAAAACAAAATTGTATCGCGTTTAAAGTTTAAGTGACATTTGTTTATTCTAAAAATATCACTTAAACGTGGATCACACGTAAATATTTCAAAATAAATAAATAAATAATAAAATACTATAAAAGCAAATTTTCCGAGCTTTTATTCATCACTAGTATTGAGCGTCTCTATAAAGAAGACCGAACGATATAAATTGTTTTTAGTTCAACTCTATAATCGGCATGCGTTCTCAAAAAGCTTCATCCGGAAAAAATTTAACTCAGTCTGGCTTTTCACTATCTGTAGTGAGGTGAGTAACATTTTGAAATAAAAATATTCTTATTTTCTCCTCACTCGATTCAAATTGAACCACATTCATTTGGAATAAATGAATAAACTCATTGAAGTACTTAAAGGACCATTCCCTTCAACAGGGCTGTAAAAATAGCCATTTTCACCAATTGTTTTTGGGAAGACGGATCATTTAAAATCTTTTTGCCAATGATGATTTATTATAGTGTATTGAGGTCAAAAATAGAATATTTTCATCAAAATTGGTGCAAATTTTTTATTTGTCATATATTGCGGTCGGTGTAATAGAATGGTCTACTCTGTGTGGTCAAGTCTGACAAGCAATTGTAGCCAATTAAAATGAAGATATCTTCATCGGTGCAGCGGGTAGAATCCATCCCGTCATCTCGAATAACACCGTTTAAAGATAAAAATATAGTATAGGAGGCTTCGCACGCCCCACAGTGATGCGAAAGGGCATGCTAGACGGAAAAAAGTCTAAATCGAATTTTTACATATTTAAAACTGTTAAATAATATCCATTGATCTCAGGAATAATTTTTTTATTTACCTGCGCTTTCTACAAAAAATGCAAAAATTCTTGAAAGTTGACCTAAAAAGTGATTTTTTGAAATTTTTGCTTATGAGTTTTCTAGTTATACTTCATTTTTTTTTTAATATTTCCCAGTACTCAAAAGAGTTGAAAATCGGCATACTTTATGAAAAAGATAATATCTTTCAAAATAAAATATCTTCAATTACCTATCTTTTAAAATTTTCGCGCTATAAAACGGTATTTATCGATATAACTGCGTAAAAAATGAACATTTGGTGAAATGTTTTGAAAAATAAAAAAAGGACCATTTTGTATTTTCAAAAATGTATTTTTTATTTAACCATTATTATGTCTTCTCTGAGTTCTTAAAGTGCCAAGGTGCGCAAATGGCCAGTTACCTTGTTTTTTAACCTAAAATGGTCCTAAAAATGCATGTATAAACTAGGACCTGACCGTTTAGTATGAAATGTATTGAATTTGAGGTCGACTAGACTGTATATGGTGCTTAAATATTCTCAACACATTACAAAATATTTTTACACTAAAAAAAAAAAATATTGTAATTTATATTAAATAAAAAAAAAAATATATTTTATCTGAGGTTTTTTTTTTAAAAAAGCGCAAAAATTGATAAAACATTTTGTAAAATTAAAAAAAAGGACCATTTATTTTTGCAAAAATATATTTTTTATTTAACCATTATTATGTCTTATTTAAGCTCTAAAAGTGCCAAGGTGCGCAAATGGCCAGTTACCTTGTTTTTTAACCTAAAATGGTCCTAAAAATGCATGTATAAACTAGGACCTGACCGTTTAGTATGAAATGTATTGAATTTGAGGTCGACTAGACTGTATATGGTGCTTAAATATTCTCAACACATTACAAAATATTTTTACACTAAAAAAAAAAATATTGTTATATATATTAAATAAAAAAAATGTATTTTAGCTGAGGTTTTTTTTTTTTTAAAACGCAAAAATTGATAAAATATTTTGTAAAATTAAAAAAAGGACCATTTTATATTTGCAAAAATTTATTTTTTATTTAACCATTATTATGTCTTATTTAAGCTCTAAAAGTGCCAAGGTGCGCAAATGGCCGGTTTCCGTGTTTTATTACCTGTTGGATGGTCATAAACATGCTATTTATTTACATTTCAAAACCAGGTTTCAACTGTTTTTTATAATTGTGATAAGTCGATAGCCTAAGCTGCTAGTGCTTTTAATATTCATTGTAAATTTAATTTATAACTAGTAAGCAATGATCTTCGACTGGGCCGAAATTAAAATAGCCCCACGACCGAACCAAAGTATATTCAAAGTCAGTTTGTATGGGAGGTAGGCGTGGTTTTCACCCGATTTCGTTGAATTTCATACTCAGAGTGCATATTAAATATCGAAGATCATACGCAAAATTTCAAGTCCATCTATTAATTTTTTGCGGAATTCTAAGACATTTTACCTTTTTAATAAAGTCACTTTGTATGGGAGGTAGGCGCGGTTTTCACCCGATTTCGTTGAATTTCATACTCAGAGTGCATATTAAATATCGAAGATCATACGCAAAATTTCAAGTCCATCTATTAATTTTTGTGGAATTCTAAGACATTTTACATTTTTAATAAAGTCACTTTGTATGGGCGAGGTAGGCGTGGTTTTCATCTGATTTGATTAATTTTCCAACTTGACCTTTATTTTTCAGAGAAAAGCTTATATGTCGAAATATTTCATAGCTTTTCTCATTTCTTAGTTATGGACCAAAATATAGTCCACAGGCATGGCAGCTACCACGCCCACTTGTTCAATCCCGCCGAAATTTTTTACAGTTTAATTTTGTTACTGTAGCTTATCTGATTTCTAAAATATAGAGAAAAATCGGATTAAGCTGTATGGAAGCTACCACGCCCACTTGTTCAATCGCACCGAAATTTTTTTTACTTTTTGCAAATTATATACAAAATATCTACGTTTAATTTTGTTAGCGTAGCTTAACTCATTTCTAAGCTAAAGCGAAAAATGTGATTAAGTTGTATGGCAGCTGCCACGCCCACTTGCTCAATCACGCTGAAATTGTATTTCACTTTTTTTCAAATTACATACAAGACATCTACGTTTAATTTTGTTACTGTAGCTCAACTCATTTCTAAGATATAGCGAAAAATGTGATTATGCTGTATGGCAGCTGCCACGCCCACTTCTTCAATCGCGCCAAAATTTTCTTCACTTTTTGGAAATCACATAAAAAAATCTACGTTTGATTTTGTTGTCGTAGCTTATCTAATTTTTAAGACATAGCTCAAATTATGTTTCAGTTGTATGGCAGCTGCCACGCCCCCTTGTCCAAAATTTCTGAAATAGTTTTTTTGTATTTTCCTATACCTAAAGCATCGAAAACTACCAAAAAAATCCACAAAATAATATTTTCCGTCTAACTTGTATGAATCGCATCACTGTGCGCCCGCACTATAACTTTTTTTTTATGTTTTAGATATCGATCTGGGGATTTGATAAGACATTCTACATATTCTACACATTTGAACTTTTGAAAAAATGACAAACATTTTTTTTTTTAACCCATTTGAGGAGACCTATGGTAGCAGTTTATCAAGCCTGTTTACTCATATATATTTTGAATGTAAGTTTATACCTGAATTTTATTTTCGTGTTATATTTCACAATAAACTAGTAAGGAATGCATTATTTAATTTAAAAAACCCACACTGTCTACTTTAGTAGTTTTTATTCAATTTGTAAAATATACAACCTTAGAGTATATTTTAAATATCGAAACTTATGTGTTAAATATTAAGTCAATACATTAAGTATTCTAGAATTTATAAAGGTTTTGCTATTGTGATGACGTCACTTTGTATAAGAAGTAAGCGTGCCTTACATTCGATTTTGACAAATTTAAGATTAAAAGTATTTGATGACAAAGTTTATATGTTGCATTTCAAGTATTTGGATTAATATTTATGGAATTTTTTTAGAAAATCTCAAACATAGAGTGTGAAATTTCAAGGTTTTGGATTGATTTTTGTAGAATTTTAAAGAAATTTTACCATTTTTTTACCAACCACGTTACTTTGTAGGGGGAGGTAGGCGTGATTTAATCCGATTTCGCTCATTTTCGAACTTGATCTTTTTTGAAAATAAGTTATAGTGCAAAAGTAAATAGCTTATATTACTTTCCATTACGATGGCGGCTGTAATCGTGACGATAGATAGACGTGCATGACTAAATTGACTCAGCTTTCTATACCTGCCACGCCTCCTTACTTACTTACTTATCTGGCGCTTACAACCTTAGGTCGGTTTTGGCCTCGTATAAGAAATTGCGTCAGCGATTTCTGTTTTGCGCTTCCTGGCGCCAGTTGGAAACATCAAGCGTAGTCAGGTTATCCAACACTTGATCCTTCCAATGAAGATGTGGGTATCCTCTTCTGCGTTCACCACCACCCGGCACCGAATCAAATATTTTTTTCGCTAGAGCGTCGTTTTCCATCCGCTCAACATGAGCTAACCAGCGGAGTCGCTAGATTTTAATGCGCTTAACTATGTCGACGTCATCGTACAGATCATACAGCTCGTGGTTCCATCGAATTCGGTACTCGCCATTGACGCAGATTGGACCGAAGATCTAACGAAGGATCTTTCTCTCGAAAGCTCCGAAAGTCTTTTTATCAGAACTGCTCAACGTCCAAGTTTGTGCTGCATATAATAGGACGGGCATAATAAGTGAGCATAGAATATAGAGTGTAGAATATAGAATATAGAATAAAGAATATAGAATAAAGAATATAGAATATAGAATATAAATTATACAATATAGAATATAAAACATATAATAAGGAACATAGATCATATAATATATAACATAGAATATGGAATATAGAACGTAGAACATAGAATATGGAATACAGAATATGGAATACAGAATATATAATATAGAATATAAAACAAAGAACATACAACAAAGTACATATAATATGAATGTCAAGAGAAAAATCAGCGAAAATGTTCTTGTTGTTTTTCAGAGTATTCTCCAACATGATGAATACATGTTTGCATACGTTGGAACCAATTTTCGAAAAATTTTTGCCACTCTGAAGTTGGTATCTCCGAAACAAAGTTTTTGAATTCCTCAACGGCCTATTCGGTCGTAGAAAAACGCTCGCCACGCATTTTTTTCTTAATGTTAGGGAACAAGAAAAAGTCACTGGATGCCAAGTCGGGACTATAAAGCGGATGACCCATCAATTTCACATTTCGATTTTGCTTAAAAACTCTTTGTTGAGCTGATGTGTTAGAACTCGCACTGTAGTGATGGAAAATGATCTTCCTTCGGTGGTTGGTTTTCCTCAGTTCTCCTAAGACTTCCGGCAAACAAATGGTTGTGTACCATACAACATTAACAGTTCTTTGTTTTTTTGTTTTTTTTTTTTTTTTTTAGCTTTGAACCAAGGATTTCAGGTGGAATACCTATTCAGTCAAGTCTGCCTTGGTTCGAAATGGGATGATAGATTAGTGGGAAGGAAAGGGCAATCAAGTGAAACATATGTAGGATGTTCTAAGTGTGGTGGAAAACCAAAGAAACATGTGAATTTGAATCAGAGGCAAGTGTTATGCCTTTACCTCAATCAATTCAAGTTATAAAGGCAATCTCATCCACAAACTTCTCTACCATCAACTACAACTTCAAGTCGTAAATATTGATGAATTTTTAATTTCAGTTGATTAGAAATGAGGATAGAAAATTAAGAAAGGTTTTAAAGCGAAGGACCATGGCCTGGCCGGGAATCGAACCCGGGACCTCTGGTTTGGCAGTCGAGCACGCTACCAACTCGACTACCGAGGCCGCCTAATGCTCTGTTCGTGGATAATTTTTTTAGGGTTTTGCTATCTTTGAGAGATCCAAACAGTGAACTGCTGGTTTATATCGGGCTCATAAGCGTAAATACACAATTCGTCATCTGTGGTGATGTCGTAGACGTGTTTTGAACCATCCCAGCTGTACCTAGTCGTGCCATAAGTTCTGTTACAAGATTTTCAAAGCAGTAGGCGTTGAAATTTCAAATTCAAATTTGAAATTTCCCGTTATAATTTTTGTTATTAAAATATTTCATTGCAAGTTTAATTTCTGTCAGTTTGGTTTAGAATTTCACCGTGTTAACATGGAGTGGATTTCGCTACTCAAGTGTGGAAATAGTGCGACTCAGATATTCACTTTGTTAAAAAAACTCGACATATCAAGAACGTTTGTGTATCGTACCATAAATCGGATTTTAGAATCATCTCAAGTAGAGGACAGGGCCAGAAGTGGACGTCCGCGTCAGAGAACAACTTGATTGCATTCAAATGGCGTTTCGAATGTATCCTCAATATACGAGCACCGAATGTGCCTTCTGCATTAAAATTAATGCGTGAATACATGCACCAATCGCTGAGGATACGAATACCATAGAGTAAGAGTGGTCGCGATTACGAATGCCTGCGAATCAAGAATACCCAACGAAGCGAGACATGAGCAACATTCGCCAAAAGCATGGAAAATTCATGCTTTTATGTCCATTCGCACCAAGGAAAAAATGTTAACCGCAGTCTGTAGTGTTGATTTTTTTCTATACGAAAAAATCACATGTGAAAAAAAACGATTTGTGCCGTACACGCATGGCTATGGGATGACAAGCACTGTTATAAACAATAGAAAAAAATATATTTTGGAGTTGCCGCAAGCCTTTTGCAATGTTTTTTAGATTGCGCAGTACAACAGCGAACAAAAAAATGCCCATCTCTTCTAACACTCATTCTCAAAGTAACGGGAGAATGTGGATTTGTTGGAAAGAACGAAAGCAAAAACAAAAAATTCATGCAGCAACACTCGAGACACTCGAGTGTTTAGCGAAGCATCCGAATGTCTGTATTGTCTGGATGGTGCCTTTGTATGTATTCGCAATCGTTACAAACTGTGCTTAGCACCAAACGTTGTTTACGAACTCGAGCTGTATGCGTGCATTAATTTTTGTGTACGATTGTGGCTGACGACGATTGTTATTCGAGTGGCAAAAAATGACGATTGGGCTTGTGCAAATCTCTGGTCCGCGTGTTATTCGTACGACTGGAGCCATAAAAGCAGTACGTGAACGCATTCGCCGAAATACCTTAAGGGAGCAGAAAATGATGGCTAGAGAGGTGAATATTTCTACCAGATCCATGTCCCAACTAATCCGTGATGACCTCAATATGAAAGCTTTTCGAAGGAGCACCTTTAACTCCACGGTTAAAACAAGTAAGATTGGAAAGATGCAAGAAACTGTTGCAGTGGCATGCAAGCAATGGCCATAAAAATATTCTTTTTACTGATGAAAAAATTTGTCTCATCAAAAAAAAAGAAAGCCCTCCAGGGTTTTGCTAAAAATTTAACAACTGAACTCTTCAATGGAGAACACTGGGTCTTTCAACATGACTCTACACCTGCTCATAAAGCTAAAACAACGCAAGAGTGGTTGCGCCAGAATATTCCAGCTTTTATTTTTGCTGAAGATTGGCGCTCAGGAAGTCCAGACTTAAATCCTCTTGATTACAAATTATGGTCGGAGCTAAAGAGTATGGCTTGCAAAGTTCGCCACCGAAACTTGAGAAATCTCAAGCAAGCGCTAATTGCAGCAGCGTCATCAATACCAATGGCCAGACCATCTAAGAACCTGCATCAAAGCAAAAGGCAATAATTTTGAATAATTGTTTGTATTCTTAGAGTTTCAATTGTTTTATTTCTTAAATTAAAAAATAAAAATTGCAAACTCGTTTCTTAAATTTTTACATAATATTTAGTTTGTAACAGAATTTATGATACGACTAGGTATTTTTTCAGCATTATTCTGCCCAAATCGATACTAGTCTTTTTTTGAGCAATCGTCAAACTATGGGGTATCCAACGGGAACTAATCTTCCCCACTACTAAATGCTCATGTATAATCGAATCTATGCTAGTCCCATTAATGTCCAAGGATGACTATCTCAAAGTATGTCACTTGCCGATCTGCTTCCACGCACAATATCGATTATTTCTGCCACAACAGCCGTTCCTAGACGACGACCTTCACGAAATTCGTCTGGAGAAATCGACGATAACGCTCAAACTCATTGAATCAGCGTTTTTAAGTCGCTGGGTGTTGTGCTTCAACACCAAAAGTCGAGTTAAGTTAATTGATGCATTATTTTTCTGTCAATCCACGTCAAAAAACGTAAAAAATGAGCACCCAAAAATGTTCACGTGTTAATTCTATTTTTTTTGCTGAAATACAATTTTAAAACCTCTATAAGCAACACATACACCAAATCGTTGTGAGTACGTTTATGCTATAATCTCAATGTTTCGAATGGAACTGTCAAAATTCATCTGGCAATGCTTAGTGTTGACGAGGCGCAAGACTTAAAAAGCAACCCTTGTACACTCAGAAAAAATTAACAGTGAAATTAACAATGAAACGCTTAAATCCCAACCAACATTTGAGTTTTTCAAATTAACAGTGTGAACTGTTGATAAAGTAATGGTTTTACTTCCAATCAGTCCACTGTTAATTTAACATTTCAGACTGTTAAATTGAAGAAACTCGTATGTTGGATTAAATTGAACAGTTTTCACTGTTAATCGAGCTATTTTTTTTTGAGTGTGTTTAATTAAGTTCAAACCTAGAATAGTTTTTTGTTTTAAAGCTAAAAAATTAAAGCGATGGTTAGATATGAAATCTTATATTTTGCAAGGACGAATTTCAATGATAACGATAAACATCTACTAACACGCGCACTATTAAAATGAAAAATAAACAAATACTGTAAAGCTCACAGATAGCTGTGCCCATCCTTAAAGCTTTATCTTTGAGAAGTAGCGATGAGTGCAAACAGTTTATCAGAAAAAAAAACAAAAAAAAAAAAATACAGATTATTGCTTAACCTTACTTGGGTGGACAAATTAGTCCACCATAGTATCTGCAATATTTATATTGTTCTATTTTTTATTTATATACAAGTTAATCTAATAATTTATATCATCATTTTTCCACCTCACTCTCTCGCTCAGTCTGACGAAAGATTTTATCTTTCGAATAATTTGTATAGGAGGCGATTATTTAGTCAAAATCAGTTAAATTATAAACACTCCAAAAGTAACAATCACGACGTTAAACTGATTTTAAAAGTTTTATGAATTTATTATAGTCTCTGCATTTACTCCAACGGCTAATCAAAAGTGTCTCTGTAAATAACTGATAAATTTCTGTATTTATTTGAAAAGTAGTCATTAAAAATGATAAGAAAAAGCATTAGAATTTTCTACACCTTTTGCCTTGGACGCTTATCGAGTTTAATAAATTAAATGATTATAACTTGAAAATGACAAAATTAGTTAATAATAATAACAATCAACAAAAGTTGTGCATAGATTGTAGAATACATAGATTGTCACAAAAAAGTACCTTTGTAATATCTTGTTCTTAATGGAATTAGTGTTTGTGATAACGTTAGAATAAAAAACCGACCTCTTAAATTTCAAGTTAAGCCACTTTGGGAATTTAAAATGGAATTATAAAAATTAATTTTTTTTTCGTTTTTTTTTACAGTGTGATAAGACTTATTTTTTTGTAAAAGGTTTTGACGTCACCCGTGGACTTTGACGTGACAACATATCGTTATACTCCTCCTTATTTTTATCCGTATCCTCTTCCTTGGCCCTAAACTTGTCCCCCACCTTATCAAAATTCGTAGTTTTGACTTTATACTGGTCTTACTTCTTGTTCTAATCCTTCCCCCATTTTTTGTCACAATCCTTGTCCAGATCTTTTACCTATTTCTGGTTTTAAGTGTTGGTAAGGTTGGTAAAATTTGTAAGATTTTTACAAAAAATTTTTTTTAAGAAAAAAAAGCTAACGTATTGCTTTTCTGAAGTTACTCGGTGTTTCTACACCTTGAAAACATATTTTTCTGTTTTAGGCGGTCTCATTCTACTTGCCATCGCTTCCTTAAAAACGACGATTAAATAAACTCTTCCTTGATTACAATATTCCGCGATGGTAAAGCCAGTAGGTCAAAACTTGTTAGATTACAGTCAGGTCTATTGACAAGCGCCTCAGAATTGGCGTTCTAACAAGAACACAAGAATATTAAAAGAAAAGGATAGTGAAGGAAAGTGTTAAAACCAATGTAGCGAATATTGAAAAAAAATTCTGCATGCGTACAAATGCAGACTCATGAGCTGCAGTCAGCGGACCATCAGCAGCACAGTTCTCTGATTGAGTATTGGGAACTCTCAGAATTTTTTGAATTTTTGAATTTGAATTTTCTGGCGCAGGCTTCATTAAAAAGCGTAATAATATGAGATGAACTCACAACGAGTGACTTTTTGGTGCGGATTGTGGGGTTGGGGAACTCCGCCTGTTCTCACAAACAGCCTGTCCAAAGTCCGGATAAAGGAGGATGGTTGCAGGCAACGGGTTCGCCCTATTCGTTTAAATGTAGAAAGGACTACCCAGGTTCTGTAGTTCGTCGCCCAATCTGGGAAGTAGGTTGAACCTACAAGGGAATAGCAACTATCCCAAATAAATTTGTTAGAACGAGGATAGTCCTTATCTCGGCAGACACACGATCGCAATTCCACTGGGATATTTACATGGGGCAGTTTTTCTGCAAAATTGGTGTCAAATTGGGTGTTATCTGAAGTGTCAGATTTGGGAGAGGTGAAAAGCTAACCTTAGTAATCTCAGACTACTGAGTTGAAATTGGTGTAAATGTGTTGACTTATGTGTCTTTCACAGTGTCAAGTGCGATATGTTTTATATGTCAGTGTGTATGAGTCCTTTGTTGAGATAAATCGCTTTTTCCCGGGAGACGACTATCTCAGGGCTGACCCTTCGGGGATTATCGTGAGGGCTGTGGGAGCTCAAGGTCGCAAGTAGACCAGCCTTGATCGGCGTGGAGTTGCGTAATTGTACAACCGGGTGGCAATGCCCAAATATTGTCAGAGATTTAAGATGGGTCTCGATTTCCACCAATAAATGCGGATGGTGATCCAGCTAATCAATCATGATCGGGTATGGGCACCATTACATTTAAAGCTTCTGTGTTGTTTCTGTGTTTGTCTTTTGTCTTTGATTTGCTGTTGCATTTTGTGCTGCTATATAAGCCTTTGCTCTCAATTCTTGCTATAAACGCTCCCAAAGCGCTCTCTGCCCAAAGCTGTTCATGATTGATACTTTTGCCCGGAAGACGACAAGTATTGATAACTTCCGTTCCAATATTGATAACTATTCATACAGTATATCCATTAATTTAATTATACACTTAAATATTATGTGTATACACTTAAATATTATGTGTTGAAACTACTATGACAGGGCGTTAGTCGCGTCTGGAGTCATGGAAGTGACGTCCAAGACATGTTTGGATGGACGTTAGTGTATAGTATTAGCATGGTATTAACGTCCGAAAGATCCATCTGTTGGGCGTCAATTCCATGAACTTCGACTCCTTGGCGAGGGGCAAAGGAAAAATTAAGCCGAACTGGCAGGTGTCTACGATAAACACTAAAAGGCTTTTGTGGAGCTGAGAAGTCATTGTGCCGTACGACTACTTATCGAAAATGGTTACAGTCATTGGAGTGCGCTACAGAGACATAATAAGCAGTTTTTTATTGTTGGAGATGGAGTATACACAGACGAATACTACCTTCATCAGGATGGTGTTAAGTCTCATACAATTTGCGAAACAATCGAGTTATTGCGCAGAAAATTCCCAGTTTGGATGATATGAGCATTTGACAGCTGCGAAATGCCAGGTCTGTTTTATTCGAAACCCGAAATGCATAAAGACTTGATTACTCAAGCGTATCGTAAAGTGGCGTAGCGGGATGGCTTAGCGGAACGTTACCTCCCAATGAATGATTACCGAAATTGTTCACGATCGAACACAACAGTCGAACTGTCAAAAAACGTAATGGGGCGTAAGAAATATATTTTCTGCAGAACTCAACGCAACGTCCCGCCACGTTATGATTTCGGTAACCACTTGTACATATTTATCACTAAATATATTCCAATTAGACTAAATTGTGTCCAACTCTTGTTTAAAGTGTGTATTGTCCTAAATATTGTATTAAATTGGTGTGTCTAAGTTTTTGACCTTATCCTTGTCCCAATCCTCTTCTAAATCATTGTCAACATCCAGGTCCGAATTTAATTTTCTTAATTTTTGACCAAACCTCGTTCTCTTTCACCTATTTTCTTTAGATCTATTGAATCCTTGTTCAAACCCTTGTAATTAATAATCCTTATATTTTTATATTTATCCTTGTAATAATCCTCAAATTCATACAACGCTGACGCATTTACTCTTAATTTAGCGGCTCCTTGGAAGGCCTCATGACACTGTTGTTTTGCTGTCGTAACCCTCTACAAACCGAGTAATAATTCCATGCAACAATATTGCATTTTCGTTGCATAAGCTGCTGCTACCTTCGAGACCTGACGAAGTCCTAATTTTTTATTTTTTGTTTATGTGGCGTTTGGCCAAAAACAAATCCCTCATTTTCGCTAAATAACATTTTGCAGTATAGTGCTTGAAACCAGCCTTTTGTACGGGGGCAATTTGATGAGTCAGACTTGTTGAAAAAACTTTTTTTTTTTTTTTTTGTGGGAAAAAAAGCGTTTTTTTTCTCAACATAGTCTCTCAAATCGATCATTTAGATCGGCCGGCGTTTTTCTATTTTTTTTTTATTCCTTCCAAATGATAGATTTTATCAAGGTCCTCAATATAGCTGTTTGATTCAGTGATGACCTCTTCATTCGACCCAAATCTCTTACCGCCGAGCCATTTTTTCAGGTCTGGAAATAGGAAATACTCGCAGGGGGTTAAATCTGGAGAATATGGTTGATGGGGTAGCAGTTCGTAGGATTTTTGCCATGACGACTATAGAGGTGTGCGCCTGTGCGTTGTCATGGTGCAAAAGCACTTTTTTCTTCACAAACGCGGTTGCTTTTGCTTCAAATTAATGTCAAATCTGTTCAACAGTTGTGAATTATATTCGCCGGTGATCGTTTTACCCTTGATGTTTTACACCATGACCTTGTTGGCCGACAGACCCACCTTGGTTTCCCACTTTTTTACCTACGAAATTAACTTTTCTTCTTTTTCATCAAAATTCACGAGGTTGTCTGCTTTCAATGGCTGTCAAACACAAACTAAATAACGTAGCTTGTTCAAAATTTGACAGTAGTCTATTACAGTAGATGGTAGTTGACCATCAGTTGATGGTAGTTGCCTGTGTTGTATTTAAATTTATTATGCGGGAAATTAAAAAGTCACTTCTCAAATTGCCCTCATATTTTATTTTTTAACGTAGTGTCTATACACAACCAGTAAAAATTTCATGTAACAAATTTGCAGTTTCGTTGCTTAGCAGCTCCTTCTTTGTCCCTATGACATAATTATTTTTTTTTTAATATTTTCGTCATAACGTCAAAGAATTAATTCGTCTTTATTAACGTCTATATTCAGAGACAAACGATGCCGTTCAACGTCGATGTATTTTAAAAAAAAAATGCCTTTTTGGAAACCTCCGCGGTAAATCTTAACGTTGTCACGTCAAGAAAATGGAACAACTAGAGAAGTGTTACCTTTCTTTCTTTGAACTTTCACATTGAACATTGAAATTTCAATTGGACAACCAGAGTAGTGGTACCTGTACTTCTTGAATTTTCCTTTCAATATCGTTTCGTTTAATTGTTTGCGCCCTTGAGCTTCTTCAATAAACATAAACATTGAGTAAGACCCAGTTTTTGAAGTGCCCTCTTATAATGTTCCAATTACAAAGTGGTGGCACTCTCTTAAATAACATATCTATTGTCTCTCCTCACACAACAAGTGGCAGCTTCATACTTCATCATATTAGTTTCTTCATCAGCTTAAATGGTTGGTAAATAATACTTGACATTTTTTTTTTCATCCATATAAGAAGCGCACATCAGCAGTTTTTATCTATCTCTACTTCTGTTGAGAGTGTGAGTTATTTTTACGTATATGACCCTTTTCCTTCAATAAGTTCCACTATCAGCTCTTTCAATGCCGACTCCACTCTCTTATCATCCGAACGCAAAAGCATGCACGTGATTTTGCAACGTTGGTTTTTTCCAGTTCTTAGCAAATAAAAGTTAAATAAATTTAATAACTATCTAAGTTTAATTTTTAAGTCTTTAAATAATACAATTTAATTCTTTTTTGATCATGCCTGTCATAAAATTTAAAGCAATATGTACACATATAATTAAAGTAAAGCCTTTCCCTAATCTTATCAAGCTTTATAAAACATGACGAAATGGCGCTTCATGTTAAGGAAAATTTCCAGCTTCTTTCGCAACTGTATTTATTTCGTTGTATCTTTTTTACAAATACGACAAAATAAAATAAATAAAAATATGCCAAGCAAACAATTTAAGCCCAGAACGTGTTAATTGTTGAGCTTTATTGCTATCTTATATGTTTTATTCTATTTTTAAACTTGGGCTTATTTTTAAACTTTTTTTTATATTTAAATACTTGTTGCAAGCTTTTGATAATTGTTATCTTTTATATTTTATTTAGCATTAAAAATTTTTGATCTTAAGTATTTCGGAAAGTTTTTTGCCCTCAGCTAATCGTTTTATTAAAAAAAAAAAACAAAAAAACTGTACTGATGAAAATTCCTTTCTGACTTTAAGTGTGGTTAGTTATTTTTCAAGGATAAAGCTTTTTATAATTTGAAGAAAAAAAGCTTGAAATAAGAGTTTTCTTACTATAAAAAAAGGAACAATCTTCAAAATTTAGTTAAATATATGGCTTAATCGAGATTTTAGAAATGCTCAGTTGATTTAATCGATTTAACGGATAAAATCAGTTATTTCTGTACGTTTTTTTCAAGACTGCATTTCAAGTAATTTCAACCTTTTTGGAGTCAGGTTTTGACTTAGGGAGCTTATTATGCAAATTCAAACAAAAGCTTACATTTTTTTTAAACTTTGAACCAAGGACTTCAGGTGTTAAAACTATTCAGTTAAGTCTGCCGTGGTTCGAAAATGGGGGAATTGATAAATTGAAAAGAAGAGGCAATCAAGTGAACATGTGTAGAATGTTCTTAAAAGAAAAATAAAGAGCCCTAGAAACATGTTAATTTTAATCTAAGTTAAGCCTTTACTTTAATCTATTAAAATTACTCAGCCATCCTTTCCACAAACTGTCTCTGCCACCAGGCCCGTGCGCAGGATTTGGTCCTGGGGGGAGGAGGGGTTTGACTAAAAAAGAAGGAATTCTAGGTACACCGAAAACTCAAAAAATGGATGTAAAGAAAATATTATACAGGGTCCCCCATATTCGACGGACCCATCTGGCAACGCCATAACTTTTGACAGAGATGTCAGATCGCTTAATGACATACCGCGTTTAAAGCGTCAGTCCAAGCAGATTTTTACCATGGAACCACGAAATTTTTACCATTTATCGAAATGGCCGAAGATGACGAGCAATTTTGGAACAAAATTATCATGTCCGATGAAGCCCATTTCACATTGAATGGGACCGTAAATAAGCAAAATTGCCGTATTTACGCCACTGAAAATCCTCAGGAGATTCAAGAAGTGCCTCTTCATGACGAAAAAGTCACAGTTTGGTGCGGCGTTAGTGCGAAAACGGTCATTGGGCCGTTTTTCTTCCAAAATGAAAATGGCCATGCTGTTACCATCAACCAGGAGCGTTATCGCGACATGATGACCAATTTTGTGATGCCAATTATTCGTCGAAAGCGTATGAGGCAGTTCTGGTTTCAACAAGACGGCGCTCCACCGCACACAAGTCGCATAACAATCGAAAAAAAAACATGGGTCCGTCGAATATGGGCAACCCTGTATATTAGATATAAAATTATAAGATTTCAGTTATACATTTTCAGATTATTTTTTAATTTTCCAAGTAATACAAATACTCTATACAAAACTATTCCCTCAATAAATTAATGCGTCAGGGTGCAGAAAAAAAATCGTCCAATACTGCATCTACACGAACTTCAACGTCCCGATGAATATTAAGTGCAGCCAATCCGTTCAGCCGATTTTCGCTCATAGTAGAACGCAAGTAATTTTTTAACCGGCGTAATGTTGAAAAAGAGCGTTCGTTCGATGATGTCGTTACTGGTAACGCAGCCGCCATTACCAGCGAGATTTGGTGAACATTTGGAAAAGCAGTTGTATTGCAGATGTCAAGAGCTTCGATAGGGCTGTTTATATTTTTATCAAAAATCCGTCTTCGCCAAAGTTTCACTTCATTGATCCATACTTCGAAAGAATCATGCAAAATCGTGGAGTATTTCTCAAATAATTGGTTGCAGGCTTCTTCATCTAGGGTTGAAATTTTTGATGGTAAAAAACATCTAAAATTTGATAATATTCCACGGTGCTTAAGAAAAGGATCTTCAAGATGAGTGACGAATAAGTATAGGTATGGTAGGAAGGTTGAAATTCGAAAAAAAAATCTTCAATTGAATTAGTCTCGATATTACAACGATGAGTTTGACGTGAAGCTTGCCGCGGTTTCCTTACTTCAATATCGTGTTCTTCACAGATCTTGCTAACTTTTTGGAAAATCTTACGAAAGTGTTCCTCTGCGCTTTCTCTTCTTTCCAATAATTCTTTTTTTTTACACCATCGGCCAATTGTATGGCTTCTTCGAGATCTTGGTTTTCAATTTAAAGAGAGCGACTTAACGATAAAGCTACGTACTGAATCGAATCAAGCACATGTAATTAAACCTGAAAATCTAAGGTTCTTATCGCTGTAAGCAACCGAAAAGCAGCAGAGGTTGTTTTTGTGTCTGACCACGTATTGGAGATGTTTTCTAAGGTGTGTCCATAAGTGCTGGTTGTAAGTGCAGATATATTCCTACGAATTCGCGTCGTTCCACCCATCTCGTTGCACAGGATTGTTTCAGTTTTTTATAATCAGACAGTTCTGTGGATTCCAAGAGTTTAGTTCGAAACCCTCCTGGGGGGGGGGTTTGAATCCCCGAAACCCCCGAATGCATCAGAAACATTTCGATTGATGCAACAAATGATGATTGTTAAAGTAGAGCAGTTATTTTTTAGTGGCGGCAGAGAGACGCTGCAGGATGACAAACACACAGGAAGGCCTATTTCAGTTTGGACGTCTGAAATGACCCAAAAAGTATATTTGTATTTTCTTTCTCTCCCCTATCCTCGTTTTTTTAATGTTTTTTTTTTGTATATACAGTTTAAAGTGGGCATCGTTCACCGGATTGACATTGTTTTCCAAAACTATCATCAAATTTAATAGGCTGAGCCTGTGTTCATACGGTGGAAGGCTACAATAATCGCGGAGGTTATAAGTTTCTCTCAGAGCGAATAATAAGTATTGCTTTTGAATGGATTCGATTCTATCACAATAGAATTCAAAAGCTGGATTCCAAATAATGCAACCATATTCGAGTATTGGACGCACTAGTGCAAAATACAGGGATGTACTCACCAATACATTCTTGAATTCATATGCTCGTCTTTTAATAAAACCGAGCTGTTTGCTGGCCCTGGACAGGGTTTTATTATAGTGCAGATTAAAGCTCAGGTTGTTGTCCAAGACCACTCCAAGATCAACTATATAATTGATCCTGTTAAGTTCGATATTGTTGAGGCGATAGTTTTGATTTATAAATTTTTATTAACGTTGAGGTAAAGTTTGTTTTGGGTACAACAGGTCTCAAGAGATTAGAGGTTTAATTGTAAGAAATTGGCATCTTCCTGCGATTTAATTACGTAGTACATTTTTAGGTCGTCCGCATACATAAGATGTGGAATAACCTTCAAAACTATAGACAAGTCTAATATGAAAATATTGAAGAGAATAGGGCCAATGTTCCTATTTTGCGGTACTCAAGAGGAGACTTCGATTTTCTTTGAAACAATTCCTTTGAATTTAACATATTCGGATCTACCATGGAGATAAGTCGTTAACCAACTAAGTTAAAACCCAGAGAAACCAAATTTTTCTAATAAATGTATTAATATGCCGTGATCAACACGATCGAAGGCTTTACTTAAATCAGTATAAATAGCATCTATCCATCTCTCCATCTTGCTCAATCCAGTCAGAATCCATGATCATGAGGTTAGTGGTGGCGGACCGTCCTGGTGCTGCTGCATTTAGTTGCGGGTTGATAAAGCGTGTTAGCTTTTCGTAAAGACCGATTTTGTTTCAGAAGACCGCAATGCTTCAGTGAGAATGATGGAAGAGGACTTAAGCATCAGCAAAGAGAATATTCGAATAATTCTTCACGAGGATTTTGAGCAAAACAAAGGTCTGTCCAAAATTTGTTCCACACACATTGAATGATTCGTCAATTTTTTGCTCGAAATCGAGTGTGTGTGTGCTAAATCATCCGCCGCATTCACCTGCTTTAGCACCGTGTGATTTCTCTTTGCTCCTGAAATTGATAAATGAAGATGAAATTATGCTTTTTAACGACATAACAGCTGCGTGAATCGTCGAAGCAGTTACGACACCGGTACTGGAGGCAATCCCGTAAAATCAGCTAGAGCATGCATTTCAATTACTATTGAATCGCTCTAACAAGTGTATTGAGTCGGAAGGAGAATATTTTGCATAAAAACACCGAAGAATAAACAGAAATCGTGTTCTAATTATGTTTTCTAGAGCCTGTCTGGGATATTATTTGACACACTGTGTATCTCCAAAATTTGTAATCCAAAAATAGTGCAATGGATATATACAATGATCGTACGCCCCATGACTGCGTATGGCTCAGTTATCTAGGCGGAAAAAACGAAGTAACATACAGTTTGCTTACAGCTTAACAAGATACTGAGATTGGCCTGCGTGTGTATCACCGGAGCCATGCGCACATGTCCAACAGCATCCACGGATGTTCTACTTGAACTAACACCTCTTCACATTTATATTAAATCCCAGGCGAAGGGGGCTTTGCTTAAGCGATCGCCACATTTGCATTCGTTTTTCTTAAGCAGAAGTGCTGCGTGACGTCATGCAATCAATTGAGAAAGATAGCATTAAATATCGGGACTGCGGAAGGCGCAATCTTGTGTCTATCATTCTTGGGTATTGGTATAGAAGGTACAAAGGTATATAGAAAGGTGTATAGAAGGTAACGAAGTTACTGACGAATTAGGAAAGAAAGGAGTATAACTCCTCTTGTTGGTCCCAAATCATTCTGTAGGATGGGCAAAGGAATCCTCTCTTTTTCTATAAGAAAAGAGGAGCAAAACAAAGAGGAAAATACTGGGGAAACCTAACGGGGTTAAAGCACTCTAAACTTTTCTTAGAGACATACGACCTAAAGAGATTCAAAGAATGCAGAAAGCAAACAAAGAATAATCGAAGAATCATCACAAGACTGCTAAAAGGTCCCTAGGTTGAACTATCACCTTACAAAGCTAAGAGATTATTTTAAGAGATGATACATATAGGTTTTGCATGGAGGACGCAGAATCTGCGATGTACATCCAAAGAAAGTGTCCCGAACTTATTCAAACTCGACAGAAATATCTGGGTAACCACATAATACCAGATAACTCATTAAAATAAAGAGATATAGAACATACGAGCATTTATCTCAAAAATTGGACTAAAAGAGGTTATTTAAGTTCATAAAGGGGCACAATAGATCGAAAAGTCGCAGTGCATATTCCAACAATAATAACAATAATCTACAAATTTACTGGTGGAAACGATATTGGTTGGTATAAGTTCGATCAAGAAATTACCGATGGGACAAACTCGCTCAAAAAGAGTTTTTTTTTTTTTTGTTTTAACAATCGGTACGAGTCTTTTTTTTTGAGCAACCGTCAAATTATGTGGTATCCAACGGGAACAAATCTTCCTGACTCCTAAATGCTCATGTAAAATCAAATGTATGCTAGTCCCACTAATGCCCAAGGATGACTTCATCTCACGGTATGTCACATACCGGTCTGCTTCCAGCAGTTCATGCACAGCATCGATGTTTTCTGTCACAACAGCCATTCTTGGAAGATCTTCACACAAAATTCGTCTTGATGGGAACGACGACCATGCTCGAACTCATTGAACCAGTAGTTTACAGTCACGGGTGTGGTGCTTCATTACCAACAGTCCAATTTAATTGATTGATGCATTCTTTTCTTGTCAATCCACTTTGAAAATCGTTAATAATCATCACCCGAAAATGTTCACGTGATGCTTCAATTTTTTTGCTGAAATACAATTTTCAAACCTCAATAAACAAGACGATAAGCGGACATACACCAAAACGTTTTGACTATGTTTATGCTAGAAAATGTCAAATTTTCCAATGGAACTGTCAAAATTCATCTGGCAATGCTTAGTGTTGCCGAGGCGCAGGATTTAAAATGTAGCCCTACGTATAAAGTGTAGGGTATCAAAGCCCGTGTCATTTTGAAATCTTAAATTTTTGTGTGGAAAATTTTTTTTTTTTTGCTAACTATCTATTATTTTTATTTTTATTATTGTTTTTTTTTTTAAACGAAAAGCTATTTTAAAGCATATTTTGCAATAAGTGTGTAAATGTGTTAATTTGATAAAAGCACGATTACTCGAAGATATAATATCTCATATATTTAGCTATTTTTAACAAAAATATTGTTAATCGTTTTGGCCCTCATCAAACACCTAGACTCACCAACAGTCAAGATTAGAACAGTAGCCTTGCATGCATGAGAAAAACGCTTATCAACAAAGTTTACAACGTTCACGTGCTTTGATTTGTTGAGCACATTTTTTGGTGTTATTGTTGTTGTAATAGTTTTCATTTTCTATATTAATGTTTAATATGTATTATCACCGCGTTTTACAGATAAATATGAAATTTAGCACAAATTTAGCGGTAATTGATACTTAATCGGTAATTAACACAATTCAACATCAGAAACAATAATAAAAACATCAACAACAACAACAACAATAATAATAACAACAACAACATCAACAATAATAACAACAACAACAATAACTACTACAACACCATCATCCATCGCCGTGTTTTGCCGTTGTGGATGATGATGACGATGATGATGTTGTTAGTTGTGTGTTCATCGTTCAACGACGTTGTTGGTTCTTAATCTCTGCTACATTTTTTTTTTGCATGCGTTAATTTTTGGCTGGAATGAATTTTTTTTTTTTATTTCTCTTCTGCCCCGTTTATCATGAAAGCATGTCAGGGAATTTTTTCGGTATGAAAACTCTTTTGAAACTAGTTTGTTTCGGTTTTTGATACAGTTGGTTTGCTACCTACTTGACGGTTGCACGCGCTAGTGAATTTTGCGGTGTTGTGTAAATTTCTGGTAATACGCTTTCAATAAAATTGTGCAAAATAATCTAGTTTAAAGAAGCGCTGAAACATAACCGGTTAAATTTTTTGTTCAAATGTTTTGTTTTTTTAAATTTTTTTGTTTTTTTAAATTTTTTTGGTTTTTTTTTAATTTTTCTGTTTTTTTTAATTGCTCTGACAATTAAAAAAAAAGAATTGTTGCCTCTGTTAATTTCATTTCTTTTGTGAAAAAGAAAAAAAAAACAAAAACCTTAAGTTTTGCAATTTTCGGTGTCAAACAAAAGAAAGCCATGGTCAAATGTTTTGTACACATGTCTGGCTAAAAGTGCCTAAGTGTGCAGAAAGCTAAAAATAGCTTTAAACAACCTTAGGTGAATACCAATAATTTCCAAGAAATACTAATGAGTACACGTGGAACAACAAAAAAAAAAAAAAAATAAAAAACATATAAAAAATAAGAAAAAATAACAAAAAAAAAAAAGAAAAATAAATAAAAAAATTAAAAAAAAACAAAAAAAACAAAAAAAAATAAATCAAAAAAATAAAAAAGTTAAATAAAAAAAAGAAATAAAAAGAAAAAATAAAAAACATCTTTTGAAACGTGAAAATATACCGTCATGTTGAATCTCCGTTCAAGAGTGAATCTGAAGGATGTATAGAGACAGTGTTGTTTTTTTTTTTGAGCATTTTTAAAAAGAAACCCTCCGATGGTCCACCCTTCATTTCTAACAATTGTCGGCACATACATAAATGTGAGCTTTAAGCTTCTTAGTCTTAAATTTTGTATGCTTTTTACTTCTACCGTCTCTTGCACAAAAGCAAAAAACAAATTTCCGTCATTACTTTTTTTTTTTAAACCGGAAGCACCTAAGCGCCGGAAATTGAATATCAACATTACAATGTGCTGCTGTAGCTTTTACTCTAAGCTGCCAAACTTTTGTGTCACTGTCAATTTAAGGCATCGCCATTTCCCATACCGTTCTAATGACAAAATCAATCGTTGCTTTATTGCTCTGGTTGTGGTGTAAAGCCAATTATGTGCAGTAGAAATTCTTCAAGTGTTTAAGGGGGCATATATGTTACAAATTTAAAAAAAAATATTTTTTTCGGGAATTTTTTTTTTATAGAAGGAAAAAAATATCATTTTCAAATTTTGCACATATATTAATTAACATTTAAAGAATACAAAAAAGGTATTTTTTACGGTATTTTTGAAGCGGTTTTTGACGTTGTTTGATTTTTTTTTTAAAAATGCCAAAACATTGACGGTGTACAGGATATCACCAGTCTGGAACATCTGAGGAAAAGAAAAAAAAAAAACAAATTAATCCTTGTTTAAGTGGCTATCGCCTGAACTAGGATAAATTTTTCCGCCGAAAAAAAAAACAAAATGGCGACCGATTTTGTAACCTCGAAAATCGACTTTTTTCAAATGGCCGCCATTTTGTTTTTTTTTTTTGGCGGAAAAAATTATTCTAGTTGAGGCGGTAGTCCCTTACACAAGGATTAATTTGGTTTTTTTGTTTTTTTCTTTGGATCTTCCAGACTGGTGATATCCTTCGCACCGTCAAATTTTTGGCATTTTTTTAAAAGAAAGCAAATAACGTCAAAAATTCTGAAAAAAATTTTTTGTATTCTTTAAATTTTAATAAATATATGTGCAAAATTTGAAAACGATATATTTTTTCCTTCTATGAAAAAAAATTTCCGAAAAAAAATTTTTTTAAAATTTGTAATCCCCCCTAATATGCCCCCTTAAAAGCGAAGTGTTTTCGTGTTTTAATCTTTAAACATTTTTATTTTCTATATTTTTATTATAATTCTGTTAAAGCCTCTCTCATGTAGCTTTAGGTTGGTTTATTTTTGTGTTCTTTAGAAGCTTTCGTTTCTGTTATTTCTTTCGAGTTTACATAAAGCTATCAAAATGTTTCAATGTTTCAAAACCTATACACTTGACTTATCATAAAAAATCCGGCTTTTGCGTAAATCGTATTTTGCAAAAACATCGTCAACTCTTTGCCTAAAATTCTATTTAACAAATAAAACTTTTGTCCAGACCAGACAAAAACGGAAGCAACTTCATTGATTTTATGCCTAGAAAAATTATGTCAATAACTTAAGGGATTGCGTTATATTTGAATATAAAGAATGTATGTATTTTCTTGAGAAATGCGAATATATTAGCAGTTATAAGTTATGAGCTACAAATAGTTATGGGCTACAAATACGCACGAAAAGAAGTTTTTACTAAATTTGTATGGAAAATATGCAGATCTAGAGCATACCTGAAGCCTAGCTCAGCCACCTAAAGCTCTCAGTGTTGCTCATTTGAAGCAAAAAAAAAGCAAATTTTGCTTTTTCTTTTTCAATAACTTAACAAAAGATGCATAAATCAATTTTAATACTGCTTTGGTACATTTTGTTTCAAACGTTTATAGTTCCGCTTTGGTTTTTGGAAACGTATCTAAGTCAATATAAACCGATTTTCGTAAATAAGGCATCATTCGAAATGTTACTTGGTCTATTTTCAGGGAAAAATATAAAATTTTGAAAAAATGGCAATAAGTTGAACCATTCTTAATTTCCAAGTTTAATACCAAGCCAGCAACAGGCGCTATAATTTTTTTTTTTTTTTTAATTATCTTCACTTTTTAAAGTTTTATTACCTTTTCAACTGTATAAAATGAAGGTCTGTTCTTGGAGGGTTCAGAAGTTATGGCGTAAAAAGTGAAGTGTTAATGAATTTTCAATACAAATAGAAATAAAAAAATAAGAATTTTGAAAAAATAAAAAAATAAAAATTGTATGCAAATAAAAATATTTAAAAAAAAACATAAAAAACAAAAATAGAAATAAAATAAAAAAAAAAAATAAAAAACAAAAAATAGAAATAAAATAAAAAAAAATAAAAAACCAAAAATAGAAATAAAATAAAAAAAATAAAAATAATTAATATATAATTCTTTCAAATTTAAGGGAAGGGTTCCCTCATTTTGGACTAAAAAATCGATTTTTTTTTTTTGCAAAAAATGAAAGCCACATATGTGTAGAATATGTGTGTAAATGGATTTTTCGATCCGACGAATATTTTTCGAATGGCAACGTCTTGAAGACACCTATCTCACGCGCGCTACGTCCAAACTGAACTTTTAAAAAAACTTCAAACGCGCTTATCTCGAAACCACGTTTTCCGATCTAACTAAAACTCTTAGGCCTGATCTATTGATCCGATTCTCTTTATCTAAGAACTGTTTGGAAGTGCATGCTTTTTTGTACGCCCTGAACTAACATCATGTATAAAAATTATTTATTTATATTTTTTTAACTTTGTTGAAATGGAGAAAAACAAGCCAAATTTGAACTTTTAGTTCTAATGTTCATTAGTCAATGAATTTTACATGGATAATAACAATTTTAGTTCCAGTCATAGAAAATATCATTATCTTTAAGTAATAACAACAATTTTTGATTTCAGTCCACCACAAGAAGCGGCAGAATTTAGGACACCATCTTTCGCGCGCAGGGGCCCACGGAAATGTGCATTTTGTAGCCGCCATTTTGAATTTTTTCAACCTTTTCACTTTTTTAAATTCTCTGATAATAAACTAAAATAATCATCAAAACCAAAAGTTCGTACGCCTTTTCATTGTCCTACAACAAAAATACAAACTTTGCCTTATTTTTGTCCATAATGAGGGAACCCTTCCCTTAAATTAAGTAAAAAACTTAAAATTTTATAAAAATTAAAATAATTAAAAAAAAAAAATATAAAAAAAATATAAAATAGAAATAAAATAATAAATGTAAAAAATTAAAAATAAAAATAATTAATATATAAATTCTTTCTAATTTAAACTAAGTGAAAAACTTAAAAAATATAAAAATTTATAAAAAATAAATAATGAAAAAAAAAACAAAAAACTAAAAATGAAAAATTGAGTGTTAAAAACTAAAAATAAAAATGAAAAATTAAAAATAAAAATTTAAAATTAAAAATTCAAAATTCAAAATTAAACAATAAAAATTAATAATTAAAAATTAAAATTAAGAATTAAAACTTAAAAATTAAGAATAATAAAGTATGAATTAAATTATAAATTAAAAATTATAAATTTTAAATTATAAATTATAAATTATAAATTATAAATTATAAATTATAAATTATAAATTATAAATTATAAATTATAAATTATAAATTATAAATTATAAATTATAAATTATAAATTATAAATTATAAATTATAAATTATAAATTATAAATTATAAATTATAAATTATAAATTATAAATTATAAATTATAAATTATAAATTATAAATTATAAATTATAAATTATAAATTATAAATTATAAATTATAAATTATAAATTATAAATTATAAATTATAAATTATAAATTATAAATTATAAATTATAAATTATAAATTATAAATTATAAATTATAAATTATAAATTATAAATTATAAATTATAAATTATAAATTATAAATTATAAATTATAAATTATAAATTATAAATTATAAATTATAAATTATAAATTATAAATTATAAATTATAAATTATAAATTATAAATTATAAATTATAAATTATAAATTATAAATTATAAAGTATAATTTTTTAGGGCATATTTTAATTTTTTCCCATACAAAAAATTCTTCAAAGGGGGCTAAAGCCATTTCAGTCCGTATTTTAATCCGCCACTGGCGTTGAGTAGCTAATAGTATTTTTATAATTAATCTTTAAACTGCATTAATATTGAATTTTTACTAATGATCTTTCTCTCTCTCTCTTCCTTACAGCGATGTTAACTTACAAGAATTCCTGTAAATTTCCGCCAAAGTGATTGATTAATGAATGAGAGTTTCGCTACCAAACAAATTGTAGCTAAAATAAAATAAAAAAAATTATTAAAAACAACACACACAAAACATACCAAATGAATCTACAAAAAGTGCTAAAAATATTTTAGAAAAATTTATAGAAAAAAAAAAGTGATAAACGACGACGACGACGCCTACACGTAGAAGATTTTAAGCCCACCCCAAGACTAGCATAAAAAAATCGCATAAAAGTGAGAAGGTACCTTTGTGGAGGTTCTACCCTATGCTAGTTAATGGAATCAATGAAAGTTTTAAAGGAACGCAACAAACTTTAGAAGGAAATTCAAGTGCAATAAGCGAACGTTGGAATACGTTGGCCAGACGAAGGAGAAGTAAAATGAAGGAGACGGATTATGACAGTGCCACGCCTTCATTGGCGCAAGAAATGAACTTGGCGCGTCGTGCCTGTTGGTGCAGTGAAAGTGCTAACCTACAACAACAACAGCAACCATATTGTGCGCAATGTTGTTGTTATAACAGCAAAACAACAACAACAACTGATGCTAGTAGCTATCTAGCAGCTACTGACGATCATTCTAACGATGTTGATGATGATGATAATGAGGAAGAAGAAGAAACGGTTTTGATTGGTGCTACATTTAGTAAAAATATTTTAATTATTAACAATAATAAAAATACAAATAATATAAATAATATTGAGCCTAGTTATGTAAATGAAACAACAACTATTAAAAAAATAAAAACAACAACACCTTCTACTACTATAACTACTACTACTACTAATACTGCTACTGCAACTACTTTAAGTAAAAGTAATTTAATTAAGCGGCATAATATAACAACAACCACAAAAACAACAAAAACCCCAACCCAAAAAACAACAACAGCTACTACTACTACTACTACTACTACTAATAGTATTCCTACTAATAGTATAGCAGATAATAAATTAAGTAGCAACAATTATAAAAGGTATGATAATAATAAAAAAAGTGATGATGTCAATAATGACAATGACGACGATGATAATGAAGATGGTAATGATAATAAAAATAGTGATATACCGGAAATAGCAGCTTTGCTAACGGAAATGGCTGCAACAACGGAAACGCATAAAAATGTCAACCGCCCAACGTCCAGTGGTGATGGTGGTGATACTGGTACCGGTGCTGGTGATGGTGATAGTGTTAGTGTTGGTGGCATTAAGTGGCAACAACTATTGCGCTTTTGGCTAGCTTTTGTTGCATTCTGTGATGCAATAACGATAAAATCCGACGATCCACGCTTTCAAAACGCACGCCAACATCAACAAGAACAACAACAACGACAAAATAATACATGTGCAACACCCACCTCTGCATCTAATGCCTCAACAACTAACAAAAAGTCAGGAAAATTTAAGCTGATAACCAGCAAAAAAATGCTTTTCTTATTTTTTGTCTGCGTTTTTTTCTCCTGCTTGAACCGCATCGAAGCCCGTCCAAATGTGAGCACGCCATCGAATGCTGTCGCCAGCGAAGATGGGCAAGTTACCAACGTTATAAATGCTGCTTCAACGGCGCGTTTAACGGTGAGTTTTTTTTAAAACTATCTCCAAAAGTATTTTTTTTTATTATCTAAGCTGAATAAAAGAAAGTTAAGGAAATTTGATTAAAAAATAGAAAAAAAAACTTAATTGGTTCTTAAAGAATTTGGTTCCTAGGAAACTCCAATTTAATCCTTCTATCACACTTATTTTAAATGTCACAACAGTCATTCCAAATGTCATTAGTTTTGAATTTTATTTTTTGAATGTGTCAAAATTTAAAAAAAATGTTTGCCTGAAAATATATCAATTTTATATTTTTAACGAACGTATCATTTAAAATCTTTGTCCTGTTTCTATTATGAAAGTGTGTGTTTCCTGAAGAACTGGAGATATGTTTAAGAACTGGAACTGGAGGATTCTCATTTTGAAACTATTTATGGTCTCACTTCCATTTTTCTTTAAAAACAACCAATTGGTCATTTTGGTCTTTGGGAGCACTTAGACCAAGGTTCTTAGGACCAAATATGTTGTGCGGATTACGAAATATTTGTAACTTTCGTAATCTAATCGAGAACTGCACCTATGTACAACCTAAATGCCGACTTTAAAGGGCAATGTTTAAGTTCTCTTGAATCCTAACATGCCATTTTATATTCTCTGAAGCTTGTCATTTTCTGTTGAGATGGCAAACCGATCAGAAAATTTATTGTTATGGGAAATATGATCTCTGTCCGATTGGATTTGTGCCCGGCTTCGCAAAATTTACATAGAACAGTTCATGCACGGTAACGGATTCAACTATGGTCGCCATTTTAATTTTTTTTTTATTATTCCACCATTTATCCACAAGCGTTTGAATAATTCTCTTTCTCATAAAGATACTGATGACTAAATATTCCCATTTCATATTTAAATTAGAGCAGATAAAATATGTTGCAATACAAATCGTAAAAATGTGGATATAACTTGAAATTGGATATAACTTGAAGATGTGTCTATTTTAATTTTTTAATAACATTGAAATATGTGATTTTATTTTTAAAAAATAGTTATTAAAATTTAAATTAATCAAAATTACGTTTGTACCATACATACCATAGACGTCATGACATACTGACCATGAGATAACTATCACAATATATCATACCCTTCTAATGATGAGTATGATTATGATGAAAGCCACCATACCCATCATAACATCCTCAACTACCATGTCATAATCATCTTGTGATACATATTATAACATAACACATGACAAATGTAGTAAATATAAAAAATTTCTTTTATGAAATCATAAGAATTATCATTACCATAAACTAACAATATACATAACACATCCACTATGCAATCTTTATCGTATCACACCCATCCTGTGAACCATCACATCATACCAACCAAACCGTAACCATTTTACTATACTTATCGTACCACACTCATTAAACCATACTCATCAGATCACACCCATCATGACATATCAATCATATAATACCCATTATAAGACATCAATCATATTAAAATAATCATATCACTCTCATCATACCATCAACATAATACCATATGGATCATTCGATACCTATAATTACATTAAATACCAATCTTACCAAAGCCCCCATATCATACTCATTTTAATATCCCCATCCATCATAATCATCGTGACATAGCAATCATAACATTTATCAATCGCATACCCAATATAACATATTATATCCAACATAACATATCATGCACAACAAAATTTATCATACAACTAACGATCATAACATATCATACCCATTATATCACACCTACCCTACCATACACATCATATGATGCTCATCGCACGATATCCATCATTGCATACCATACCCATCATATCACAATCATCATTAAATACAATAACCATAATACCTCTCATACCATACAGGTCATGCCATACTTACCTTCTGATACCCATAAAAATATACCATACCTTTCTAATCAAAGCCACCATACTCATCATAATATTCTATATTATCATGTCATAACATCATAGCCATCATAACATATCATAATATCCTATATTACCATGTCATAACATCATAGCCATCGTAACATATCACACCATCATAACACATCATATCATAAACAATATAATACCATCATACCATGCTCATTATTCTTGTATCTTGTCCATTATATTAAACCCATCAATCCACACCCACCTTACCAACTTACCACCTTACCGTAGTCAAATATGATAAATGAAACGAATCTAATTGGTATATAAACCATAATAAAGTTTTCACCGTCGCTGATTAGTGTACTTGACTGCCACCCCAAGGGTCCCGGGTTCGAATCCCAGTCAGATCATGATTCTACGCTTTAATCTTTGTGCATTTCTTTCCTTATTTCCTTATCGAAAATTCATCTTTATTTACCACTTAAGAAGTTGTAGGTTGTCCGAAGTTTGGGAATGATATTGTATTAAATCTAGAACTGTCTGAGATAGTAGCATTACACTTGCCTCAGATTCTAGTTCACATGTTTCTACTGCTTCCCGACACGCTTAGAACATTTTACATCTGTTTCACTTGATTGCTCCTTCTTTCCCACTAATCTATCACCTTATTTCGAACCAAGGCAGACTTGACTGTATAGGTATTACACCTGAAATCCTTTGTTCAAAGCTAAAAAATTCATGGGTTTAATTTGACCCATTAAAATTTGAAGTCGGTGTGTAAGATATCCCGGAAACGGCTGAAATATCTCAGTCTCCAATTTTTACCCAAGTTTTTTAAGTATATTTTTTAGTAATTTACAGGTTTTTCTCACTGATAAATATTGTTAACTATTACTTACTTACTTACTTATCTGGCGCTTACAACCGTAAGTCGGTTTTGGCCTCGTATAAGAAATTGCGCCAGCCATTTCTGCTCTGCGCTTGCTGGCGCCAGTTGGAAACACCAAGTGTAGTCAGGTTATCCAACACCTGATCCTTCCAACGAAGATGTGGGCGTCCTCTTCTGCGTTGACCACCACCGGGCACCGAATCGAATATTTTTTTCGCTGGAGCGTCGTTTTCCATTCGCTCAACATGACCTAGCCAGCGGAGCCGCTCGATTTTGATACGCTTAACTATGTCGATGTCAGCGTACAGCTCATACAGCTCGTGGTTCCATCGAATTCGGTACTCGCCATTGACGCAGATTGGACCGAAGATCTTACGAAGGATCTTTCTCTCGAAGGCTCCCAAAGTCTTTTCATCAGAACTGCTCAACGTCCAGGTTTGTGCTGCATATAATAGGACGGGCATGATTAGTGACTTATAGAGCGTGAGTTTTGTTCGTCGAGAGAGGGCTCTGCTTCTCAATTGCCTACTCAGCCCAAAGTAACACCTGTTGGCAAGAGTTATCCTTCGCTTTATCTCAATACTGACATCGTTGAAAGAGTTTACGCTGGATCCCAGGTAGACGAAATCCTTAACAACCTCGAAGGAGATGTTGTCAACAGTGACGTGGTTTCCAAGACGCTGGGACTGTTTATTTGTTGACACTAGGTATTTCGTCTTATCTGCGTTCACTACAAGACCCATTCGACTCGACTCTTTCGCTAACCTGGAGAATGCTGCGCTGACTTCGCGCGTATTATGGCCAATGATATCGATATCATCAGCATACGCCAGCAGCATAATACTTTTGTAGAATATCGTGCCGCTGCGTCTCAAATCAGCAGCTCGGATGATCTTCTCCATCATCAGGTTGAAAAAGTCGCACGATAAGGAATCACCTTGTCTGAAACCTCGTTTGGTATCGAATGGAGGAGTGAGGTCCTTTCCAATTTTAACTGTGCTGCTGGTGTTGCTCAGTGTCATTCTGCAAAGGCGGATGAGCTTTGCAGGAATACCAAATTCAGACATGGTGGAATATAGATGATTCCTTATTGGACTGTCGAAGGCGGCTTTGTAATCGACAAAAAGATGGTGTGTGTCGATTTGTTTTTCTAGGGTCTTCTCCAAGATTTGTCGTAGCGTAAATATCTGGTCTATGGTGGATTTGCCAGGTCTGAAGCCACACTGATAAGGTCCAATCAGCTGGTTTACGATGGGCTTCAGTCTTTCACATAGTACGCTCGACAGGACCTTATATGCGATATTCAGAAGGCTTATCCCACGGTAGTTGGCGCAAATTGTGGGATCGCCTTTCTTGTGGATTGGGCAGAGCACACTGAGGTTCCAATCGTTTGGAATGCATTCTTCCGACCATATTCTGCATAGAAGCTCATGAATGCATTTAAATAGAGCTTCGCCTCCATTCTTGAAGAGCTCAGCAGGTAAGCCATCGGCTCCTGCGGCTTTGTTGTTTTTAAGCCGAGCTATAGCTTTCAAGACTTCACTATGGTCGGGCAGCGGAACTTCAACGCTGTCGTCCAAAATTGGGGATTCCGGAATATCATCTCTATTGGCGGGATTGTTGTCGTCGTCGCCATTCAGAAGCCTAGAGAAGTGTTCACTCCACATCATCAGTGTACTCTGGATATCTGTCACTAGATTCCCATTTTCATCCTTGCAGGAAGAGGCCCCGGTCTTGAAACCATCGGCCAGGCGTCTTATTTTTTCGAAAAATTTTCGGACCTCATTCCTGTCACCATGCATCTCAATTTTCTCGCACTCACGCATTTCCGCTTCCCTTTTCTTTCGCCTGAAAATGCGTCTCTCTTCCCTCCTCTTCTCTTTGTATCGCTCCTTAGCAGCACGCGTTACAACCGACTGCAGGGTGGCTTTGTAGGCGGCATCTTTTTCTGCAGTGGCGTCGCGACACTCTTGGTCGTGCCACTGGTTTCGGCGAGGGCGGTGATAGCCAATCACCTCTTCGGCAGCCGTACGCATAGAGTGGGAAATGTGATTCCACTGCGCGCATATATCGTCGATCGGAGGAGTGCTTTCTTGAAGCAGGAGTGAGAGTCGAGTAGCGAAGTCTTCGGCTGTTTGCTTTGATTGCAGCTTTTCGACGTCTAGCTTTCTTTGTGCTGGATTGCGCGCATTCTTGGTTGCGCACAGGCGTGTACGGATCTTGGCTGCGACAAGATAATGATCCGAGTCTATATTGGCACCACGGATCGTGCGTACATCTAAAACACTAGAAGAAGAATTGTTAACTATTAACTATCGAAAATAATGTTAAATACAAAAAAATATGTTAGTAAAGTTAAAATTACCCACAATATGTATATAAATTTAACTTTAATAAGTTAAAATGTCTGCTTAGGAAAATTTTTTGGAAAATCGGGCTTATCCCCCCTGACTAAGTATAACTTTTTAAGTGGATGTGTCAAATCAAAATATTATTATAAAATTTGGTATGTTAGCGTTTTTGGGACATTGATTTTAAATATTTGGTCAAATCTCTGATTTCAGGGATGCCAACTCTCAATTTCCTTGCCATGGGGTCAAACATGAGTAATGAATCGAGTCTAATCGGCGGGTTTTGATTATATACTTTTTATGAAAGTTTTCGGGGTCACTGATAATAACGAATACTCTTATGTGGCTTTAATTTCAATACCAGGGCTGGCAACTATCAAATTCCTAACCATCACAGATTAAGACAAACATCATAATGATAGCTGTCAAATGTGAGATCTAGTTTTTTACCAGAAATTTTAATCTTATAATCTCCCCTCACTTTTTAGCGAAATAAATGCAATAACCTATTTATTGTAAATAGACTTAATTGTAAAAAAGTTGTTTTTTTTAAGAATTTGTTTATCTTTTTTTAAATTTTGTATAATTTTTTGTAAAATATCCCTGAAAAAAAACTTATTCTGCTTTAACTGACAAATTTTAAGTCTCAAAATGCAAAAGAAAAACGTTAGAATTTTACGAATTTTTTTAGAATTTAAAAAAAAAAACAAGAAAAATGTAAGAAGTACACTTAGGGAAATAACGCATATTAGCATCATCCACGCCTCAGTATAAATTTTATTTAAATATTTACGTGAATAAATGAAATGTTTTCCTTACAACTCGGTTTTTTCTCGTATTTGAATTCTATTTATACCACACACGTACACACATATTCCACACAAGCAAGCAGCAACAGCATCGCACACGTACACACATATTCCGACAAGCAGCAACAGCATCGCACTGTTCCTGCAGTTTATTTCTTGCATTTGCAGCTTTATAGTTCTCATTTAGTTTTTGTTGCAAGAGTAATATAGCTTGCAAGTTTGGCAAAGAATAAAAATGAAGTAGTGTGGAGTGACAACTTGATATTTCCTATGAAATATCTTACACCGGTTGTCATTTACCTACAAATTTTTTGTACATTACTTTTTCGTTCTCTTTTCAATACTATTTTTAACAGTTGGTGCAACTGTCAAAAATAGTATAAATTAGAGAACGAAAAAAGTGAAGCGAGAGTAAATTATACAGGCAATGGCATTTGATGAACGCAATATGAAGAAAATAATACCATACAACCATTAATAACATGTTCAATTTAAATATGTTGTTTTTTAAATTCAATATTTTAATATAAATTTTCTTTAAATGCGATACTTTATTTTCAAATAGTAAATATTTGAAAGATATTTTAAAAAAATTCGTGCATAATTTTAATATATTTTTTATTAATTCTGTTTAAATATTTAATTTAATTAAAAAAGTATTCAAATAAACTTTAAATATTTATGTAGTCGATATATGCAAATGCGTTATTGGTGCAAAAATGACTCGCTTTTTGGGTAAATTAAAAAAGTTTTTGGATAAATTTAATATTTTTTTCCCTTAGTGTATACACACCTGAAAAGCCAAAAGTACCTTTTCTTTAAGATTCAATGTAATGAGTTTTATCCTACTTAGTTGAACAGACGCTAGATTTAATCAACATTTATATACAACACCCACCCTTATTAAAAAAGGCGTGGCATGCGATATATTAAAAAAAAAAGCCTCAACGCAATATGCTCAAAGGCCCCTATTTTTAGTATGGTTCGTGAATATTTTATTGTTGAGTCCATTTCCCTCACGCTTTCTGAAAGAACTTTCCCTTGAAAACTTAACTTGAAAAAATTTACAAAAATGAAATTTCGCGAACTTCTCAATCCGTCGGCATAACAAATAAAAAAAAAATGAACTGCACGCATACATTTTCTCCCCAATGTTTTTTTATGGAATATTGTGAAAACAATGCTTCCACCTCATATTTAAATTTTTGCTGCATTGCGTTGAAGTTGAACTTGAACTTGGACAGCCATCAAGCTCATGGCATTGTCAATGGCATTGTGCTCTCACACTGACATTCCACTGCATCTCTAATTGGCGCTATTTGTTTAAAATGAAAGCTAATCCATATTCCTTATTTTTTTCCGAACTAGATCATCTAAACAATAAATTTTTGCATTTTTAAGCATTTAACAAAACTATTGCAATAGCATCCGCATTAAAATAAAACGTAAACAATTGTATTTTGTTCTAACAAAGTCGGGTGTGATTTCTATTTGCTCTGCTGTTTATCTGCAGTTTGTTTATAATGACCCAGTAGAAAATATCAAACTATGCTGTAAATATTATAAAATCTAAACAAAATTTCCAAAAAGGTTTATTCCTTTCAATAAACGCTTAAAAACTTTATTCACATCTTAAAGCAGTGGATAAATATTATAAATTGAATTCTTTATACGAAGTTAATCCTTAGTTTATACCCTTCCGCAGAACCGCAGAGTTATCTCTGTGGGGTCCATGAGATTCAAAACACGTAAATCTTAAAAATTTTCATATTAGTTAGAAATCTTATATACAGTATTGGCCAAAAGTTAAGCACCCATTTTGGTTTCATAGTATCTATATTATGTCTATTAAAGAAAATTAAAACAATTACTTCGTTATTAAAAAAACATAATACGTTATACATGTTTTTCTGAAAACGGATCAAATTTTCGCTGGCCATAAATTAAGCACCCCCCTTAGAAATTCAAAAGATGCTCCCCCCCTAAAAAATATTTAATGCTCTCATGCTCTCCGTTCTCTGTTTTCACTCTCATGCACTTTATTTGCATTGCCTAATTTCACAATAAATTTAACCGTTACTTAGTGGCTCATTTTAGTAAGCTGTAAGCTGTGCGTTTGGTCGACTTAACATAAAAATGTCACGAAAATCGCATTCCACTGCAATTACAAAAGAAATCATCGATGATATTAATAAAGGTTCATCTCGACCTGAGATTAGTAAAAAATATTCCATCAATCAATCTATTATAACTCGTCTTGTCCAAAAATATGAACAAACTGGCACAGTTGCCACCAAACTTCGTAGTGGAAGACCACAAAAACTTCAGAACGAGTAAAATCAGCAATAAAAAGGATGATTAAGAGGGATTCCACTATTTCTTCCAATGAAATAAAATCAGTTTTAAACCTGGAAATAAGTGACAGAACAATTAGGAGACCATCTGTTGATGCCGGCTTATTTTCTAGACGACCAGCGAAGAAATCCTTCATTTTTAAGAAAAATAGAAAAGCCAGATTACAATTTGCAAAAGACCACATCGACTGGAGCGTTAAAAAATGGAAGACAGTCCTCTTTTCAGATGAATCCAAGTTTAATTTAAAATATTCCAACGGAATACGGCGTACACGCAGGCCTCAAGGATAACGCTTCAATCCAAAGTACTGCATACCAACAGTAAAACATGGCGGTGGGTCATTAATGGTGTGGAGCTGCTTTTCTGGGAACGGAATGAAGCCAGTGCATAAAATTACAGGTATTATGTGACATACTTATGTGTATACTGTGACATTTTAAAGGATGTAATGCTGCCATACGCTGTGGAGGCAATGCCTCTAAGATGGATATTTCAGCATGGCAATGATCCGAAACACACCTGTCAGGTATGCAAAAGTTGGTTAGAGTTCCAGAAAATCGAAGTTCTACGTTGGCCTGCTAAACCTAAAATTGTGTGGCGCAGACATGTTTTCCGTTGTTGCAACGACCAGAAGAAAACTTGGCATCAAAGATTCGTACTGATTTCTTTATTTAATTACACGGTGTTACAAAATGAAAACAAATCAAAAAACTTGCGTCAAGACATAGAAGAGGTAGTAGGCCTGGTTGAACATAAGATAACTGCATACTTATTTTTTTGAATATACCCTCAAAATCGGGATTTGTGGTCAAAAAACCGATTTCAGGTAGGTGCATGTATATTTTGTTATGTAACTCCGTTATATCTAGCTCAATTTTAAAAATTTAAACATTTATAAAAAGAAGAAAAATATACCCTTAATATAATATACAGACCGTTTTTTTACAAAAAGAATTGACAAAGTTACAGGCAAAATCATTTGAAAATTTCTCATTTTTTTTTAATTTTTTCAACTTCAACAACGTTTTGTTAACAAATTTTGTTTTGTGGCACTATTAGTTTTAGCAGGATTCTGAAAGCCTGTTAAATTTTGCGTTCAACAAGCTATCATTTACTTCAATTGGCTGAAATACGAAAGCACTATCGAATTCTTAGTATTCGTAATAAAATACAAAAAAAATTTTTTTTTTTTCTAAAAATGTTTTTTTGACCTTTTTCGTTTAAATATATTATCATAAAGCTGGTATATTGCCCGGATGTGACGGAACTGTTTGCAGTTTTCAACCACAACACGCTCCGAATGAATGGCGTTTGTTTATTGAGGGATCTTGCAAGAGTATGATTTATTTAAAAACTTTTTGTGTGATTCTTGATATGTTAAATTCTGATATATGTATGTCGCCGACTTAAAGGCTCTAACAATACTGTTTGGAATGCAAGGTGGATATACCAAGTATCCTTGCATCATTTGCGAATGGGATAGTCGTGCGACTAATAAATATAAGGATGTTCCACCATGCTTAGAACATCCTACACGTGTTTCACTTGATTGCCCTTTTCTTCCCACTAATCTATCATCTCATTTTCGAACCAAGGCAGACTTGACTGAATAGATATTCCACCTCGAACCAAGGCAGACTTGACTGAATAGGTATTCCACCTGAAATCCTTGGTTCAAAGCTAAAAAAAAAAAAAAAAAATCTGATTGCAGCGTTTCCTAGGTTAAGTGAGGCCAAAATCAAAGAAAGTATCCTGCACGTTCAAATCTTTTATAAAAGTTATTTATTCATTTCGGTTATTCTAAGGTTTATTTGTGGGCCCACAAATTTGGAAAATTTTCTAGGACACTGATTTCGTTTCTAAATTAAATCCAGTTGAAAAAAAGAGCTTGGAATAGTTTTATTTCGTTATGCATTTATTTCCTCGGCAAGAAGAAGAGTCGAAATTACTTAGATGTTGTAAATGAATTTTTAAGTGCATACGAAAAAATGGGCTGCAATATGTCAATCAAAATACATTTTTTGCACTCCCATATAAACTTTTTCCCGAATAGCCTTGGGCAGTTTAGTGATGAACAAGGAGAAAGGTTCCACCAGGAGATGGAAGCTATAGAAACCGGCTTTTAGGGAAAAAATTCCATAAACATGCTGGCAGACTACTGCTGGTCCCTAAAACGTGAAATCGATTATAATATATATAAACGAAAAAGGTCAAATAAACATTTTTAGAAAAAAAAAAAAAAAATTAAATTTTTTGTATTTTTTTCCGAATACTAAAAATTCGATAGTGCATTTGTATTTCAGCCAATTGAAGTAAATGATAGCTTATTGAACGCAAAATTTAACAGGCTTTCAGAATCCTACTAAAACTAATAGTGCCAAAAAACAAAATTTGTTAACAAAACGTTGTTAAAGTTGAAAAAATTAAAAAGAAATGAGAAATTTTCAAATGATTTTACCTGTAACTTTGTCAATTCTTTTTGTAAAAAACGGTCTGTTTATTATATTAAGGGTATATTTTTCTTCTTTTTATCAATGTTTAAATTTTTAAAATTGAGCTAGATATAACGGAGTTACATAACAAACTATACATTAGGATGTCCCGTAAACAGCGATTTTTGGAATTTAGCTTCGGGTGGGGTCTCAAACGACGCGTAATTAAAAAATAATGATAGGAAAAAAAATAAAAAAAATTTAGGATGTCATCTTCCATCCCCAACCAGCGTCTGAAGTTTGCGATCGTAGTGTATTTTGTCCAAAAAAAAGTTTTGAATTTTTTCGCACAATTGGTGTCAAAAGTTGCGCAATGTGAAGTAGATTAAGGAAAGAAAACTACAAAATTTTTTGTAGAGTAATTTTGGTCCACCACAGCATTTCAAAGTTTCAAACTTAACAAAATACACTATAAGAGCCAACTTTAAACGCTTGTAACAGATGAAAGATACCATGCAAAAAATTTTTTAACATTTTATTCTTGAATTAAAGGAAGTAATTAACAGCGTGTCATGTTTTTGCACCAAAAAAAAAAAAAAAAAAATTTTTGAAACTTTGAAATGCTGTGGTGGACCAAAATTACTCTACAAAAAATTTTGTAGTTTTCTTTCCTTAATCTACTTCACATTGCGCAACTTTTGACACCAATTGTGCGAAAAAATTCAAAACTTTTTTTTGGACAAAATACACTACGATCGCAAACTTCAGACGCTGGTTGGGGATGGAAGATGACATCCTAAATTTTTTTTATTTTTTTTCCTATCATTATTTTTTAATTACGCGTCGTTTGAGACCCCACGCGAAAAATTTTCATAATTCGGGACACCCTACTATACATGCACCTACCTAAAATCGGTTTTTTGACCACAAATCCCGATTTTGAGGGTATATTCACAAAACTAAGTATGCAGTTATTTTATGTTCAACTAGACCTACAACCTCTACTATGTCTCGAGCCGAGTTTATTTTCACTGTTACACCGTGTTATTGATAGGGATACTATTACAGATATTATTGGTATTGGAAAATCAAAAAGATGTACTGAAGCGTGATGCCGAATTCATTAACCTCGTCGAAGCATCAAGCTCAAGCTCCAGCTCAAGTCAGATCCGACATTTTAATACATTTTTAGAATAATACTTTTCAAATCCGTGGCGACCGTGGCGTAGTTGGTTAAAGTGCGTGGCCGCTATGTCAACGAACTTTCGAGACCCAGGTTCGAACCCCAGCAGCGACAGAAAATTATTTGAATTAAAATAATTTTTTCTGAACGGCCGCCACCTCTCTGCAGACAATGGCAAACCTCAGAGAGTAATCAAATGCCATGTAAAGCTTCTTGAGAATAAGAACATTACGTTCATCGCCGTTCGGAGTCGGCGTTAAACATGTAGGTCCCTTTCTCGGTCAATTGTGTACAAACTTAATAACACGCACAACACAATTGATCATAAGCTAGGTCAAAGTCCTTTCAAGGGCTGAAATGGCCAGTTATTTATTTATTTTTATTTATTTTACTTTTCAAATCAGAACGAAAACTACAAAAAAACAAAACAAAAACCAGCTGACTGCTTAAGGGGGGACATACCATTAGACAGGGTGAAATAAGTCTTGTTTAATGATTTTTTTCAAGTTGATAATATAATTGGACCATTTTTTATTTTCCTATCTTTTCAGTACACCTTTGAACTGTAAAAAAATGTTTAATTTTTTTTTTCAAAATGGCGGTTCTGCTGAGTATCTCGTCGGGCATCTGCTGCGATGCATCTAAAAGTACTGCAGCTGTCAAAATTTTTCCGCTTATCTGATACAAAAGACTTTTTTTCTTCGATTACTGATCTGTTACCGGGATGGATAAACCTGTAAAATAATAAAAAAGTTAAAAATTTAAATTTATATCGACTGTTTAATCGAAGGTTCAGATTTTTTACTATTTTTTTCAACAGTTTTGATCCAAAAAAAAAAAATTTATTTATTCACACGATATCTTTAAACTTGTGTGTTCATTAGACCGTCTCGAAAAAATAAATTTCACCGCTCACCAGCTAATCTAAAGCTGTATTGAAAGAAAGTTTCGAATAAAAAAGTGCTCAGTATTTTGAGAATGGCATAAATAAGCTATGAAAACGGCAACGGCGTGATTCACGCAAATGACCCCTAGAGTAAAAAAAGTAGATATCTTTAAGACAAAAACATCGATATATTAATTTTTAAAATCGGATTATAAATATCGAATCTAAGAAGAAAACTTTAAATGCGCGACCCCTACGTTCGGTTAAAAAATAAAAGAAAACATTTTTCTGAAAAGTCATGCCAACATGCTTCGGATAAGATGGTGTACGGTGCATTCTGAAAAAATAACCAAAGATATGGCGAAAAAATGAAAAATTGCCCTACGTTTTGCAAGAAAAACTTAAAAATATTTTTTTTTAATTATTCTATGGGAAAAATCGGAAAATTTCTTTTGTAAATGTTTAATTATTTTTCATGAGCTTTTCATATCTAAAATTATAATGGTATCTTAAGATGGTAAAAACAGATCCTGTGGGTAAGTACTACTAGGGTCAATGACCTCAAAAGAAGAAATGAAGGTCTCTTGGAGACTAAAATATCGGCATATCATTCTTAAAGATCGGATGGTAAATTCCGAAGCTAAAAAGAGGATTGTAAATGGGCGACGGTTTCGGATAAGAACGTTTTCGGCGCATATTTTATAAAAATAATACGTTGACAAAAAATTTTAAAATTTTCTCTACGTTTTGAAAAAAAAAAAAATGAAAACACATTTTTTTAAATACTTCTAATGGAAATAACGAAAAATATCTTTAGTAAAAGTTTAATGATTTTTAACGGGCTTTCCATTTCTGAAATCAAAATGGCACCTTAAGATGATAGAAACTGAGGTCCGGTGGGCCAGTACTATAAGAAGTCAACTGAGGTCAATGAGTCACAGATATAAAAAATTGGTCTCCCTAAGACAAAAACATTGACATATCATTCTTTTAGATCGGACAGTAAATACCGAAGTCATAAAGAAATATGTCGATGCGCGACCCCTACGTTCGGTAAAAAAATTTTTGTTTCGAAAATTTCTTTCAATAATGCTTCAGATTAGCTGGTGTACGGCTACATTTTTTTTTTTTGCCCATAAGGCAAGACGGTCTAATGTACATCCTTCCGGTACTACTATAGAGAGAAACCTGTCAAAATTTCAGCCTGGTCAACAACTTTTTGAGTTACAGCTGGAGCATTTTTTGCAGAAGTTGTTACAAGTTAATCACGTTTAAAGTTATGGGTCAATCTGCGATTTCTGGTCCATACAATAGCTCTTCGGCCTCCTCGAAAAGCTGATTATCTTGGAGCTGCTGTTTTCGAGCTGTACGAGCTGCTTTTGTCTCGGAGAGACCTTTAGGTTCTGCTTTTGCTTCTCATGACTCATCGGTGTTTTCGGCGAAAACTTTGCAATAGGTGCCAATAATTATACTCAGCTCATTCATGGGCTTCAGAATAGAGGTAAAGGCTTCATTAAACATTCCAACAGCAATGTAAGCTGATATTTCGACAATTTTCAGGCTGGAATTCAGGTGCTTCGGATATATTCGCCAAACTGTTCAAACTTTCGTCGGCATTCTGGGTATGGCCAGCCGAGCATCTTTTCAATAAATCAACTTTATAACAAAAGAATTTACAATCTATTGCGCTCCGACTACCTGAAAAGTGACGGTTAGGATTTGGACGTGTTTAACCCTAACTAAATATATAATTTAATTACGATATATAATAACTAAATATATAATGTAATATAAGTAAAAATTCAATATTTCGCTTTTTCCTTTTGACATTATATTTTTAACATGTTATACCTTCGAAATATGAAAATAATTTTGCATTTTTCCGAAATTATAAAGGTATCTCCCCCCTTAAATAAAATTAATTTTCTTTTTGTACTTACATCACATTTTGACAAAGATCTATTACATTTTACCTTATCCCGTACACAACTAAAAAATAAGAACTTGGCAATGCGACTTTACTTAATTCAACCGGTAATTGACCTTCTCTATCCTCAACCAGCTGTAGACTTTGAAATAAGCGACAAAATTTTGTAATAAGCGACATTAATTGAGCATAGGCTGACGAATGGAAAGCAGCTAATATTTTTTTAAATTTTTCATAAATTTTTCAACTTTTCTGTGTTTCCAAGTCGATGTCAAAGTGATTTCTTTAAATAAAAAAAAAAAAAAATAAATAAATAACTGGCCATTTCAGCCCTTGAAAGGACTTTGACCTAGCTTCTTATGATCAATTGTGTTGTGCGTGTTATTAAGTTTGTACACAATTGACCGAGAACCGGACCTACATGCTTAACGCCGACTCCGAACGGCGATGAACGGAATGTTCTCGTTCTCAAGAAGCTTTACATGGCATTTTTTTTACTCTCTGAGGTTTGCCATTGTCTGCAGAGAGGTGGCGGCCGTACAGAAAAATTATTTTAATTCAAATAATTTTCTGTCGCTGCGGGGGTTCGAACCTGGGTCTCCAAAGTTCGTTGACATAGCGCCCACGCACTTTAACCAACTACGCCACGGTCGGTTTCTTTAAATATTAAGTTAAATTCGTAGTGTCACTATTTAAATTCGTTTCCAAAGTTAAATTCGTAATTTACAAAAATGTGCTAATTTAACTTCGTACGAAGAAGAATTATTGGTCTGTGTCTTTGCTAAGCTATCTTCGTATTTACGAATTTACTTGGCCTGAGATAAAAATTTACATATTTTCACAACTTTTTGCCACACTTAAAACATTCCACGATGGTTTCGCTGGATTTTTTCCTGATCCCCTCACTTATATAATTTTATCATTGATATGCACCAAGTCAGACTGGACTGAATAGGCTTAACGCCAACATCTGAAATTCTTGATTCAAAGCAAAAAATCTTCAGAGTTGAAATAAAGGTTAAAATCACTTAAAGATGGAAAGTTAAATAACCCTTTTCAAAAGCATTTGAAATGTCTAAATGAATAGAATAAAAATGCTTCATAAAATTTCCAATAACGGTTCGTATTGCCGCCAAAAATGACGCAATCCTTTCTGAATATTTTTTCGACAGGGTCTCTCTAAAAAACCGCATGGCTTCAAATGCCTCAAAGGCATCTGTTGCATTGCATTATTTTATTGTTTCTGTTATTGTTTACTTTACATTTTCATTTGGTTCTAGGTGAGTTTTCTATTGTCACTCTTTGACACTCTGTTCTCTACTAAAATGCGTCGTTTATTTAGCGTATTTCCAGCTAATTAAACAAATTAAATTTCCTTTGTATTTTGCACAAATGCGCCAAGTTTAAATGACAACCTCACTAATTGCGAGGGTTGCCAGATGCCGAAATGCAAATATATTTTACATGCTGTAAAGTATTGTTGCTAATAATAAATCGTGTCCATTGTGTTAATAAGTTAAATAAATAATGCTTGACGGTATTATTACACAAGAATTTAATTAATCCCTTCAAACTATTTTTAATCCTATTTTACTTCAGCTAAAAATAGACGCAGCTGTTTATTTATAAAAAGCAAATATTTATCAATAGCTTTAGAAAATTAATTCATAAAAATAACTAATTAGTTGAAGAAAAGTTCTTAAGCAAAAAATAAAACATTATTTTATTGCCTTGATGGTTACTCTCAGGTGAAAACCGCTGTTTATCAATTGCATTAGTTTTACTTGTGAAAACTCTGCTAATTCCATGCAATTCTCACTAAGTAGCTAAATTAATTTTAACTCATAAGCAAGTGGATACAAAGTCATGATCAACATTTTAACTTGTCTATTTTAAGACTTTTCGAAAAATCACACTAATGGCCATAATTATGAATATAATTGCAGCTATTCTCTAACTTCAACTTGCTAATTACTTCGCTATAAACGTTCTCGGCCATAAAGAATCATAGTCATTAGGTATGTCACCAGATGTCGTAAGATAAATAAGTGGCTAAAATGCTAACAATTTTCAAAGTCAATAAATATTGTCCACAATACAAAGAAAAAAGTAAAACAATTGGCATTGACCTTATCAATTAAGTACATCCTGCTATTGCTAGTGACAATTTTCGTCTATTCAATAAATATTCTTTAATTGTATAGTATTCTTCTTCTTTAATCATTGCTTAACACTTTAAATAGCTTCATTTTCTGTTTGTTTTTGTTTTCACATTTTACTTTTATGTTTTTCATTCTCGCCAAGTTAATGTCCTTTTTTATTATTACGATGATCGTCTATTAATTACTTCCTTTATTCAAACTCAAAAATTGTTTATATACTCCCCTCTACTATCCTTAATTACATATTCATGCTCTATCAGAAATTAAATGACATCAGCCTTTATTCACTAAATTTCGTTGGTTGATAGAAAGCGTTCCTCATTTACGTATTATTCCTCCCAGTGGCTTTATATCATCGACTGGTCATGGCGTAATTGATTACTTATGGCAAATAATGTGTTGGATGTAAAGTATTCAGCGTTTTATTAAACAAAAAAAAATCATTAGTCAAAATATTACTCATTATTTTCAACTACCTTCTGCCATTTTCCGGCTAGAACTATGATTTCTTTATTGTTGAATTGCGGGATTTTAACTTTGGAAATCGTCTCCGTCGTTTAACGTCTTTTGAGGTCAATTTCTTCCCAACAAGAGTGTGTTATAGTGAACAAATGATAATCTGGCGATGCACTGTTGTAAATATTCAAATGACTATATGCTAGATGTACATATGTAAATATTCCCAGCCAAAATCTCTTAGTTTTTGCCGGGTCAACAAAGATGTGTGTGGCCTAGCGTTGTCATGATGATATGCAACACCTTTCCAGTTGATAAATTTCGTGCTCTTTTTTCCAATTTCTTACTTCAACTGCATTAATTGCTAGCAGTTAAGATTCTAATCAATCGTGTGGCCAGGCGGTGGTAGCTCATAATCGGGTATGTGCACCACTACATTTAAAGCTTCTGTGTTGTTTCTGTGTTTGCCTTTTGTCTTTGCTTTGTTGTTGCGTTTTGTGTGTTGCTACATAAGCCTTCGTTTTCAATTGCTCTCAGCTGGCTCCGAAGCTTGCTCCGTGCCCATAGCTCCTCATAACGGATGATAGCCTTGTAGTCCCACCAAACTCACAGCATTACCTTCCTTGTCGTCAATCTTGGCGTTGACACCATTCTTAGAACTTCAACTTTTTTTGATCAGCACCATTTTCGAAGTACAGTATCGTATGTACCACACTTATATACCATACGTTTCAAAATTGGTTCAATTTCCTTTCGTTTCGACAGCGAATCGCGGATGGTTATTCGGTCCATTCGATTTTTTGCACTAAGTTCATGAGGCACCTAAGCATAGAGATTTTTTTTCAAACCAACTTTATGTAAATGGTTCAAAACGATTTTGTGATTGATTTTCAGTAACTTAGTGATGTCGTGGCTGCTAACATTATGGTTTTCTTGAACCTAATCTATAATTTCACCGACTTTTTCGACGGGAGGTCCACCAGAGCTAGGACATCTTTCACTTAAAAATTTTCTAGAACGAAAGCGAGTGAACTGTTTCCTGGCAGTTGACTGTGATAGAGTTCCTTCACCATAAAAGTTTTTGGTGAAATATTTCTTCAAACTGCTGTAAAACACAATAAACGCACATACATACATCTAAACGTTGTGTGATCGTTTATGCTTGATAGTGTCAAATTTTCGAATGGAACTATCAAAATTCATCTGGCAATACTTAGTGTTGCCGAGGCGCAAGACTTAAAAGGCAGCCTTCGTATATAACGTATTTTTTCTGAAATTTCATTTACTTTTGTGTTGCAATAACTTTTAAAAGGACTCGCCAATCTGAATACAATTGGTGCGTCCTAAATAAATGAAATACGATTCAAATATTCAGCGTGCTTCGTTTGAACATTGGAACAAAAAGAAACATTTTTTGGGCGAGTTTTTCATATTCAACTATCCACAACCAAAATGGTAGAGAATTTTAAGACCGTAAAAAATTCAAAATATAAAAAAAATATGTACAAAAAATAAATAGCAACTATATAAAAATTGTATAAAATATAAAAAAAATATATAAAAAATATATAAAAAAATATATAAAAAATATATAAAAAATATATAAAAAATATATAAAAAGATATAAAAAATATATAAAAAATCTATATCGCTTCTCGGCCTTATGGCTAAGATCAAAGTGTAGTATCTGTTCTTATCAGCTTAACATCTGATTGATCCTCCATCGGAGGACAACAAATGTTAAACTGATTTTTGGAAATAGACGGAGTGCTAGGGGCTAGCTCCACCTCTGTCTCGGGTTGGCCCGGTATTGCAGAACCGCCGGGATTTCGGCGGCCCTTATTTGAAAAACTCACCGACAACTACAGTGAAAATTTTCCAGTGTCCCAGAACATTAATAGAGAATCAGCAAGTTTGCACAAGATCCTCTTGCGCGCAGCAAATGAATCCATTCAACAGTCAAATAGATTAAGAATTCACAAAGTTCCATGGTGGAACCATCACCTTAATGAATTACGCGACTGCAAAAACAGACTCTGGCACCTACTCAAGCGCAACATAAGCAAAATAAATATTCTTGAATATAAAAGAGCAAACGCCATTTACAAACGGGAAGTAAAAATAGCCAAAAGGAAATCTATTAACGAATTTACAGCTAAAATAAATCCTTCTTCTACACCATCTAAAATTTGGAAAAACATTAGAACCTTTTGCGGACTAAATACCCACTCCAATATCCACACGATTTATCCCCAAAATAGCACAGAACCACCAATCCAAAATAAATCTGATATCTCGAACGAGTTTTGCAAATACTGGTCTGAATCCTCTGCCGATGAAAAATTCCCCTATAGATTTAGGCAAGCTAAAAGCACAGCCTTGACAACTTCTTTGACAACAGCGCCAAACTGCCATTCATCAATAATTGAAAAGGAAATAAGCTTTATCGAACTTAGTTCAGCCCTAAAAAAACTTAAAGGTAGAACACCGGGATATGATAGGATTTCGTATCCGATGATTAAAAACTCAGCAACTTCTGTCAAATGTAGACTACTAAACCTCTATAACAATATTTTTAACAACCATATCCCACAAATGTATAAAACAAGCACAATCATTCCCATCATAAAACCCAACTCCGATAAAACCAATATCTCCTCGTATAGACCTATTTCACTTAATCCTTGTTGTTCTAAACTGCTAGATAAGATAGTTGCTAACAGACTTTGGTGGTTTGTTTCGACTTACAAACTTCTTAATAGTCACCAAATGGGGTTCAAAAAAGGAAAAGCGGTGACTGATCCTTTACTCATATTAGACTATCATATCTCAAACTCACTCTCCAATAAGAACCACATTTCAATACTTTCGCTGGACTTTGCAAAAGCATTCGATAATGTAGGGACTCATACAATCATAGATCAGCTACAAAAATGGAACACGGGCCCCAAAATTATTAAATACATCATCAATTTCATGCAAAATAGAAAAATAAGAGTCTGCGTGGAGTCTGAATACTCTAATATTTATCCCTTGCACAATGGTATCCCTCAAGGGTCGCCTCTCTCAGTTATTCTGTTTCTGATAGCCTTCAACAAACTATGTGATACTGTTGCACTTCATAAAGAAATAAGCTTTTGTGCGTACGCTGATGATTTCCAAATTATAAAAAAATTAAACAAAAACAAAAATATCTCCATTAACTTCAACAATATATTCAACGACATTAAATCATGGTGTAATTACTCGGGAGCTGTTCTCTCCTTTCAAAAGTGCAAACATATCCATATTTGCCGGAAAATAAGTTATAATAAGCCAAATAATAAAATAATATAATGCCGGAAAATAATAAAATAAGCCAAATAATAGCTGATGATATCAACATTAACAACACCAACAATCTCAAAATTCTCGGAATACATTTCAACAACCGTTACAACTGGTCGACCCATATAGATAATCTTTGTAATTCTCTCTCCAAACGCCTAAATATCATAAAGTGCCTAGCCAACAATAAATTTAACTCCAATCCTTCAACACTAATAAATGCTGTCAATGCTCTTATAATGTCAAAAATTGACTTTGGACTTTTTCTCTATGGGCATAGTGCCAAACATATCTTAAATAAATTAAAAGTAATATATCACTCTGCAATTAGAACAGCACTAGGAGCATTTCGAACAACTTCAATCAACAATCTTTTACTCGAATCAAACATTAAGCCAATAGAGATACGACGAAACCTATCGATAATCAGACTTTCGAAGACTTTTCTCCATGGCAAAGACTCCCCTCTTTCCGCAGTTATACAAAGCACTCATAGAAACAAAAAAACTCCAAAAATCCCTTCTGTCATACACCAAACTATAGAACTAAACAAAAACCTTGAGACCCCATATCTCCCTATCAGCCCCCCAAAATACAAGTCCCCTCCTTGGGAATTAAATCCGACATCAATTATCAATAGACTTCGCAGATTTAATAAATCACATACAGCTCCAGAAACATATCGAAGTAACTTTCTTGAAATCCAACGTGAACTCCCCGACTACTCATTTTTATATACAGACGGTTCCAAATCGCACTCAAGCTCATCCTTTGCCATAACCACAACTACTTCAATAATCAAAAAGTCTCTCCTCCCAAAATATAGTTCAGTTTTCTCTGCAGAAATTATAGCAATCTTTGAAGCACTTAAAGTGGTCAAAACTAAAAGAGGTCGATTTGCCATATGCACGGATTCCCTATCTGCCATTGACGCAATCGAAAATCCTCACAATAACAACTACTATGCCGAACATATAAGAAGCATTCTTATAGATTTATTCCCTAAATTTGTCCTTATTTGGATCCCCGGCCACGTCAATATTCTTGGAAACGAACTAGCAGACACAACAGCAAAAAACGCTATTTCTTCACCCTTAACTGTTACTCCTAACTACAATTTTGACGATATCAAACAATTTGCAAAAACCCATCTATCCAACGAATACAAACTATCTCTTAATGTATCAGAGTGGTACTCTACCATAAACAACAACCTCTCAATTAACGTTCACAACTACCTAAACTTCGACCACACAGACAAACTACACAGACTGGATATAACTAAATTTACACGCTTAAGGTTGGGACACACTAGACTGACAAACCAACATTTACTTGACAACAATATCTCTTCTATCTGTCCATACTGCAACAACAACACACCTATTACTATTCAGCACATAATTTCATATTGCACAAAATTCTACAGTTTGAGAAGAATATTCTTCTCCCATGATCCTATTTCTTATCTTAGCAACCCTAATTCAAATAATATAAAAACAATAACCCAATTCTTAAAATCGTCTAACCTTTATTCCAGCATCTAAATCATTCTTTAAAATATATACATACATACACATAAGCCTTTTAAATACTGTACCATAAAGTTACATAAATATTATTAACCCTAACTAATCTCGTTTCATATATACCAGCTGAAGGCCTATGTTGCTCTTGCTGTTTAAGTTAACTTAAGATTTGTAATTCTAAGTCGACTTTGTAAATAAATAAATAAATAAAAAAAATATAAAAAATATATAAAAAATATATAAAAAATATATAAAAAATATATAAAAATATGTCAATAAATATTTATAAAAAATGTAAAAATTACATAAAAAATTTTTGTAAATAATTACATAAAAAATATATGTAAAATATAAATATAAAAAATTATTCAAAAAATATATATAAAAAATATATAAAAAATATATACAAAAAAATATATAATATATACATAAAAAATATATTAAAAATATGTAAAAAAATATATATAAAAAATATATATAAAAAATATATATAAAAAATATATAAAAAAATTATACATAAATTTATAAAAAACATATAAAAAATATATAAAAAGTATATAAAAATTGTATAAAAAATATATAAAAAAAAACATTTAAAACAATATGTAACTAAATATATAAAAAATATATATATTAAAATATATAATAAAATACATAAAAATATAAATAAGATATATATAAAAAAATATAAAAAATATATAAAAAATATGTAAAAGATATTCAAAAAATATTTTAAAATAATATATGAAAAAATATATATATATATATATATTTATAAAAAAATGTATTAAAAATATATAAACAATTTAAAAATAAATGTAAAAATGTAAATTAAATGTATTAAATACATGTAAAAACAATATAAAATAACATAAACATTACAAAAATGCAACAACTTTATAAAAAATGTTTATAAAAGTAGGTAAATTGGAAATATAAAAAATTATGATAATAATATTAATATAAAATATCAAAAACTATAATTAAAAGAAATGTTAAAATCATGTAAAAATATAAATAATTTTTATTTTAAATATGCAAAAAACTTATTTAAATGTTTATTTACAAAAAATAAATAAAAATTTAAACAATATAATAAATTAAATTGGCTAAATGGTTAGAACTCAACTAGAAGTGACGTCATTGGATGCGGAAAAACAGGCTTTTCTTCACGTGGTAGAACACCATTGTAAGCTCTTTCCATGCGGTACAACAAAATCCAATATTTCTGAACGCATGCAGCAAAAGAAAATCCATATTCACAATGATTGAAATTAAATCCTTTAAAAATCACTATACCAAAAATATCGTTTCTCATTCAAAAATGGGTCGATCCTGTTTTTTTGTTTTTTAATTATTAATACCATAAAATGGGCTGCTATAATGCATAAATGAATTTTGAAAAAATGTCCTAGATCAATGCAAAGGACAAACATGAATAACAAATTGTATGAAAAAATTTTAAAATGTTGACTTTAAATGAGTTTATTGGCACCGGACTTCATTGTACGTCAAATCTAAGTCCAGAATCAGATTCTTCAGCTAGTTAAACATAGAAGTAGGTACTTTTGTTGTTTTTTTTTAAATTTGAAATGCATTAGAAAAATGTAAATACATACATTTTATCTAAAATTACTCTCCGAAAACCGGATTTCTGACCAGAACCGGGCCATTTTTGACAATTCATGGACTTTTAAGAGCTCTAATTACTTCATTTACAACCATCGTGTTTTTCAGGGGGGGGGGGGGGGGCTAAATATAAGCTGAATAAATTTTAAAGATCTTGTCAAAACCTTTGTTTTAGGGTAGAGTTGGGCAAAAGGCGCACAGGCGCACACAAGCGCACACAGGCGCACATTGTGCAGCAGAGCGTGCTGACTACATGGCTAGGTGGGGGGTTGCCCTGATTTGGGTAAAAGAGAGAAAAATTGAGCGCCTTGCATCAAGAAAAAAAATCTCATACAAGCCTTGCCACTATTTTTTTCGGAATAAAAAGTTGAAATATTTTGAATTCAATATCTTGTATTAATATTACTTGGTAGTTTATTTGGTTTGTTGCAATTATAATTATGAAGTTAAGGTACGATGAACATTTTGTTTGTAGAAGTAATAAAATGATATCTTCAGAGTTCCCAAGATATAAACCTTTTTTTATTTAAGGGGACTTTCGACTCCCCGGTGTGAATTATAAGGGGCAATAATGTTTCCCAATTTTAAAGCACATTCAATTTGCAAGAATTTTACTGAAGGTCTTAAATCAAAATTTTACTTAGTTTAGGAGTTAAAGGAAATTAACTACGGCCCCATAGTATAAAATGTGATCTTGAAAAAATCGGTTATTTGAGCTAAGCCAGAAAAATTCCTTAGACGATATTGGAAATCATTGGAGTTTTTCCAGTTATTTTTGGTGTCGCAGAGTGTTTTGAATATAATTTCCCCAAATTTGGGAAAGTTTCCCGTTTTGGCCGCGATAATTGAGTAGTAGCGCGCTTAATTGCCACCCCAGATCTTCTGGGTTCAAAGGCCTATCGAGCCATAGTCCTAAGCTAAAAGCTTTCATCTCCTTTTTTTAATTTGGAATTTTGATTTTTAATTTTGAATTTTTGATTTATTTAATTTGCAAAAAGTGGGTGAGAGTTGATCCCACGGGTAAAACTGAATGTAACTAAACTTATAATGTTAAAATCGTTGTTGATATCGTTGCAATCAATCTTAAAAGTGTCAAACAAGTGTTTTGACTGCTTTTAATTGTTTAAATTTTATTCATTCATGTCTACGGTTGTATTCTTAGAATTTTTCTTCAAGCAGTGATGAACCTCTTTATAATCTGGGTCAAGCGAAAATTCGGCACATGGCCCTCAGTGACTTGATCTGATAAAAACGTACAGAGTCTTCAGCTCATCTCGCTGTTCTTGTCTTACGATGTGACCGTCTTCCATACGTCAGCCCATAAAATTGCGAGTTGAACAGTGTCCTCTAAAAGCTTATTTTATAGCATCTTTAAATAGTTTTGAGTTAAAATTTGAATAACTTCAACTTGCAAATATTAGTTTAATTAACTCTAATTCGACTTGTGTGGTTCTAGATGACATTTTAATAGCATAAATTATACACCTTATCAACCTGAATAATATACTTAAGTGAATAAACAAATACAATGACTTTATCTAAGATTTTTTTTTAATAAACTGGGTATTGATTATGATGTGTTTTTTTGTGTTGACCTATTTTGGAAGAGCGACAACAAGATTTCACTTCTGTTATAATTGTAATTGTTGTCATTGTTGTCACTGTTGTTGACTTGGCCACGAAAAATTGTGAACACAGAGCAAACATAAACATGCTCTAACACACACAAACACCATCAAAACGCAAAAAAAAAACACGCACATTTTAGATGAATTTTATTTGTGAAATTCTGAAACGATTATTTAGGTGAAAAATTCAATGATTTTAACCTGACTTGCCTAATTTACTAACTTAATTACTGCACCAATGATTGAATGATTGCGACAAAGTTGCCACTTAAATTTTTTTCGGAATTTAAATGACTGTTTGTGGAAAAGCTAAATAAAATATGTACTATTTAAACAGAGTTGCCAAGAATTAAAAAAAAAAATGTATAACTTGTCAATCCAGATCTTTCATCAAATACTTTATCAATGCTATTTAATTTCATTTTGATACTATTATTACTATCATTACTATTATTACCATTATTACTATGTACTACTACTATTATTAATCATTTACACTACTTACTACACTATTTACACTACTTACTACTAAAAAATAATTACATGATACAAATTGAAATGTGAAAACTACTTAAATGAATTATCGATTATTTTTAGTTGCTTAAGTTGGTACGAATGAAAAGTACCAACTTTAAGATTTTTTATGTATACAACAAGAGGAAATAAACTCGTCCATTTTTGTTTGAAATCTAATCAGATACGGTTGTGCTCAAGACTGCCCCCGATCAGTAAAAATATAGCTGCAATAGCTACATTAATTTGTAAAAAATTTTACAAATCGTTCATAACTAATAAAAAATAATAAGATATGTATTATCTTCGGCTTGGCCGAATTTAAAAACCTCTCTCGTGTGTAATCATAACGATGGTATATATCAGACCGTATTACCTTACAGGCAAAAAAAGGACGCCGCACACCATCTTATCTGAAGCATTTTTAAAAGACAATTCCGATAAAAATTTTTTATTTGAAAAAATAAAACAAAATATTTGATTTGACTCTTATTTTTGTGATTCATGTTGTAGAACTTGATATCTGGTAAGTACTAGAAAAGGGCCCTTGACCACAATGATCTTTAGAGCAAAGAATTTAGTCTCCTAAAGACAAAAATATTGATATATTGTCATGCTTCAAGATCGGACTGTAAATGTCGAAGAGTTGACGAAAATTTTAAAAGAAGAAACCCTACGTTCGGCAAAAAAAATATTCAAATTTTTTTAAATAGTTCTCTTGGGGCAATCGATATACTTTCTTTGAAAGTATTTTATGATTTTTTGCGAGCTTTAATTTTATGACCTTAGAATGGTACATTAGGATGGTAGAAAATGGGATCTAGTGGGTAAGTACTAGAATGGGGCGTTTGACCCCAATGACCTTTAGAGTACAGTTGGACTCCTCGAAACAAAAACATTGATATAGGTTAGACTGGGTATGGTTGAAACATTTTAGGGTTTATCGTCAATTGCATCGGGATTAGTTAAGCGAGCGATGGCGGGAATACAAGGTGGGGCAAAAGTAATCACCCAATGTTCTTTTGCTGTCATTGATTTTTTTAATGAAAAACTTTGCTTTGCTTGTGAAATTTGTTTATTTAATCCATTAGAATTTATTCCATCAAGTTGAGAAAATGATATCGCGCAAGTGGCCGCTGCCAGAGTTGATGACCATACTCGTATGGCATTGGGCTCGTATGGCATTTTCCATCACTCTTGTCAGAACTTCGAGCGACAGGTTCTCGCATTCTTGGCGAATATTCTCCTTAAGAGCTTGAAGAGTCTGAGGCTTGTTGACGTACACCCGCGACTTTAAAAAACCCCATAAAAAACCCCGCGACTTCAAAAAAAACCCCATAAAAAGAAGTCTAGAGCGATTAAATCGGATGATCTGGCCGGGCAGTGTAAAGCACCAAAACGAGTGATTAAGCAACCCGGAAATACTACCTTCAGAATATCGGTTGTGGCTCAAGCAGTGTGCGCCGTTGCACCGTCCCGTTGAAACCACATGTTCTGCAGTCCCAATTCATCCAATTGAGGAAGAAAAAAAATTCGGTAATCATGGGTCTGTAGCCCGAGCTCGTCCACAGTCGTCGTTTGGCCCGCGGCGTTCTCAAAAAGAAAAAATGGTCCCATGACTCTTCCAGCGTAAACAGCACACCACGCAGTAACTTTGAGCGAGTGTAATGGTTCTTCATGGGTGATACACGGATATCCGATGCCCCAGAAACGATTATTTTGTTTATTCACATAACCGCAAAGATGGAAATGAGCCTCATCGCTCATGATAATATTCGATGAAAAATCGCCCAACTCTTCGTTGAGATTCAGGATGGCTTGAGCGTAGGTTGCACGCGGTTGGCGGTCAACAGCTAACAGCTGATGCACTGTCTGCACTTTCTAAGGGAACATCTTTAAATCGTTCACCAAAATTCTGCGTAGGGACCGCCGGCAAATGCCCAATTGCGTGGCATGTCGTTTGGTCGATGCTCCGGGATCTTCTTCGTTTTATTGTTTTTGCCAAGCAATAACCACAAACAGTGTTGCATTTGTGGTAAGTATGGTATTTTTTAGTTGCTTATTTTACCACAGAAACCATAATAACCACAAATACAGAATACAAGACTAAGTACGTCACATTGTGAATACCCCTAATTATTCCGCGTTCTTGTGGAGTAAACCGATTCATGGCTTGTCGATTTGTATTCTGCGTTTGTTTACTTTACAAATGTCAAAACCGAATTGACATTTGGCGCCATTTGCAAAAGTTATAGGATGTTCCAATAGTGTGATTCTTTTTGCCCCACCATGTATATTAAATAAAAGACCATATATCTGTCTACTAATGGGCAATGTTATTTGAGATCACTGTACAAATATACATCAAAGTATATTCCATCGGAATTTATGCATTTATTCCATCTTTCTGGCTGTTTGTGTATCCCTTGCCAGTAAAAGTTTGTGTTTTTTGAACCTAACCAATCGTCGAGCAATTTTCCGACATCTTCATAGGAAGTGAAGTGCTTACTGCTCACCAAGTGCGTGACCCATCGTAGCAATCAAGTGATAATCGGATGGTGCCAAGTCTGGTGAGTAAGCCGCATGGGGCAACACTTCCCACTTGAGTGCTCCCAATGTGTCCCGAACCGGTTTTGCCGTATGCGAGGGAGCAGGAAAATTGCTTTGTGCTGCCTACTTTGATACTCGGGGCGTTTTTCGACCAATGAACGGTTCAAATCGATCAGTTGTTGCTGGTAGCGCGTATTATTAACCGTTTTACCCGGTTTAAGGAGCTTATAATAGACCACACCTTTTTGATCCCACCAAACACAGAGCATCGTGTTCCAAAGCGATTGGGTATTGCAGTCGATGTGGATTGTGCGCCTGAATATGCTCATGATTTTTTCGCTTAGGATACTCAAATAGATCTTCTTTTCATACCCTGTGACGATGCCATGCAGGAATGACTTCCTCTTGTACCGTTCGACCAAGATTTCGCATGTGGTTTTCCACGTCTCTCCATCTGCTTGTCATTCAATTTATGCGGTACCCATCTTTCGACCTTTTGAATCATTCCCATCTGTCGTAAACGAAGGGAAATGTATTGTCGAGTAACGCCTAGCTTCTCTCCGAGTTTTTGCTGCGTTTGTGCATCGTCCTCGGCTAGCGATTCTTCCAAATCGCCATCTTTAAACTTTCTTAGAGGCCTTCCACGTTATTCGTTTTGACATCAAAATCGCCTTTTTTGAACCGCCGACACCATTCTCTGCAAGTTGTTTCAGAGAGAGCATGATTTCCGTAAGCTTCCATTTGCCCTGAAGCAAATTCTTTTTCGCTGCAGTGTGGCAACTCTTTAGTCTGCTCTCAGACTGACAATTCGTGCAATTTTTTAATTCACTTATTGACCAACTGACTGAACAACAAACACACTTATGAGATTTACGCTTTGATTTAACGCTTCATTTGGCAATCACTGTATGTTTTTTTTTTCTCTTTACCTTATTTGTTTGTTGTTGATATTTTTCGAGTAGCGTAGATAACCAAGTTAGTAGAACGAACGAATAAACCCAGTACATACAACAATCAATGCTCTCGATTATTGCTGTTGGTAGGTAGCTGTAGCTCCACGCTAAAGTGCGTTCAATGTTGCTTACTGTGTGTCTACGTGCTGCCACCAATCGCCGGTAACCATCATCGATCAAATGGAAAAATTCTAAACATTTTTTTATTAATAAATAAATACTTTGTATTTTTTTTTGTTTTTTTTTCTACAATTTCTGTGGAAGTTGTAATGAATTTTTTATTATTTTCATGAATCAAGTGCGCGCAACAATTTTCAATAATCAATCATTTTATTTTTCTTAAAACTTTTATAATTTGTTTGGCTGGTTGTTGTTGTTATTGTCAATTGAACATTACCTAATTGGAGTTGATTTAAAAAGTTACATGACAGTTAATAAAAAATCGGAAATTAATAGCAGCAGGTAACAAAGGTTAAAGCAATTTCGAAGCCATATGCTGTGATTTGACCCGGTACATTCGTTTTTTGTGGGGTGGCGTTAAGGATCGATGTTATGTGTATAATCCAGTAACAATCGAGATACTTAGGGCGAATTTTGCCCGACTGACAACTGACTGACTTCGAAAATTAGGTTGACAGGATACGCTGTATTAAAAACCAGCTGAGGCAGCCATAAGAACAAAACCGTGTTCCAAAAATAATGGTAATGTTTATTCTTTGCATACCAAAGTCATAATATACCAAGAGAAATTGAGTTTTTCTTATTTTATTTTGTGTTTTTAGAAAAACACGTATATTAAGACCATCCTGTATATTTTTATTCAGCGTCGTCACCTGAGTTGATTGAGCCTATTCAAATACGTAGGCTGCTCTTATGTTTCGGGATATGGCAACGCTCATGTCATTCGATTCAAATTGACGTTTGCATTGAAAAGTTTGGACATTTTTTAGCTCATTCGTACTCACAAAGTTTTTTTTTTTTAGACTAAAGCAACGCTCAGGGATGCCCCCTATAAATGCGAAAGAATTGTGTTGATTCGGAAGAAGGGTGATAGTTAGTTGGAGGGTGGAAAGCTGAAGTTGTGTCGGTGAAGATTTGTTTTAAATTTACATAGCTCAAAATTGCCGGGGAATACGCTCGCAGGGAGATTGTTCCACAATTTTACTGTACGACCGAAAAACGAATTATTTCGGTAATGCGAGGTTCTATTGGGCATCAAGGCAATGGTATAGGGATGGGCTTGGTGAGTTGCCCGAGTGGATCTGGGAAACACACGAGTTGATGGCGTCAGTTCATGTATCTCCCTTGAACACTTACCATGATAGTACCTGTATAAAAGGCTTAGGCAACCAAAATTGCGTCGATGCCCAAGAGAGTTGAGAAAAGATGAAATGTTTTCATCTCCAAGCAGACATATCGCACGTCGTTGAATTCGGTTCAGAAGATCCAAATAAGATCTTGAAGCTTCTGCCCAAATGTGCGAATTGTACTCCATTTGCGGCGTAATATATGAGGTATATATCACGCGTAGATCAGCTGGAGTGAAGTATTTCTTATATTGTTTTAAAAAACCTAGGCACTTGGCCGCTTCTTTCGACACATCGAAAATGTTTTCATTTCAACGAATATCAGCTTTGATCGAAATGCCCAGAACATCGAGGGCATCTGACTCCGCTAGATCCACACCGTTCATAATGAGGGGAGCTAAGAGGCATTTATTCATTTGTGAGTTAACAGGCAACACTGAGTCTTGCTAGCATTAAACTCAACTCTAATAGCAAGCTTTCGGAGATTTTATCCAAGTCATTAAGCAGTGTGTCATTCATATTAAGCCTCTTTCTCTTAATCTCCAAAGGGCTCTGGCGTTTTTTGAAGGAATATGAATGAAAAATGTTGCTGTCGTCAGCAAACGAACGATAAAAACCAAAAACAAAGTTGACGATAGGACTGAATCCTGCGGTACTCCAGCACCGATGGCGTGTTCTCTAGACGAAATGCCGTCAACCATGACACGAATCGACCTGTCCTTTAGAAAACACATGATCCATCGAGCAAACTGACCATCAACAACATATGCAATTAGAAATATCCAGAGCAAAAACCCTGCTTTCATCGAAGAAGTGAACACAATGGTGTCATTTCTTCGTGTGTAACGCCACAAGGTCACCAGTAGAGCGAGCCCTACGGAAGCAATATTGACGGTCACTAAGCAATTCGTTGCGCTCCAGATAATTCATTAGGTGGAAGTTTATTACACTCTCCATGACTTTGGAGAATATTTTGACAGCTAGATGTCATTGGTAACTTTGACACCTGCTGAAACATAACAATTGTAAAAACTATCATTGCTATACGGTCAACCTTTAGATAATTCGAGTTATGGTCCGAGAGTACTTTTGTAGTACTTAAAATTATTTAGAAGAAGTACATTTCAAAATGTGCTCGTACTCAAAATGTACTCGCAACCAAAATTTACTCGTCAAAATTTTACTAATGCTCAAAATTGATCCTTACTCCAAATGTATTCGCGCTTATAACGTTCTCCTGCTCAAAATGTACTGGTACTCAAAAGGTACTCGTACTCAAAATGTACTCGTACTCAAAATTTACTCAAAATTAAAATGTACTCGTACTGAAAATGTACTCGTACTTGTACTTGTACTCCAAATCTACTTGTGCTTAAAATGTAATGATGCTCAAAATGTACGAATACTTTTTATGTACTCGAATTAAAATGTGCTCTCAATCAAAATGTACACTAAGGGAAATAACGCATATTAGCATTATCCACGCCTGAGTATAAATTTTATTTAAATATTTACGTGGATAAATCAAATGTTTTCCTTACAACTCGTTTTTTCCCCGTATTTGAATTTTATTTATACCACACACGTACACACATATTCCATACAAGCAAGCAGCAACAGCATCGCACACGTACACACATACTCCGACAAGCAGCAACAGCATCGCACTCTGTTCCTGCAGTATATTTCTTGCAGTTGGAGGTCTTATAGTTCTCATTTAGTTAATGTTGCAAGGGTAGTATAACCTGTAAGTTTGTCAAATATGATTTGCGAATTGCGATGCATGATGAAATCATGTAGGGTGGAGTGACAACTCGGTATTTTTTCAATAAGTTCTTGAACCGGTTGTCATTTACCTGCATAATTTCCTTCTTATTATCTAGCTTACTTTTTTTGTTTATAGTTTATACTATTTTTGACATTTGTTGCCATATATGTTATTGCACCAACTGTCAAAAATAGTAAAAATTAGAGAACGAAAAATGTAGAAAGGAAAATAAAATATACCACCAAATGGCATTCGATGGACACAGCTCGTGGGAAATATTCAAATAAATTGTTTTTCAATTTCAATATTTTTATATAAATTTTCCTTAAATGCGATAGTTTTATTTTCAAATAGTAAATATTTGAAAGATATTTAAATATATTAGTGCATAATTTTAATATATTTTTTATTAGTTCTGTTTAAATATTTTAATATTTTTTTTAATTAATAAATTTTAAATATTTACGTAGTCGATTTAAGTAAATGCGTTATTGGTGCAAAAATGACTCGCTTTTTGGATAAATTAAAAAAGTTTTTGGATAAATTTAATATTTTTTTCCCTTAGTGTACTCATACTCAAAATGTACATGGTGCGCCATCTTTTATGTTGGTATGTGAATATTGAGTAACTTGAAAAAATAACCGATTTCCATATATAAGGTATTTTTATTTAATTTGGTGCTCTACAATATATTGGGCAGACTGTCCATGTCGCTCGGAATACGGCGAAACAATCTCACGAATGGTTAACACTGAACCTGATGTTTGGAAGAAAATTTTGATGACCGACGAGGCTCATTTTACATTTGCCATTAACAAGCAAAATTGCCGCTTTTGGGGAACGGAGAATCCACACGAAATCCATGAAACACCACATTACATGACCAAAGAGTGACTATTTGGCCCGGAATTTGCGCCAAAACCATTTTTCTTCAGAGAAGGCGTGGCCGTCGATGCACTAAGGGAAAAAAATATTAAATTTATCCAAAAACTTTTTTAATTTATCCAAAAAGCGAGTCATTTTTGCACCAATAACGCAATTTAAATAAAAATTTATTTAAATACTTTTTAATTAAATAAAATATTAAAATATTGAAAATAAAATTAATAAAAAATATATTAAAATTATGCACGAATATATTTAAATATTTTTCAAATATTTACTTTTTGAAAATAAAACTATCGCATTTAAAGAAAATTTATATAAAAATATTGAAATTGAAAAACAATTTATTTGAATATTTCCCACGAGCTGCGTCCATTTCAAACGCCATTTAGTGGTATATTTTATTTTCTTTTTGTGAAAATACGATTTGTGAGTCAGATGGTGAGTGCGATGCATTATGAAATCATGTAGAGTGGAGTGACATTCTTGAGAAAATACCACCTGTCACTCCACCTTACATGAATTCATCATGCATCGCACTCACCACCGCACTCACAAATCATATTTACCAAATATGCATACTATATTACCCTTGCAACAATAACTAAATGAGAACTATAAGAACTACAAATGCAAGAAATAAACTGCAGAAACAGAGTGCGATGCTGTTGCTGCTTGTCGGAGTATGTGTGTACGTGTGCGATGCTGTTGCTGCTTGCTTGTATGGGAAATGTTTGTACGTGTGTGGTATAAATAAAATTCAAATACGGGAAAAAAACGAGTTGTAAGGAAAACATTTGATTTATCCACGTAAATATTTGAATAAAATTTATACTCAGGCGTGGATAATGCTAATATGCGTCATTTCCCTTAGTGTGGGAATCGATATCGGTGGATGTAGGCTCATTATGTCTCAAAATGTGTGTAAAAGGTCTAGACAGTTACTGGTTTCCATAAAGCATTGTGACATGTCACACTGCAAATCGAACAATACATTTTCTGCAACGAAAATTCCCTGAACGTGTGATGTCAAAAAATGGCGACATTGACGGGCTACCCAGATCTCTAGACTTGACTCCTCCGGACTTCTTTTTGTGGGGTTATTTGAAAAGCAAAGTGTATGTCAGCCAGATTTCGACCATTGACGAGCTTAAGGCAAACATTCGTGCCGAAATCATCGATATACCGCCCGAGATACTCGAAAAAGTAATGGAAAAACCCACCAAAAAGGGCACATTTTGCTTTGGCCAAATTATTCAAATACTATCCCAAATAAATGCTAAAGTACCAAATTAAATAAAAATACTTCAAATATGAAAATCGATTTTTTTAAGTTATTTAATATTCACATAGCCGTATAGATGACGCACCCTATACTCGTACTCAAAATGTACTCATACTCAAAATGTACTCGTGCTTAAAATATGCTCGTAATCAAAATATACTGGTACTCAAAATGTACTCGTACGAAAATGCACTGGTTCTCAAGATGTGCTCTTATTCCTCGTTCTCAAAAGGTACTCGTTCTCAAAAAGTACTTGTACTCAAAATTTACGCGAAATTAAAATTAATTCGCATTCGAAATGTTCTCGTACTCAAAATGTACTGTTGCTTAAAATGTTATCGCACTCGAAAAGTACTCAAAATGTGCTTCAAATGTACTTGTGGTCAAAATGTAATCGTACTCCAAATATATTCGGTATCAAAAAGTACTCACACTCAAAATGTACTCTTACTCAAATTGTACTCGTGCTCAAAATATACTCGTATTCAAAAAGTACTCTTACTCAAATGTACTGGTACTCAAAATGTACTTGTACTCAAAATGTGCTTCTACTCCAAATGTACTCACTCGCACACGCTCAGCTATGATCTTAACAAGTTGTCAAACGACATTTTTCTATAATTTTTTTTATGAAATTTATTAAGAACAATATTACAAGCTTAAGTTTCAATAACTCTTTGCTCATAGACATTAAAAACAACAAGTTTGTTGAAATTTTAACTTAATATTGGGCCGCTATGGGAACCCCTAAAAAAGCGGTTTTATAGAACAGAATCGAGCGATAGGTTGGTTAGATTAATATTTTGATTATTATAGCAGCTATTTATGCAAATAATCCGGTTCAAGGTTATTAAATAATTTAATAAACAAAACATTCAATATTTGCTAGCTCGGTATGATTACCAAACAAGCTTTAAAAGTTAACAAAAAGTTCTATTGAAAAAAAGGAAGTATTTTTTATTTTAACTCACTATTATTAATCGGCATACAATAGAAAACCACAAAAAAAGCAATTATTTTGGGAAGAAACCACAATAGAAAACAACAAAAAAAAAAAACAAAATAAAAAGCAATTATTTTGTGAAGATCTACTAGAATTTGAATAGAAAGCAAAAATTTGAAAGGAAAATAAACAAAAAATTAATTTACAAACAATTTTTTACAAACACACACACAACACGCACGCACATAAGCATACATGCGTATTGAGCATCCCATTAGACATGAGCATAATTTTTTTTACCTTAAAAAATTGCTGCTGTATAAAACAAAGTCATTGTTGCCTGGCGTAATGCTGGTTGCCAATAATAATAAAAGAACTGTTGTTAACGCTTTGAAGTACCAAAAAAAGAAAAAAACCTCCAAGAACTATGGGTTACTGAACTATACAAAACACTAAAAAAATACCGCTTCACATTTTATAAAAAAAAGAACTTGTGTGTTGATTACGATCATATCTTTAATTGTTGTTATTTTAGTGATGTCAGCAGAACGACGACAGCAACAGGCACCGAAACTAACAATACAACAAAAGAATTAGTCAAACGTGCAAAATGGTTTTTTTTTTGTTTTTTTTTTTTAGAAATTACTGAAATTTAAAAAGACATAATTTAACATAATCATGCCAGAAATCATTTTTAATACAACATCGAAAAAATTGAAAAACCCGTAATTTTTGGAAAAAAATTACTTTAATAAATCATTTTATTAACCTTTACGGAGCAAAATCTTCGTTACGCAAAGGAAATTATTAAAAGTTGTTCCTACACGTCCATTGAGCCAAAATCTGTTATCTAAATTTCTCTACCTATCCTAGGGTCATAGCCCCATGGACCATATATTTCATCATCGGTTAAAAACTGATGAAGTTATACAAAAAAAAAAAAAAAAGATTTAGGGCAGATTTTGGGTCCACCTAAAAAAAAAGTTGTATGCTACTAAAATCCCCTTAACATAAGCTTTCAAATAAGGGGCGGTCTTTTGAAATTTATTTTAGGTGACCCACTTTAATATACATATATCATTATAGAGAGAATTTCGTCTAATGTGTCGTCCATATAGAACTTGTTTACCATCGCCACGGGCAAGAATGAAAAAAAACGTAGTGCTCTTTCCATGGCTACTTCTCAATAGTTTTGAATGAACTGAAGAGTTCTTCATGTCAGCTTTCCTTTCCTTCAGTTTTCTTAATTTTTTCCCTCTTTTGGATACACTTAGGGAAAAAATATTAAATTTATCCAAAAACTTTTTTAATTTATCCAAAAAGCGAGTCATTTTTGCACCAATAACGTATTTGAATAAATGGACTACGTAAATATTTAAAATTTATTTGAATTTTTTAAATTAAATATTTAAACAGAATTAATAAAAAATATATTAAAATTATGCACGAATTTTTTTAAAATATCTTTAAAATATTTACTATTTGAAAATAAACTATCGCATTTAAAGAAAATTTATATAAAAATATTGAATTAAAAAAAACATATTTAAATTGAATATGTTATTAATGGTTTTATGGTATTATTTTCTTCATATTGCGTTCATCAAATGCCATTGCCTGTATAATTTATTATCGCTTCACTTTTTTCGTTCTCTAATTTATACTATTTTTGACAGTTGGTGCCCTAATATTGCACCAACTATCAAACATAGTATAAAATAGAGAACGAAAAAGTAATGTACAAAATATATGTAGGTAGAAGCAAATTATGCAGGTAAATGACAACCGGTCCAAGATGTTCTTGAGAAAATACCGAGCTGTCACTCCACCCTACATAATTTAATTTCTTTGCCAAACATGCATACTTTATTACTCTTGCAACAATAACTAAATGAGAACTATAAGAAATAACTGCAGGAACAGAGTGCGATGCTGTTGCTGCTTGTCGGAGTATGTGTGTACGTGTGCGATGCTGTTGTTGCTTGCTTGTATGGAATATGTGTGTACGTATGTGGTATAAATAAAATTCAAATACGGGAAAATACGAGTTGTAAGGAAAACATTTGATTTATCCACGTAAATATTTGAATAAAATTTATACTCAGGCGTGGATAATGCTAATATGCGTTATTTCCCTTAGTGTAGATCCTTCTCTTTTCTCCTAACAGGCAGCTGCTCCCACAGGTCCTCTCAGAGCAAACAGAGCAGTAGTTATCTTTGTAGCAGAAATTGAAAGTCGTCACATTTACCTGGACGAAGTACCGGAATTCACATAGGCTACCCAGTCTCCCGAAGCACTAGTCTGCTATTACCTTGATGTTGTCCTCGTTTTGTGGTAGTAAATTCCCCAGTCCCTTGATTGATGGTTATGAATGATCACATCTGATCATTCATAACTGGTCGTGTTCTTCAGAAAAATCCAAGTTCTATGCAACAGTTATATGAGGAGTTGTTGCCGTATGGCAACAAATATGCCGATAGGGTTAAAAACTCTAAAATTAAATTTTTTTACGTGCAAAATCAAACTTCACAATTAATATTTTGTAATGACATTAAATTTGTTAAGTTGTCCATTTGTTTGTTTGGAAATTGTTTTTTTTTTCGAAAATTTGTCTATAAACAGCAAAGCGGAAAATTGCTTACAATCCCAATGTTGCTGTTATTTAATCAAATTCAACAATAAAACCATTAAATTATGAACTAATTCAATTTTAACCTCTACTGCCTTTTACCACCACTACGTAGTACTTAAATAAATAGATGATACTAAATTTTCTCTCCCATTTTGACCTTGAGTTTTATTATATGTTCAACTTACACGTACAGTAGGAAAGCTTTAATGTATGTCATTCATGTTGTCAATTTAATTAGGCTTTGTAATTAAAGTAGCTAGGGTTCTTTCTAATAAGCCTAAAAAAGTGAGCCCGTTTTATTTTGATGCCAAACAAATATTTAAATGCGTCAAGTCCATCTTGCCTACAGATTTCTCCTACGTGATATCTGATACAGCGGAGATACTTGTTATCACGAAACTATTTTTAGTAGCATCTCGAGGTAAGATTAAATCTTACCTTGCGTCACGTTTATTTATAAACTCAATAATTGAGATAATTATAATTTTGAGATAAATGTAACTGACGTTGGGAGGTCAAACTTCTGTGGGGGTGTTTTTATTTTATTAAGCCTTTTTATGTGCATTGTGAGTGTTTTTGCCTTTTAAGATAACGCATAAAACAAGGTTTACTATAATCCCCCCAAACTTCACATCAGTGATAATATTTCCTTCAAAAGTAGCCATCTCAATGGGTGAGTTTGATTTAAGAAATGAGGGAAAATTAAATTGCACCTTACTTCAAGAATTAATAAAATGATTATGACACAGGTTTTTAAGCTAAAATTTCTTCTTGAATATTTCTCATAAGAAATTTTTAAAAAATTCCCTAATCAAGCATATAAAAAACTAGTAAGGAATGTATGATCTTGAGCTTGGATGAAGTTAAAATATCCCCACACTTGTGTTTAATATATAATATCCGAAGTTATGAAAGCTTATTATTTTGATGACGTCAGCTTGTATGGGAGATAGGCGTGGCTTTTATTAAATTGTTCCAAATTTCAACCTTATTGTACGTTTTAAATATCAAAGCTTAAGTGTAAATTAAATTTGTGAAATTTTTTGAAATTAACGAACGTTTTGTTATTTTTATTACGTCATTTTGAATGGGAAGTAGGCGTAACTTTCATTCGATTTCAACAATTTTCAAACAAAACTAATTATTTGATATCGAAGCTTATTTAAAAATTTCAAGTGATGAATTTTTGTGTAATTTTGATGACATCACTTTGTTTTAGAGGTAGACATGATTTTAATCCGATTTGGCTCACTTTCGAACTTCCTTCCTTATTATAAATATAAAATAAGCTTATGTAGGCTGTATTAACAAGAGCTGTTAGATTTGTTTTTTAAATAAAACGAACAATTGCTTGGATGTCCCTTAATTTTTTATTGTATTATAAAGTAGACACATGGAGATTATGTTTGAAACATAATATTTTTCAAAACTGCCAAGTGACCTTCTGTTTATTAATACATTTTCGCAAACACTTCAATTTTTGTTGATACATCCTTTACTTCAAAATTCATTGACAACGGACAGACAAACTTAATCGAATGAGATGTGTCTTCTCAAGAATCTGTATTCTATTTTTACTTGCCACGTCTCCTTCTAATTCAAATTCTATTAAAATAATTTAATTTAAATTCTGCTTCAAAAGTTCATAGCGAAAGAACCTTTCCTAATCCTTCTCCTAACTTAAAACATATCTTTAGCCTGAACTTATTGCCTATCCTTATCCCTCACCTAATCCCTAATCTAAGCCCTAGCCTAATCCCTTATCTAATCCCTATCCTTATCCTTATCTTTATCCCTATCCTTATCCTTGTCCTTATCCTTATCCTTATCCTTATCCTTATCCTTATCCTTATCCTTATCCTTATCCTTATCCTTATCCTTATCCTTATCCTTATCCTTATCCTTATCCTTATCCTTAACCTTATCCTTATCCGTATTCTTATCATTATCATTATCCTTATCCTTATCCTTATCCTTATCCTTATCCTTATCCTTATCCTTATCCTTATCCTTATCCTTATCCTTATCCGTAGTCTTATCATTATCATTATCCTTATCCTTATCCTTATCCTTATCCTTATCCTTATCCTTATCCTTATCCTTATCCTTATCCTTATCCTTATCCTTATCCTTATCCTTATCCTTATCCTTATCCTTATCCTTATCCTTATCCTTATCTTTATCCTTATCCTTATCCTTATCCTTATCCTTATCCTTATCCTTATCCTTATCCTTATCCTTATCCTTATCCTTATCCTTATCCTTATCATTATCCTTATTCTTATCCTTATCCTTATCCTTATCCTTATCCTTATCCTTATCCTTATCCTTATCCTTATCCTTATCCTTATCCTTATCCTAATCCTTATCCTTATCCTTATCCTTATCCTTATCCTTATCCTTATCCTTATCCTTATCCTTATCCTTATCCTTATCCTTATCCTTATCCTTATCCTTATCGTTATCCTTATCCTTATCCCTATCCTTATCCTTATCCTTATCCTTATCCTTATCCTTATCCTTATCCTTATCCTTATCCTTATCCTTATCCTAATCCTTATCCTTATCCGTATCCTTATCCTTATCCTTATCCTTATACTTATCCTTATCCTTATCCTTATCCTTATCCTTATCCTTATCCTTATCCTTATCCTTATCCTTATCCTTATCAATATCCTTATTCTTATCCTTATCCTTATCCATTCCATCCTTATCCATTTTTATCATATAACTTATACTCAACCTTGTTTTTTACTTTGTTTTTACTTTTGCTTCGGCCCTTTTTACTTTAAATGTTTCTTCCGCATTTGTTTTTTCTTTCGCTTTTATATAGTTCTTTATTTTTGATTTTGTTTCTGTGTTTTGCCTCATGTCAAAAAAAGCAAAGACGAAAAGATTTTTACATAATCTTTTTGTGATACATACTCGTAAAAATCAACCTATTATTGCATGCAACGTTGGCGTAGTTACGTTGACCTACCCAGCGGCTTGATGACGTTATAGTTTCATTTTTTGTTTTCACAATACTTCCCCTTAACCTTCGTTTCACCAAATTTACTGTAGCGCCTATGGCCACGGAATTCCAATTTCATGCAACACTTTTGCTTTTTCGTTACATTTCTTTACCTCCGTGGTATTATGAAGTCAAAATCGTCTTATTAACCGTAGCGTCTATAGACACCGAGTAACAATTCTATGAATCGCTTTTGCATTTTCGCTACATTCCTTTCTCTTTGCTGTCTTTTATTTAACCTTCACTGTCGTAAATTAAATACACTCACCTTTACTGATCCTTATATGTAGTTACATACAAAGATTTTGGTTTTTCTGTTGCATAAAATGCTACCTTCGCGGCATGATGATGTCATCATGTAGTGAAGCCAATGCTTTATTTTTGTTTCATAAGATTTATCGTTGCGCATATATTCGTTCTTATCGGGTACCAATTCTATGCAACGCCGTTGCATATTTGTGGCGATCTCGAAGTAGCTCTCTGCGAGGCTTCTTGACATAAACTTTTTGTTTATGTCATGAGAGCAAAGAATTAACCTGCACTGGTGTATACGAGTAATATCTTTTATCGAAGTGTTTTCATCCTATACTCAAGGTGATTTTCAACATTTTTAGAACCTTAAAATAAACTTGAAACTAGGTTTATTATCTTTTATCAATCTTGTTCACCAATATTTTTGGGAAAAACGCGATTACCTATAGTTGATACACGTTAGTAAGAACAGTACAGTAAGTCTCGCTTCACAATTACTTCCAAGTTAAGTTTCAAACCTAAAATAACTGTTTTGTAAGTACTTAACTCTGTTTATTTTCAATGCATTTAATTTAATACAGTTTTCCATATTTTGGATTGCTTTCTACTTTCTACATATTTAAATTTAAAATACATAATTCTAATCATAAAATAATAAAATTTGAAGTTTCATTTCTAATCAGCGAAAACACTTTAGTTGGTTATGATGTGAAAAGACTATTGATTTTTTTTATTTAGTAATTTCGCATATCTATTAACCAATTCTTTTATTTAAGGCTGCATCGAACCCCGTAGATGGCGTGTCATCCGCTCTGCCAATAACGCTTGAGAAGGAGAAACCTTTGTTGACAGAACAGAGTTCAGGACCAGCACGTGATAATGACGATGACGATGGCCATGGCGAAGGGGATGGTCACGCACACGATCGTTATCCGTTGTCGCAGGTGGATTTCGATCGAGTTAAAACACCATTTATCATCGGCATTTGGATACTGTCAGCGAGTATTGCAAAAATTGGTGAGTTTAACACGAATTAATTAAATAACGGAATTTGTTGTATAAATAAAGGCATATCCCTCGGTTAAATTCTTCATTAAATTAAACAAAGAAATACACTGGAAAAGTTTTTAAAAATAAATTAATTATTTATTTAAAAAAACCACATTTAAACTTATTGTTAATAAGTAAAACATTGAAAATGAATTAAAAAAGTAAAAAAATTAATAAATTATACAAATATATATATATATATATATAATATATAATAATATAATATATATATATATATATAATACATATGTATATATAAAATATATATATATATATATATATAAAAAAATATATGAATATATATATATATGTATATAAAATAAAATAAAAAAAAATGTAAAAGAAATTTAAAATAAAAAAAATAAAAAATTAAAAATAAAAAACCTTTAAAAAAAAAATAAGAAATATAAAGCAATTAAATTTACAAAATATGAAAAAAATACAAAATAACAAACTTATATGATATAAAAAAATAAAATAAAAAATACAGAACAATTATATTAAGAAAATAAAAATGGAAACAATAAAAAATTAAAATAATAAAAAATAATCGAAATAACAAGTCAAAATAGTCATTTATACAAATAAATCAACATTAAAAAATAATATAAAAGTATGAAATATCAAAATGAAACAAATAAAAATACAAAAAATTAAAAAGCAAAATATAAATAAAACTATCTTAAACATTAAATGTTTTTTAAAATTAAAAATAGTTTTGAAAAAATTAAAAATTATTTTCAGAAATTAAAAAAATTTTCAGAATAAAAGAATTTAAGAAACTTCTGAAAAATTAAAAAGCTCATCAAAAATTAAAAAAATTACATCTATACAATAAAACAATAATATAAAAAAAAAAAAAATAAAAACTAAAACCAAAATTTTAAAAAAGTAATAACAAGGAAAAAATTATTATTAAGTTAAAGTCAATTGATACAGAAAATAAGAAATTATAAATATATAAGAAAAATTAAAATTTAAAAAAATTAAAATTAAAAAATTACAAAATTATAAATAATCGTTAAAAATTAATTAAATTTAAAAATAATTATAAATATAAGATAAAAACTTAAAAAAATTTAAAACTAAAAGCAAAAAAAAAAAAAATAAAATAAAAATAAAAATTGAAATATTAAAAAACATTTTAAAATCAAAATAATAAAATAAAAACATTTGAAAATAATTAAAAACTAAGAAAAAAGTAAAAATGTAAAAGATTAAAAAGACAATAAAAATATAAAAAAATATAGAATAAAAAAGAAAATAAAAAATCGAAAAAAATGAAAAAAATTAAAATAATTAAAAAAAATTATATGGAAAATTAAGTGTTGAGCTTAAGGCTAAGTATGTTAATGAAGAAAACAACTACAACAACAACGGCTCTGTATAGAGCAAATCGTACAGCAAACTTGAAAGACCGTTTCGTTGGCCGCTAAACCAACTCAGCAGTAGTCTTGCATGACTTTGACTGTGATCCACTCAGTTACTAAGGTTAGCTAGATCCCAACTAATGTTGAGAAAATTTCTAGGTATTTACTTCGAATTTTTTATTTTTATTAAATTACGGCAGGAAATAAAATAAAATAATTCTGAAATCAGTTCTGAAACAGAATTGGTAAGGATGATACCAAAATGTAGGGATTCTAGGGAAAATACAAAATTGTTTTTACAAAATTTCCCTTCTCAAAATTACCCTTTCAAAGTTTCCCTGTTTTTAAATTTTCCTTAACAAAATTCCACCTTCACAAAATCCTATTTCACAAAATTACCCATAACAAAATTCTCCTTTACAAAATTGGACTTTTCAAAATTCTCAAAAAAAAAAAAAAAAAAATATATATTGAGGGATAAAGCGCCCGCTTTTTTTTAAGGTTTTGTTCCGAGAGCGTAGAGTTCTGAAATGCAGATATTTACAAATAGAGAATTTCGTAAAAGGGGAATTTTATCAAGAGGAATTTTGTAAAGGATAATTTTATGAAGAAGAATTTTAAAAGAGTGTAATTTTTTAAAGGAGAATTTTAAAAAAGGAGAATTTTGAAAAGGGTAAATTTTGTAAAGGGGATTTTATTAAGGTGCATTTTTACACTAGAAGTTTTGGAAAGTGTAATTTTGACCCGCTCCCCAAAATTTATTATTGTTTTTCAGTGTAGCAAGTTTTTCAGTATAACAAGTTTTTCAGTGTAAATAAAAAAATGCTTCAAAATTTCTTGGCCATTTACTCTCCTTAACAAAATGGGGCAATCATCAATTGATTTATACAAAATTTTAAAGAAATACACTAACCTACTTGCACTTCTTTTTTCTAAAATTGCCCACTGAGTTATTATTCTGGTCACAAATTCGTAATTTTGATGAAATTTCTTGTCCCCTCAAACTTTAAGGGGAAACTTAACTTTCTTAAAAGTCATTGTTTTTTTTCCTGTGTAAACAACGTCATAGTGTCTTGAACAGCGGAAGAAATGATAGAACAAAAGAAAATAGCATAATAAAGAATAAAATATGAAAGCACAAGAATTTGGGTTGGCGTTTGCAATGTTTGTTGGTGGTAGTAATTTTTTTTTGGGATGGGTTAATTTTGTTTACCACTCAAAATAAAGTTTATGACTTGCACACCAACATTGCTGTCTATCAGCTTTTGTGGTTCATTTATCCTTGAAACGTAAAAGTTATGACTGCTATAGAAATATGTAAACTCACTCACGCAACAACCACACACACACACATACGTCTTCTAATGTTTACATTACATATAACATTTTGTGATAACATTTAAAAAAAAAAACGCTTATTTAACTTTCTCATTTATCAAAATGACACATTTTTAATTACAAAAGACGTTGACAACTTTGGTTTTTTACACCCGGTTACACTGTCTGATGGGAAAATTATTGGAAAAATGTAAAAATTTGTGATTGTCATTGTAGTCGAAATCGAAAAATATTAAGAAACCCATTTTTCGCCAAAATTTCAGGATTGAAAAATTTTATTGAAGAAAAAAAATTGTTTAAATAACTTTTACTTAAAAAATAAAAATATAGGTTTGAAAAAGAGTTTTGAAACTTTAAGCCACTCAGAACAATAATGACGCAGTTTTTGACATTGAAATAAAAAGCAATATAACAAAAGCTTCCATTAGCAAAGCTTTTGCTCTAAGGAAAGAAAAGTTGTTTTTTTTCCTAATTTTAGTTAAACATAATTTAGAAATTTTAAAATGTTTATTTAGAAACGTTTATTAAGCAATTTTTTCTTAAGGAGCTTTGTTTTGAGCTTTCGATAAATTGAATTTTCAATGCTTAATAAACTTAAAAAACTCAAATCTATCAAAACTATCAACCAATTTCGTTTATATACGTTGGTTTGAGCTTTTATGCGAAAGCTTTTTGCAAACTCAGAAAACTTTTTGCTTCAGAAATCAGTTTTACATGAAAATGATTAAAAAAATATTGACATGTATATAAATTTATAAATGTGAAAAAGCTTTAAAAAAATTTAAGAGCTTTTCTTGAGCTTTTGGCAAAAATAATTTTTAAGTAAATGTTTATTTAACTTGAATCTTCAAAATTGTTGATTAAATAGAAACGTTAAAGCTTATTATGGAAAAGCTTATTGAAAATGATCTATTAGTAGGCGTTCCCCTAAAAAACTAAGTTAGTTTTGAGAAAACGAAATTGTGAATATTAAAAAAAAAAAAAAAATCATTAGACTCTTTTTTTTTTAAATAAATTGAAGTTATTTAAGTTAAGCTTTCGACAAAATTAAATTTTAAGCTTTAAAAAAGTTCGTTATTTATTGAAAAGACTTGCAATAAATTTATGATCTCTGAGAAAATTGAAAGCTTTTTTGTTTAAATGATGATAAACCAAAATTTGACCGAACATTTCACGTTTGGTCTAGGAAAATTTTTTTAAAGCTTTTTTGAGCTTTTGTTATTTTTTTTTTAATTTGTTCAAAAATGTTTATTTTTATTATGAACACTCTCATTAATAAACTATCTGAAGAGCTTTTTTGGGCTTTTCGTGGTTTTTATTTAGATTTTGTAGAATATAGGAATGTAAATATCGGTTTTAAGAAACTTAGGTTGCTCTATTAAAAAACTTGTCAAATAGAACTTGCGCTCAAAAGATTGCTGATCGCGACATTACAAGTAGAACAGTAGATAATAATAAAACTCAAGATGATTTCAAATACAAATTTTAAAAGATTTCAATAGTTGAAGGGATTTTCTCGAGCTTTTGGTTAAATTAAATTCCAATTGTAAGTGCATTGAAAATTTAATTTAAAAAAAAATCGGTCTAAGAACATAACGAAACGCTTATAGAAAAGCGGTATATAGAAAAGATTTTAGAAAAGATTCTTGGGAATCATCCACAATTAAACTAACGAAGTTTCTTTAAAAAAAAAAAATGATAAAAAAACTTATTTTATGAGCTTTCCTTCAGCATTAAAATTTAAAAATTCTTTAAACTTTCAACAAATTTGCGTGTACATATATGAAAATGTAAAGTTTTTTTTTTTTTTTTTGTGGAAAATATGTTAAATCTTATCAATCTTTGCAACTCTTATCCAAATAGTCGTAATTTTATTTAAGAAATATTATAGAAAGCTTTTTTGGGCTTTTATTTTTTAGAAATTTTGATTATAAATATACATTTTTACTATGAGAACTTTCATTAAAAAAGCTGTGTCGAAGAGCTTTTTTAAAAACTTTCGTAGAAAAAAAATATAGTTTTTTTTTGTTTTTGGAAAATATGTTAAATCTTATCAATCTTGGCAAATCTTGGCCAAATAGTCGGGATTTTTATAAGAAATATTATAAAGAGCTTTTTTGAGATTTAATTTTTTAAAAATTTTGTTTATTTATATCAATTTTTATTATGAAAAAACTTTCATTAAAAAAGCTGTGTCGAAGAGCTTTTTTAAAAACTTTCGTGGAAAAAGAAAATGTAGTTTGTTTTTTTTGGAAAATATGTTAAATCTTAACAATCTTGAGCAAATAGTTGGCATTTTATGTAAAAATAAATAAAAAAAAAAATAAATAACTGGCCATTTCAGCCCTTGAAAGGACTTTGACCTAGCTTCTTATGATCAATTGTATTGTGCGTCTTATTAAGTTTGTACACAATTGACCGAGAACCGGACCTACATGCTTAACGCCGACTCCGAACGGCGATGAACGGAAAGTTCTCGTTCTCAAGAAGCTTTACATGGCATTATGATTACTCTCTGAGGTTTGCCATTGTCTGCAGAGAGGTGGCGGCCGTACAGAAAAATTATTTTAATTCAAATAATTTTCTGTCGCTGCTGGGGTTCGAACCTGGGTTTCCAAAGTTCTTTGACATAGCGGTCACGCACTTTAACCAACTACGCCACGGACGCCACATTTTGGCATTTTATGTAAGAAATATAATAAAGAGCTTTTTTGAGCTTTTGTTTTTTTTTTTAATTTTGTTTATAAATTTAAATTTTTACTATGAGAACTTTCACTAAAAGGTTGTGACTGAAGAGCTTTGTTGAGTTTTATGTAATATCTTGGTGAAAACATTCGTGGAAAACGAGGGTTGAAGAGCTTTTTTCAGTTAAATGTGTTTTTTAAAAGCTTTTGATTTGATTTTTTTAAAGAGCTTGTCTATTTGAGACTAACGCCTCAGAGTAGAATATAAGAGACGATATTGATGTTATAATAAAAAAAAATAAAATAGAAAAAGCTTTTTATAATAATTTAATTTCTTAAGCCCTTAGCTATGTTTGGTTTTCTGTCTGAATACTGCAATATTTAAAATGATTTTTGGTTTTTTTTTTTTAGTTTTTATGCCATCCACACCTAATCACAATTGTAACTAATGCGTTCTCAATTTTTTTTCTCTCTCCTCCAGGTTTTCATATGACACCAAAATTGCATTTAATTTTTCCCGAATCCTGCCTGCTAATTGTTGTTGGTGTCATCATCGGTGTCGTCCTGTTTTTCTGCACCGAGGTCGCTGTCTCACCACTGACGCCGAATACATTCTTCTTCTATATGCTGCCGCCTATAATATTGGATGCCGGCTATTTTATGCCCAATCGTTTGTTCTTCGATAATCTTGGAACAATTCTATTGATGGCTGTGGTTGGCACAATATTTAATATAGCATCAATTGGTGAGTGTCAAAAAATAAACAAATAAATAACTAAATATAATTTATATTCATATTTATATTCATTGTTATTGAAAGCTTTAAGTGTTGACATATAAATATAGCCGAGACACACGCAGATCAAGTTGCTTTATGCTCTCCCCTGTACATTGAACTTTGTAGGGGTTCGCCAGCCTGCCTGCCTGAGCATTATTAATTCAATGAAGCACACAAATTGATTTGATTAATTATGCAATTTGACTCTTTCAAGTGACTTCTTATTAAACTATCGCTAGTTTAAGTTAATCAAATTTTTTTATTTTTTTTTTTTTTTTAATTATTTTCAATAGTTTTGTCATTGCTTACTCTCTCGTATTGGTTTCTATTAAATTTTTATTTATGTATTTTTAAATTTGTACTTATTTCTTTTCCATTGAAAATGCATAAATTCGTGATTTTGTACTGTAGCCTCCATTGTTTCTATGAAAATTTATACGTTTTTTCCATAATAAATAATTTTTAATAGATTTTTATTTTCTTTGGGTTCCTATTATTTTTACATCATCTTTCTGGTGAATGTTAGTGAAAACCGGCTTTAATTATATCGTGATTTTTAATTCGAGATGTTTACTTTTGATCAATCGTTGTTTTTGTTGACTTTTTTTTTGTTTTGGTTTTGATTTTTCTTCCGTTCTGTTGCAATTTTTTTTTCAAATCATAAGAATTTTCCCCAAATTGAATTAAAAACTATCCAGATTAATATAAACGTATTTTTATGAAACAAAACGAGTATCAGTGCAATTATTTAGGCTTTATAAAAAGCATTTGATAAAAGCTTTTGTTGAAATGATTGTCATTTTAATAAAAATATCAATGGAGATGTTTAAAAATAAGGCAAAATAGCTGCCAAAAAAGGAAATTTTGAATAGAACTCAATTAAAACAATGAAAAAGCTTTCAATATAGTTTTCAAACCTTTGAGGAAAGCTTTTTTCCAAATTACTCTCATTGTAATTAAAGCATCGATGCAGATATTTCAAAATAAGATATAATAGCCGACAAAAAGCAAATTATGAATAGAGGTAAATTTAAACAATTAAATGCTTTCATTGTAAAACCTTTGTAAAGACTTTTGTTTAAATTATTGTTATTTTTATCAATGAGTAATATATTTCCAAAAGAAAATTTTTTTTTATTATGAGAAATATGTAACGATTCAATAAATATTGATCGTGTTGAAAAAAAAAATTAAATCTCCTGCAAAAGTTTTTTAAAACATAAGCGCGAAGCTTTAGAATATTTAACCCAACGTTTTGTTAAAAAAAAAAAACAATTTAAAACAACATTTTTAGTTTAAACATCTTTAATATTATAAAAGCTGTATTGATAATTATTTCTTCAGTTATTCGTTAATTATTATTTCAAGAGTTGAGAAAAATGAAAATTTTATATTACAGGATTTGCATATTTAATTCAAATGGGTTATTTAAAAATAAACTTTTTATTTAAAAACAAAAATTTTTATTTAAAATTTAATATCCAAAGGCTTCCTGCAAATGGCTTTGTTTGCAGAGCTTTTCTGGAGCTTATAGCTAAAAGCTTACTATGTAAACTTATGTAAATTTAAATCATTTTCAACAAAGTTCAATTACTAAAAAATATCTTAATATTTATTTTAGACTTTTTAAAAGCTTTACCGTGAAACATAAAATATGATCCCATGTTTGGTTAAAATAAATTCAATAGTATAAATCACTGGTGATCAACGCACTGTTCAAACAACAACAAAGAGAGCTTTCCGAGTGCACAGCTTTACACTGAAACAAGAAGTTGTTAAAAGCTCTCACAATATTTGGTGCAAGGATATCTTGTCGAGAGTTTGATTTTCAATATAATCACTTCTTTTTAATTTCTGTGCTAGTTTTTCGCTATTATAACATAGAAAACATATAAAAAAAGAAAAAGGGAAGAATAGAATGTATTAATGTTTTTCCTGTAACATTGCAAAATATTTACGTACATTCATAAATAAAACAGCGAGCGGCTTTCACGCCATAAGAACGCTCAAACCATACTGACTTTAAATTTAAAGCCCAGCAGAAAAAACAAACTTTTACGCAGTGTACAAGAACATCGAGCCGATTGCTACTTCGTGTGGAAAAGCTCAATAACACGCGATGCCTGCGGGCTATGGGAAACCATTTACCATGTAGTGAGCACCACTGGTATAAATAAAGAAATAGTAAAAGCTTTTTATGAAGTAGCTTTTCGATAAAGTGAAATGTTTGACCTAAACTAGACATTAAGTTAAAAATTAATTTTAATTGTTAATTTTTAAATTAAAAAATTAAAATTGGTGTTTCAAACAGTAAACAAAAATTTTTGTTGTGAGAGCGAGAGTTTTTTTTTATACGTAAAACACCAGGCATAACCACGGCATAAGATAACATTTTTAGAGCTTTTGGTTGGAGCAAAATTTGAATGAAATGCCCTTTTAAATAAATTCGGTTTGAAATTTATGTTTTTATTTTTGTTTTTTTAATTTTTATTTTTTTATTTGTTTTTATTTCACCAAAAAGCTCTTCTAATTTTTTATATAAAAGAGTTAAATCACAAAAATAACCTTGCTAAGAAAAAATTAAATAAAATCTCATCGTTAAGTTAAAAATAAAATTTGCAGTTATTTAAAGTTTATCTCCAACAAACAAAAAAGCTTTGTGAAAAAACCTGTATTATAGTTTTTAGCTAAAACAGGCTTCGATGATGGATTAAAATAACTTATAACTTCGATTTTCGTTGTAGTTACAAATAAATTCAGTTTTAAATATACTCAAAATTTGTTGTTTAAAAGGGTACCTTGAAATTTTTTCAAGTAGCTTTCTGATGTTTTATGTAAGAAAGCTTAGTGAGAATATTGACATAATCTGAAAAAAATTACAAATATTCTGAGAATGAGACCAAGAATTTCAAGAACCTTGGAAATAGCTTTTTGATACAATCGGATATGTGAAATTACATAAATTAAAATTCAACAATTATCTAAATTTTTAACATAAAAAGCTTTCATTAAAAAAGCTTAATTAATTAAAACTTTCATTAAAGAGATTTTTAGAGCTTTTGGTTTGCCAAAAGTTAAATACGAATAAAAATTATATATATAAAAAAGGAGTTTATGGTTGTAAGGCCGCAATAGACTCCTAAACTACTCATCCGATTAGCATGAAAATTTGTGTATAGAAGTTTTTTGGTACGGTGCGTGTTCGTGGGCTATCAATTTTGATCCACCTTGAACACCAGAGGGCGCTGTAGTACAAATTTTTTACAAAACTGCCTAAAACTCATAAACTGCTAATGCGATTAGAATGAAAAATGGTATACAGTGGGTTTTATGTACGTTGAGTGTTCTGCTGCTATCGTTTTTGACCTATCTTGAACACCAGAGGGCGCTATAGTACAAATTTTTTACAAAACCACCTAAAACTCCCAAACCGCTAATGCGATTAGAATAAAAGTTGGTATATAGTAGTTTTCAGGTACGATGAGTTTTTTAGCACTATCTTCTTTGACCCCCCTTGGACACCAGATGGTGCTGTAGTACAAATTTTTTACAAAATCGCATATTTTTAGTTGTTTTCTTATGTAACATGTGCAAATATTTACAAAATATAAAATATTTCTCAAATTTAGTAAAACTAAAAAAATGTCCGTTATTTTGACACCAAAAACATGAACATATCTTGAAAACTATGAAAAATTTTACTACAACGATATATTTAATGCAACATCGTTGCTCAAAAATGAGAAAAAACAATCAGAAATTTAATTTTGTGACTTTCGATTCAAATATCTCCGCTGCTTTTTTATATATTGTGTTCAATTTTTTTTTTGTCTTAAAGCTTCATCAAAATACTATGAAAACCTTATTGCAAAAATACCGTTAGTGGAGTAAATATATTTTAAATATTTTTTTCAAAAAAGGTCTGAAATATTGGAGTTTTCCTCACAAAAAGGCTCAAAATTTGTTTTTGTTGAAAAAATAATTTAAATTCAAATTCGCAAATTTTCAACTCTATTTACAAATTATAACATTTATAGGCAAAAGTTATTTCAATTTTACACAAAAATTAAAAACCATTTTTGTGATTCAAAAAACAAGGCCCTACCCCTTGAATTTTTCGAACAAAATTTTTTTTTCCAATATTGTGTTTTTATATTTTTGAAAAAATATACAAGCTAAAAAATTAATTTATTAGAAAAAATTATCTAAGTATCTCTTGCCAATCGAAAGTTATAGCCAATAATGTTTATCCAAAATATATATACAAAAAGCAAAACGCTGTGTGTGATGGCTGGAAACTTCAAAATTACTTAGCCGATAGAGCTGAAATTTTGGCAGTACATTTTTTTTAAGTACGAGATGGCTTAAATTTCTGTCACACCCCCTTTTACCGCCCACAAATCAATAAAAATGCTATATTTCCTACGGTTTTCGTCGATTGGGCTACATTTTGGTAATTTAGTCTGTATGCTTACTGTCGGCAACTGTACTAAAACAGGGTAATGTCCATCTACTAGAAAACTGGGATGAGCATTATATAAGAGGGTGTGGCTCCACCCATACAGTTAAAATTTGTATTATCGAATAGCTTTGAAAGTAAAAGTAGCAATACTTATGTACATACAAACTCAAAATGGAGTTACTATTTGGTGATCTCCTGCTACTGGGAAACTGTAAAGCTAGGTCTACACGATACAACGGTTGTACCAATATCGGCTGCTATTTGACGGTTGTGTGCGATTATTGTATCGTTTGGATGCAAGCGTGCGACGAAGTTATTGCAATATTGCACGGTCGAATGGTAGAATTAGCCAACTGCTGTACGATGAGCGATTGTACAGCCGTTGTATCGTGTGGACCTAGCTTAACGGGCAGTGGAAAATAACAGTGGTGTCAAACTATGAGTCTGAGAAAAGTTTTGAATACACCTATTATGTTCCCATATAGTTGCAGGGTGCAGCAACGCGCGCCGGGAAAAGGCTAGCCAAAAGTTAAATACGAATAAAATTAACTCCTAAAATTGAATATCAAATAAAAAAAAGAGCTTTCATTAAGAAGCTTTTTCAAACAGCCTTTCTTATGGTTTCTTTAAAAAACGTTAAATTATAACAATAATTTTACTTGAGAAACAAAAACAAAAAAAAAACAATGCTCATAATTTGTTAAACTTACATTTTCCAGCTATTTGAATTTAAAAATTAAAAAGCATTTATTAAAAACGCGTTGTAGAAAGAGCTGTTTTGAGCTTTTGACTAAAACAAATTTTCAATTTGAATGAAGTTAATTTTTAACTTTTATTTTATTCGTAGTTAAAATTTTAGATTAAAAAACAAAAAACCTTTTAAAAAGCTTTAATAGCAATTTTTTTGTATTTTTATGTCTTATTTAAAAAAGTTAAATGATTAAAAAAACCTAAACTGAGAAAACCCCAAATATTCTCATCATGATAGCATAAACTTAGGATCTTGGCAAAAAGCTTTCTGCTCAAGTGGAATATGTGATCTGATGTCAGACATTTAACCTAAAAACTCAATTAAGCTGTTATTTGAATTTATTGATTTGATAACATAAAGCTTCATTGAAAAACTTTAAATTTAAAAATTAAAAAGCTTTTCTTAGAAACGCTTTGTCGGAAGAGCCTTTTTGAACTTTTGACTAAAACGAATATTGAATTTGAATGAAATTATCTTTAAACTTTTATTTTCGTCGTAGTAAAAATTTCAAATTAAAAAAAAAATTCATAAAGCTTTAAAAAGGCTTTGATTTAAAATTTTTTGTCAAATAGCTTTTTGATGTCTTATTTCTTATAATTTATAAATACTGTTTTATAATAAAAAAATTCAAGATAATAAAAATTCTTAGAGATAATAATTTATTTCAAAGCTTTGTTGAACATACTTATTTTCAACTTTTTTGTAAAAACTTAATTTTGAGTTTTAAGAAAATAAATTTATAACAAAATACCATTTTTTTTTTATTTCAAACCTTATTTGAAAAAGCTCTTTCGAAACGTACATCATGCCTCATGACATTTTACGTTAAATGAAAAAATGAAAACTTGAGGTTAGTTTCACTGTAAAAAAATTTAATTTGAAAAGCTTTGTTCAAATAACTTCTTGAGCTTTTCTGATGTTTAGCCACTGATGCTTTTTCAAATGAAGTTTTTTAAAACTAAATAAAAAAAATGTTTAATTAAAAATTACTTACTTTCAGAATAAATAAATAGCTTAGCATGGCTTAAAACCATGAATCATTCAAATTCTAGATCATTGATGAGTTTCCAAAAAATATTCAGTCGTTTCACATGCATTAAAGCTCATGGAAATGACAACTAAAATTAGTGAAAGTAATTCTTAAGCTCGGTCTATAAATAAGTTGTGATTTATTATACATATAAAATTAAAAGCTTTTGTATGCAAAATACAAACAAAACAACAACAATAATGCATTGCAATGACGAAGCGCCATGTGTGACATTTTCTATTTATTTAAACTGAACGGGAATATCTTTGGAAATAATGTAAGTCATGATTAGATTACAGTCAGAAGGCAGACAAGTTGCAATTAGCGACTGAGCACAAATTGTTAGCAGTTGACAGTACAAAAGAAAAAAAAAAAAAAAACTCATGAGCTACTTTTAAAATATCAAATCAGTGCTATCAGTGAGCTTGTGGAAATGAAATAGGGGTTGGTGGGATGGTTTTTGGTGAAGGTGTCGCGGAAAGTGGGTCGCTAGCGTGCGCTGAGTCAGCACAAAGTCAGATGGCACGAGCCGACAATGCATGGGGGTATCAATGGAAAAAACTAACACCCTTTTTCGACATGAAAACGGGCATTAGAGGTGTAACCGCGAGGGGAACAGAAGAGTAGTCATGAATGGTGACAAATAGTTGATAACTAAATAATGAATGTGTTGATTTATTTAATGGCAGTCGCCAAAAGGGCTTACGCGCGCCGATAGCCAGACCGGACCGATGATCGTGCACTCTGTCTGCACACTCAGCATTTTCAATAAATTACGCTGTTCCATTTAATTTTCAATTGCAATAAATCTTCTTTTGCATTTTCAGCTGTACACAAAATATTAATATATTTAAATAAACAATGAATGTCAATTAAGACGTACGTCAGTCACGACATTGCAGTTTCACTGCACCTGATGGCATTGTCCAGTAATAGACCTTAAGAACGTCACATCAAGAGCATCAATTGTGGCCACGAGTACGGTCATAGGTGTGACAAGACATTGTGCCAAGGGTGCAATGATTTGTCTTGGCACATTTTGTTAGTTTTTGCATTTGAAAATTATTTTTACTCAATTCAAAGTCAATGGTTTATTGAATGTTTGGAGAATGTCGCAAGGCGGCTTGGGATGGGTGGACGGTGGAAATCTTGATTGAGTTCCAGAGTTAAATTATTTATTTTCGCTTGTGGCTGTTGATTTTTTTTTTCAAGTGTCGATTGATTTAAAAAAGAAACAATTGTTTTCTTAAAATATACGAACTTTTTCAAGCAAAATGCGCAGCACAGTATCATTCTTTTAACCTTCGTCTCTCAGATCGACGATTTACGTTTGTCTTATTATTTTCTTAACAAAAGACTTTAACAGATTGTTTTTAGCTAACATTATGTAACTACCTAGCTGTTACTAAGAACTTGCTAAAATGGACCTAGGAATATCGGTCTCTCAAACCATGCGCGGGTATACAATTTGACGCGAGTATGTATCGTATACGAAGTTTTAATAAGCTGCGATCAGAATTTAAACGATTATAGAAAGCGACTATGAATTGTTGTTGGCGCTTTTTTATATATATAAGAAAATATATATAAATGACGGCCGATCAAAAAATTTTTTGTGTCAGCTGGGATTTAAACCTGGTCTCGAATTGGCATCGAGTGGTCCGCGCATTTCTTAATACACTTCTAACGACCAAAAACAGTCATAATTATGAGATAAAAATACAAAAAGTCACACAAATCTTAACAGTATCTTAAAACGGTGGGTCTAATATTGCGGTTAAAATTTCAAAACCTTATCATAATTGTTTGAAATATACAAGTGAGCTGCATTCATCATTCTTTAATCATCATGACAAAGCATTTATCATTCGTCAATCATCATGAGAAAGCATTCATCTTTCATCATTCATTATTTATCATTTATCATTCTTTATTTATCATTCATCATTCATCATTCATCATTTATTATTTATTTATCATTTATCCTTATCATAACCTTATCATAATTGTTTGAAAGATACAAGTGAGCTACATTCATCATTCGTCAATCATCATGAGAAAGCATTCATCATTTATCTTTCATTATTCATCATTCATAATTTATCATTCATCATTTATCATTCATAATTCATCATTCATCATTCATCACTCATAATTTATCATTCATTATTCATTATTCATTATTCATTATTCATTATTCATTATTCATTATTCATTATTCATTATTCATTATTATTCATTATTCATTATTCATTATTCATTATTCATTATTTAGTATTCATTATTCATTATTCATTATTCATTATTCATTATTCATTATTCATTATTCATTATTCATTATTCATTATTCATTATTCATTATTCATTATTCATTATTCATTATTCATTATTCATTATTCATTATTCATTATTCATTATTCATTATTCATTTTTCATTATTCATTATTCATTATTCATTATTCAGTGTTCATTATTTATTATTCATTATTCATTATTCGTTATTCATTATTCATTATTCATTATTCATTATTCATTTTTTATTCATTGATCATTAATCATTATTCATTATTCATTATTTATTATTCATTATTCATTGTTCAGCATATCATTCTTTCATATTTCATCATTTATATTATTCAGTATTTATCATCATTCATCATTCGTCGTTCATTATTCATGATTCATCACTCATAATACATCATTCATTATTTATCATTTATCATTTATTATTTAGGTTAGGTTAGGTTAGACCGGTCGCCTCTCGTAGAAGTCTCACATAGACCATACAGGTCCTTAGTGGTGCCGGTTGGGTGGAGGCTGTGTGGGTCAGGAGAATTAATTAAAGATTTGCGTCGTATTCACGAATTTTAGAAGGGATTCAAGAGGGGTTCTGGCTACTTCTTTTAGTGACGGGAACGTCGGAGAGCCTAAGAGTTTATGTCTTGATCTGAGTATAGCGGGGCATGTGCATAGAAGGTGTTCCAGGGTCTCTACGGTGCCTGGTTCCTTACACTTCCTGCAGCGTTCATCCATGGTGATGCCCATCTTCTTTGCGTGGGCTCCCACCATGCAGTGGCCAGTAAGAATACCTACTAGTGTTCTGCAGACCCTCCGTGGGTGTGCAAGGATGTATGTGGTTCGTTTTTCGCAGCGTGCCTCGCACATGGTTCTGGCGATTTTATTATTTAACATTTATCATTTATTATTAATCATTCATCATTCATCATTCATCACTCATCATGCATCATTCATCAGTCATCAATCATCAATCATCAATCATCATTCATCATTCATCATTCATCATTTATCATTTATCATTTATCATTAATCATTTATCATTCATCTTTCATAATTTATCATTCAGTATTCCTCTTTCATCAATCATCATTTATTATTCAACATTCATTATTCAGCATTCATAATTTATTATTTATTTTTCATTCATCACTCATAATTCATCATTCATTACTTATCATTTATCATTTATTATTCAGTATTCATCATTCATCATTTATATTATTTAGTATTCATCACTCGTCATTCATCATTCAACATTCATTATGAATCATTAAAAATTTTCATTATTCAGGATTTATCATTGATCAGTGTCACAATGCTTTACCACTTAAAAAATATTGCATTAAAATAAAATATTTCTGTTTGAAATTCAGTATAAAAATGTTCTCGGGGTCGCTTGATGTAAAACTCTTAAAATTCAAATTGTCGATTCGAATTTGACGGCCAGAATTTTAAAACGCTATTGTATCTATATATAACCTTGATGTTAAAATAATAAAATTTGAGGTGGTGGATCCAATGTTGCGACCGAAACTTTAAATTTGTTATCGTATGTGCGTCAAACTTTTGTGGAGTCGTCCAAATGAGTGCGCGAGATAGCAGACATGAAAGTCATTTCCAAAAGTGCTGTGCATCGCTTACTGACTGAAAATTTGGACATGAGAAATCTGGAAGTTTCAATGCTGCGTGGAGTCTGCGGGTTGATGTCTATTTTACGGAGTTCAAAGCTTCTTACTATAAATAGGGTATCAAAGGTATTGAACACCTCTGGGAAAAGTGCTAAAAGGAGAGACACTATGTAGAGAAATAAAGATATTTCTTCCTAAATTTTTTGTGTTTTCTTTGTTGTGGCGACCTTAGCGTAGTTAGTTAAAGTGCGTGGCCTTTATGTCAACGAACCTGGCGACCCGGGTTCGAACCCCAGCAGCGGCAGAAAATTATTTGAATTAAAATGATTTGTCTGTACGGTCGCCACCTCTCTGCAGACAATGGCAAACCGCAGAGAGTAATCAAAATACCATGTAAAGCCTCTTGAGAACAAGAACATTCCGTTCATCGCCGTTCGGAGTCGGCGTTAAACCTGTAGGTCCGTTTCTCGGTCAATTGTGTACAAATTTAATAACACGCACAACACAATTGATCATAAGAAGCTAGGTCAAAGTCCTTTCAAGGGCTGAAATGACCAGTTATTTATTTTTATTTTTTTTTTTATCTTTGTTGGGTCGGGTACCTCTGGAACTACCCACGTATAATTTATAAAACAGTATAGAATAAGTTTATTGAATTCCAAATTATTTAATTTATATCAATCGATAACATAAGTTACATTATTTTAACCCCTTGTGAACCCGAAAGCGTTAAAAATTTGGTTTTTATTTAAATGAAATCTTAATTATTATGCCTTCGAAAAGTAAAATGCAAAGTTTGAAATGTTTCAAACATCGGCAAGGTTATTTGTTATGGGCCAGTTAGAGTTCTTAAGTATGAAAGAATCATTAATAAAGTTGTAATTTATAATTTTTATTTTTATTTTTTAATTTTATGTATCCAACTACTACTTTATAACTGTTAAGAAATTATTCTATTTATTTGACAATGGTATTTTGAAAAGCATTTTTTTTTATCATTCCAACATAAGTAAATACCACAATGAACTAATTTCGAATATGGTTTTGATTGAATTTTATTTATGCTAAAGAGTTCATATCTTCCTCGTACATCAACGAAAGTTGGTCAATATACACCAAGATTTCCTATTCGAACATTCTTGCCACAACTGATTCAGCTTTTCTACGGCCTCTTGGAGGTTGGAGCTGATGCATTTGCCTTTCAAAGATTTTTTTTTAATAGTTTGGTTTTTTGCGTCATCAATCCCGTAGCAACAGCTTTCCTTAATTTCAGAAGTGTAATCTTCTCAGAGGACTGACAATTAACCACGTAAGCATTCACAAATGCCATCTCCAAAAGATCCCAGAAAATTCGGTTCTACCACTTTTTAAATTTCCGATAAAGACGATATGCATTTCACCATTTATCAGCATGGTCAATTCCTCCCATAAATGAGTAATAGTCCTTCACAATTGTTCTTGGCAATGGTTGTAGACTCACTTCTATGAAAATTTAATGCAAAAAAAAAAAATTTTGCTGTCCATCCATTTGTAAAAACTTATATTATCAGATTATATTAGAATATATATAATACCAATCTCTCTACCATAGCTCCATGAAAGTGCCGCTTTCAACTGCAAATGAATAAATTGTAATATCCCTAATAATGCACAGCCCAACGGTACTTACCAGACCACTGGACGTTTTTACAAAGAAATATATGAAATAATAAATTTAATTTGCTTTTATTATTGCTCAAGTTTAAAGCACTAAAAAAACTATTTTTGCAAATATTCTTCTTTATTCATCAACATAGGTTCCTTAAAGAGCAATACATTCTTTCCACCGCTTTTCTAACTTTTCAATACCGGTTTTGTAGAACGATTTGTGGTTCGCCTTAAAATATGATTCAGTTTCAGCCATTACCTCTTCATTGGAGCAAATCTCTTGCCGGCAAGCATTTTTTTGAGGTCAGCAAAGAGCCAGTAGTCGCTGGGGGCCAAATCTGGCGAATACGGTGGATGCGGAAGCAATTCTAAACTCAATTCGTGGATTTTCGCCATCGTTTTCATCGATTTGTGACACGGTACATTGTCTTGGTGAAAAATAATTTTTTTTTTCTTCAAATGGGACCGATTTTTCGCGATTTCATCCTTCAAACGCTCCAACAACGCTATATAATAATCGCTGTTGATTGTTTTTCCCTTTTCGAGATAGGCGATGAACAAAATTCCATGAGCATCCCAAAATACATATGCCATAACCTTTCCAGCCGACTATTGTGTTTTTCGTCGCTTTGGCCTGCTTTCATCGGTTGCTCTCCACTCAGCTGACGACCGTTTTGATTCTGGTGTGTAATGGTGGATCCATGTTTCATCCATTGTCACATACCGACGCAAAAATGCATGTTTATTACTTGTAAACAGTGCCAAATAGCTCTGCGAATCATCGACACGTTGTTGTTTTTGGTCCGTTGTGAGAAAACGCGGCACCCATTTGGAAAGCAGCTTTCTTATCGACAAATGTTCCTGTAATATTGTTCCCACACTGCCTTTCGATATCTTAAGAGTCTCAGTTAGCTCGCGCACCTTTACTTTACGGTCGGCCAATACCATTTTGTGTACTTTTTTGATGTTTTGTGGAATAACTTCCTTATTTGGGCGTCCTGAACGTTCAGCATCATTTGTGTCTGTACGACCAAGTTTAAACCTAGCATACCATCGGCAAATGGTTGCTTTTGCCGGAGCAGAGTCCAAATAACACTTTCGAAGCCATTGCTCAGCTTGGACGATATTTTTTCCCATCAATAAACAGTGATAAATCAACACACGGAATTGCTTTGAATCCTTTATTTTGAAAATATCAACAGTAACGTCACTTAAATCACTGCAACTTCTGAACTAAACGTTAGATTGTCATGAAATGTTTACACGTATTGTTTGAAGGTTGGAACTGTCGAAATATTATATCGATATTTCGTTAGAGGTGCCACCTAGTAGTTATTCTCGGGACTCATTGGACCATGTGTTCACTGATTAAATTTGTTGTAATATTATTATTTTTAACTATTCTAAAATAGCGTCGCAGAGACGCAAGTAAACAGCAAAAACAGATTTCGAATAGCAGTTATTTTGCGAATGTAGGTTTTACCATTTGGTGAAAAAACATTCTAAAGGGTGTTTTTTTTAGGGGTTTGTTTTTCGAATAGAGATAAAACTGGCATTCTGTGGTCAAATCTGGCAACTCTAATGTCATTTATGTTCAGTTTGGTTTGCCATTTCATCATGAACAGGTTGAAAAAAGAACAACGCTTGCAAATCGTGCAAATTTATTTCGAAAATAATGGTTCAGTTCGCGAAGTTTACCGCAAGCTCCGTCCATTTTATGGTCGACATAATCGTCCATCAGAGCAATTAATTCGGTTAACCATGAGTCGTTTTCGCACTACGTTTACTCTATGTGATAATACGCATCCGCAGAGACGTCAAACAGTGCGCACCGAAGAAACAATTGCCGCTGTAGAGCAAAATGTTGAAGAGGACCCGAATGAATCGATTCGCCACAGTGCACAGCAATTGGAGCTTTGTCCATCAACTTTATGGAAGATTTTGCGCAAAGATCTTGGCTTGCGACCTTACAAGATCCAGCTTGTGCAAGAATTAAAGCCGCGAGACCATTGCACGTCGTGATTTTAGTGTATGGGCCGAAAATGAGATTGATCTCGATGCTGATTTTCATCGCAAAATTTTGTTCAGTGATGAGGCTCATTTTTGGTTGAATGGCTACGTCAACAAGCAAAATTGCCGCATTTGGAGTGAAGAGAATCCACATGAGATCCTTGAGACGCCATTACATCCACAAAAACTGACTGTTCGGTGTGCTCTATGGGCTGGTGGAGTCATTGGGCCATACTTCTTCCGAAATAATGCTGGAGAGTCAGTTACCGTTAATGGAGACCGGTATAGAGCCATGATAACCGACTATTTTGTTCCCGAATTGGATGGCATGAATGTGGATGAGTTGTGGTTCCAACAAGACGGCGCTACATGCCACACAGCGCACGTCACAATCGATTTATTGAAGGAAACATTCGATGAGCGCATAATTTCGCGGAATGGACCTGTCAATTGGCCACCAAGATCGTGTGATTTGACACCATTGGATTATTTTCTTTGGGGATATGTGAAGTCGCTCGTCTACGCCAACAAACCAGAAACGTTAGGGGACTTGGAGGCCAACATTCGTGGCGTTATTGCCGACATACGGCCCCATATGCTCGAAAAAGTGGTTGAAAATTGGACCTGTAGAATTGGCTTTATTCGAGCCAGCCGCGGCGGCCACATGCCCGAAATCATATTTAAACATTAATGGCATAAAATTATCCTTCCAATAAAGCCAAATTGATGGACATTAAAACGATTTTCTTGTGTTTTATTTCAATTCGAAGTTCTATACCTCTAAAAAAACACCCTGTAGTAAGATCAATTACAGTACACTTTAAAAAACCCACATCCAAAACCATAGAAATTGTTTTCACAATGATTTCATGAGCCGATAATGTTAATGGTACTTGTAAGTATCGTCGGTCGATAAGGGGTTAACGTTAGATTTTTTGTTCTGATAGAAATAACATTTAAATATTCAACTATTAAAAAAATTTACTTTTCGATTCATTAGAAATAATCGAAAGACTTGATTAAACTTAAAATTTAATCAATTTAATGAATTCAATACAGCCTAAGCTGTATTGCAAAAACTAACGATATTAAGAATCGTTGTTATTTATCTTCTCAAGGTCGCAATGTTCAGAGCGGAATATATTTTAAAAAAATAAAAAAAAGCTCTTATCAAGCTTTGTTCAAGTTTTTTTATTTCGATTTCTGAATGAAAAATTATAAAAACCAATAAAATAATATTCTGGCGTGCTTCAGATTTACATTCTAGCATAAAATTAACATAGCATTAACATAATGTTAACGTATAACGCAAACATTACATTAACACAGCGTTTTACATAGACAATTAACATTATTAAAATTTACTCAATTATAGAAAAAATTGCGACTTATTTGAATGAAACTAATTTTTTTTTTAAATTTTTGTTTTCTGAGATGACGCATAATATCTGTAAAAGAATTTTTTAAATCTTGAATATGTGATGATGCAGCTTTTTAAGTATTTAACAGTAGCATCTTTTGTCACTGAAACTGCAACATTTGCTAATGATAACAATAATTAACTGGCATGATTCATGTTTTGTTTTTCTATATTCCTTAGAAAATATTCGCTGCGTCATAAATAGAAGAGGAAGAGTTTCTTTACTTTAATTATTCACAAATAAACAAAAAAAATACTGTTTTAATTATTGAAGTTATCAATTTGCAACTTCAAAACAATAGTAAAGAAAAAAATCTATTCATGTAATTTGAGTATTGTTTGTTTTTGTTCGAGCTTTTGCGATTGTCACATTCTATGTTCTCTCTCTCACTCTCTCTCTATTGTTCCATAAGAACCATCAATAAAATGTCTACACAATAAAATGTCACTGTTGTCAACCACGAAAGCTTTTCGTGATTAAATAAATAAACATCAACCAACTATTATCCATCAATAATGGATTCGTTCGTTCTTCCATATACTCAGGAATTCATCTAACTATCAATATTTTTGTACGTTCCTCCTATCGTCGAAACTCCTCTTCTTCTTCGATTGCGATTATTGAACCTTTCAATTAGAATCAAGCCCAAGCCAGGCAGGCAGGCAATGTGGAGAAATTGTATATCTTGCTGACGTTTGCATTTGTCTGTTGCTTAAGCTTACGCAAGCGTTTGTCGAAGACTGTCAAAACAACAACAACAACAACAACAGCAACAGAACAATAAAATATTAAACTTTTCCATTTGAGTCGATTTTAAATTTTGTATTTTTCGTTTTATTTTTGCATATCTTCTTGTATGCATAAAAAATAAACAATATCACATTGCATCGTTCCTATTGTTTGCCCCCTCACTTTGACATCTTTGCGAGTTTGTGAGAATTTAAGTAAAAAAAAAAAAAAAAAATCACTTTCGCATTTAAACATTGACGATGTTTCGCTCGCATGTCACTGGTCTCTGGTAGCAACATCGATGAAGCAAAACAACGTGACTTCTTGAAGGATATCGAACTTTATGTGGTGGCAACACAAGATGAATTGTCTTAATGTTGTCGACGATAACTGCAGAATGTGTGTAGCTGATGTACGCGTGTCTTTAATAGTGATGAAAGACACTTATATCATCAACTCTTTGACGCAATAAAAATTTGTCACATGTTTGCAAGGTCGGAAACATATACAAGAGATGTGTTTAAATCAAGTTTATGAGAAATTTAGGAGTTCAAGCATAACAAAATTCTAAAGCTTTTTTACCCATTCAAACACACATGCTCACGGATTCTTTTTAAACTTCAAGCCTTTAACTTTTTACATTAACATGAAACTTTAACATTTAAAAATATAACTTTTTCAATAGTTTGAAGCCTCTTCAAGTTGCTATTGTCGTCTGTGTGTTAAGGTTGCTATTGTCGTTAAACAAAAGAAGTTGGATGTATTGTGGATACGTGTGGATGTTGTCGAGATTTTATTCTTGATTTTATTCTTTATTCTTGTCCCAATCCTTTCCTTTGTTCCGAAACTTATCCTCATGCTTGTCCTTATTCTTTTTGTCCTTATTTGTCCTTATGATTGTCCGAATTCTTCTTGTCCAAACTCTTATTTTAATCCATGTCTTAATTCCTGACCTTATCCTTGTTCGAATCCCTTTCTTTATCCTTGTACCATTTTTTTTCCCCAATATTTGTCCTTAGTGGGTCCAAATCCTTGTTCTATTTAAAGTCCTATTTCCTGTTCTTATCCTTTACCCAATCTTGTCATATATATAATCTATGTCATATATAGGTAGTCGAGTAGGTAGCGCTCTTGACTGAAAGCCCAGGCGTCGCTGATTCGAATCCCGGCCAAGCCATGGTCCTGCGCTTAAACTTTTCAACATTTCTTTACTCATTTCCAATCAATTAAAATTAAAAATTCATAAAGTTGTAGTTGGTGGTAGAACATTTTGTGGAATGGGATTACCTTATAACTATAATTGACTTACCTCATATTCTAATTCCCATGTTTCTATGGCTTCCTATCAAGTTAAAAACATTCTACACATATTTCACTTGATTGACCTTTCTTTTCCACAAATCTTTCACTTAATTTTCGAATCAAGGTAGGCTTGACTGAATTGGTGTAACACCTGAAATTCTTGGTTCGAACCAAAAAAAAAAAATATGATATGTAGATGTATATTTAACGTTGTTAAAAGCTTATTTTCCCCATATTGCATAGCTTTTGAATCCCAGAGTAAAAACATATTTAGTCTCGAGCATTTTATCAAACCATCTTTGTCCAAACCTTTGTCATACTCCTTATCTTATATCTGGTCCTAATTTTTATCCAGATCCTTACATTCATCGTTTTTCTAATCCTTGTTCTAATCCTTGTCCTAGTGGTTGTCCTTTTTTTAATCTTAATTTAAATTTTTAATTTTTCTTTATTTTTAACTTTATTTTCATTTTTATTATTCAATTTTTGCTTTTGATGTATTAAGGTTATGAGGTTTTTTTGGGGTTCCCTGATAGGCCATATCTTATTTCTGGTCCTAATTCTTATACAAATCCTTACCTTTTTCGTTTTTCTTATCCTTATTCAAATCCTTGTTCTAGTGCTTGTCCTTATTTTAATTTCAATTTTAATTTTAATTTTAATTTTAATTTTAATTTTAATTTTAATTTTAATTTTAATTTTAATTTTAATTTTAATTTTAATTTTAATTTTAATTTTAATTTTAATTTTAATTTTAATTTTAATTTTAATTTTAATTTTAATTTAAATTTAAATTTAAATTTAAATTGTAATTTTAATTGTAATTTTAATTTTAATTTTAATTTTAATTTTAATTTTAATTTTAATTTTAGTTTTAATTTTAATTTTAATTTTAATTTTAATTTTAATTTTAATTTTAATTTTAATTTTAATTTTAATTTTAATTTTAATTTTAATTTTAATTTTAATTTTAATTTTAATTTTAATTTTAATTTTAATTTTAATTTTAATTTTAATTTTAATTTTAATTTTAATTTTAATTTTAATTTTAATTTTAATTTTAATTTTAATTTTAATTTTAATTTTAATTTTAATTTTAATTTTAATTTTAATTTCAATTTTAATTTTAATTTTAATTTTAATTTTAATTTTAATTTTAATTTCAATTTTAATTTTAATTTTAATTTTAATTTTAATTTTAATTTTAATTTTAATTTTAATTTTAATTTTAATTTTAATTTTAATTTTAATTTTAATTTTAATTTTAATTTTAATTTTAATTTTAATTTTAATTTTAATTTTAATTTTAATTTTAATTTTAATTTTAATTTTAATTTTAATTTTAATTTTAATTTTAATTTTAATTTTAATTTTAATTTTAATTTTAATTTTAATTTTAATTTTAATTTTAATTTTAATTTTAATTTTAATTTTAATTTTAATTTTAATTTTAATTTTAATTTTAATTTTAATTTTAATTTTAATTTTAATTTTAATTTTAATTTTAATTTTAATTTTAATTTTATTTTAATTTTAATTTTAATTTTAATTTTAATTTTAATTTTGATTTTGATTTTAATTTTAATTTTAATTTTAATTTTAATTTTAATTTTAATTTCAATTTTAATTTTAATTTCAGTTTTAATTTTAATTTTAATTTTAATTTTAATTTTAATTAGATTAGAAAAACGAAATTTTAAAGCTTAATTTTTAAATTTTTCATTTTTAAATTTTTATTTTTTCATTTCAATTTTTAATATTTTTTTAATTTTGAACTTTTTAGTTTTTAATGCTTAGTTTTTTTTAATTTTTTTAATTTTTAATTGTTTTGGTGCATATATGTTACTTTATGGGGTTCCCTGAGAGGCCTTATGACGTCATTCATTTTATTTTTTTAAGCTAAGCTTTACTATCATTCCATTAAATTTACCATAACGTAGATGGTCACGGAATTATTCCGCGGTGTCATGGCGAAAATCTTTGCAGTCGTAAAATAAAATATATCGTAGCGCTTTCAACTAGGTGGCTAATAATTCCATGCAACAATATCGCATTTTTGTTGCATATGCTGCTACAATCGCGACCTATTATTTATTTTTTATTTTTGTCGTAGGCCTAGGCATAAATACTTCATTTACCGTTCCGCATATACTACTTACCGAGTAATAATTCGATGCAACGCCGTTGCATGATGTATGCATTTTCGATCTTGTAGCGGCTCTCTTCGCGGCTTCGTGACGTCATGCTTTTTTTGTCAATTTTTATCTTTGAGGGCTAAGAACCGGCCTTTACTGGCCATGGACGAAAATGTGACTTTCAGAATGCGATACATTATTCAAGCCATTCCCGCGGCCACATGCCCAAATTAATATTTAAACACTAATGTCATAAAATGATCTTTCTAATAAAGCCAATTTGCAGTATGAAATTATGTAGTAATTCAAGGTTCTACACCTCTTAAAAAACTCCTTAATAAACCTTGACATCGATAAGTTTTCGATACTTGAAGTTAATCATAATCATGTTCTTAAGTACTTTTTTCTGAGTGCCTATTTATTTTTACTCATCCTATAAAAAAAAATGTTTTGTTTACTGATAACTTTGTGATATGCCTGCGTAATACTTTTTGTCTATAGACGTTAGTCAAAGATGATTATCGAGGATTGATACACATTTTTTTTTGTGTTGATAAAACTGGTAAATAATGTATCGATTTGGCCTAAATTAAAATACTCCCACACTTCATTGTTAATTATATAAAATCCGAGGCTACAAAGCTTTTATTATTTTGATGACGTCAGTTTGCATAGGGGATAGGTGTGGTTTTCATTCGATTTTAAAAAATCACTGATCTAGAGTTTGTTTCTGGAATCAAATCTTATGTGCAGAGTTACACGGTTTTTGATTAATTTTTGTGGAGTTTTTGTCGAGATTTTATCATTTTGATATAGTCACTTTGTATGGGAGGAAGGCGTGGTTTTCATCCGACTTCGTCGAATTTGAAACTGTGACTGGATTTGGAATCAAAGCTTATGTGAGCAATTTCAAGTGCTTCGTTTATTTTTTTGTGAAATTTTGAATCTCTTAGAAATATACCATTTTTATTTAGTCACTTTGTATGGGAAGAAGGCGAGCTTTTTCGATTTGACTCATTTTCAAACTTGATCCTCCTTTTTTAATATTAAATTTTATTACGATAATTCCAAAATTACGGCTGTAACCTTCATAACTAAATCGATTCAGCTGGTGATGCCTATCAGGAATATATCTACTTTTCTACATATACCTGCCTCGGCTCCATATGGGCGTTACAAACGGAGTGACAAAGTTAATATACCCCCCTACGCAGTGTACGTGGGGGAATAGAAATTCTATAGTATTGGGTAATCTTTCGCATCATTCAAAAGATCTATACATTTCATTTATTTTTTATAGATTATTTCTTTCAAATGTTGGCCGTTACTGCGGCCCATTGTAAATTAAAATTTTCGATGTTTTCGAGCATTTCGACTGATATTTGGTGAATACCGCGAGTAACGTTTGCTTTCCATTCTGAAATCGTAGCCGACTTATCCATGAAGATTTTAAACTTCACATAATCCCAATGGTAGAAGTCTAGAGATGTGATAACACGGTTTGACAAAATCAAACTCTTTGTTCTTTTACAACCATGAAATGCAGCGGGCTGTATCATGGATACATGCATAGTTTTTGACGTGACAACATAATTTTACCATAATTCTTATTCTTATTCATATCATTTTCCTTGTCCTTAATTTTGTTACCATCGTTATCTTTATTCGTATGGTTCTGACATTATAATTGTCTAACTCCTTGTGCTTATTCTTGTCAAAATTCTTGTTTCCATTCTTGTCCAAATTTTTGCTCTAGTCCTTATCCATCCCTTTCATAATCCTTATCCTACTTCTCACCCATCCTTGTACTAATCTTTCCTAATTCTTTTTGTCCAAATTCGTTTCCAATGCTTGTCAAAGCCCTTGCCCGAATCAGAATCATTGATTTAATCTTTCTCTTAATCTTTGACCAAACCTTTGTTCTCATCCTTTGTCTAATTCTTGTGCAAACCTTTGTCCTAATCTTTATATTTTCCTGGTTTTAATCGTTGTATTAACCCGGTGTATTAAACCATACTTTCTCTAATTATTATGAAAAGGAATCGTTATTTTGATTTTAATAATTATTCTAAAACTTGTACTGTTTTAGTTTTATTTTGCTTTTGCTTTTGCGTTTGTATATACCATGCTCTGACGATGTAGAGCCTATACGTATTTTTGACGTAGAGCCAAATTTATATCCTTCACTTTTGTTTATTTATATTAACCGTATCGCATATACTCACAGAGTATTAATTCCATGCAACGCCGTTTCATGGTTGTTGCATTTTTAATCTTGTAGCGGTTTGTCCGCGGTTTCATGACGTCACCAATTTTTTGTTTATTTTTGTTATGAGGATTTAGGCAGCCTTTACAGACGTATGATATTTTTTACAGTAAGTAGCACCTATACATAAAGAGTAATAATTCCATGTAACAAATTAGCAGTTTTGTTGCTTAAGCAGCACCTTTCCGTGTACTGATTACATCATTATTTTTTTTTACATTTTTGGCATAAGGTCAAAGAATTAACCTTTACTGTCGTGTCATAATGTTTCTCATAGGACCTACTATACTCATCAAGTAACTTTGCATGCAACGCCAATCCATTTTGGAAAAATGCCTTTTTCATCTTTTTTGGAAACATGCGTAACGTTGTCCCTTCAAAAATAGCCCATTATTATGGTATGATAATGGGTGCATTCCACAGTAATGTTCCGGTCAGCCTCGTTTCTTACACTCTCTGCTGGATGTGGTCTATTTGTTGGCGTCATATTCAATAATTAAAATTGGTTTTAAAATTTTTCGATAATATAATAAACTGTACATTCGAAAGGTGGTCTATGCGTTCGATAGATGGATTATGTGGAACATAAATTACTCTAAGGGCTAAAAGTTCATTCCTCGCAGAACAATAATTTTCAAAATACACGTAAAGCTTAATAATTTGTACTCGTAGACACTGTGCCAGGCTAATTCTATCATAAACATGATGAAATGTCCAAACAAAATACGCTGACATAAAATCCCAACTTCCTCAAATGGATCCTAAAAATTTTAGAAATAATAATTCTTAAAAAAATGTCAAATAAGTTACTGCTTCATAACTTACAGTGTTAATGTTTGTTTCTTTTTTCAGGTGGTTCCTTGTACGCTTGTGGCCTTTCTGGTATTTTTGGTGAACCCGAAAATGTACCAAAAATACTTGATACCTTTTTGTTTGCCTCCCTCATATCGGCTGTAGATCCTGTAGCTGTGCTCGCAGTCTTTGAGGAAATTCATGTCAATGAAATTTTGTATATAGTCGTCTTTGGTGAATCCTTGTTGAACGATGCCGTAACGGTGAGTATGAATATTTTGTAAAATCGAATGCATGGGTCAAAGACCCACACGGCGTAGAAAACTAAATTCATCAGTTTTGCAGACACGTGATTTTTAAACTCTTGGCAGATTTTCTCAAAACATTTAAATGCTTCATATTATTTATAGTTTTTTATTGTTACGATTTTCTAAATTTTCCTGAACTAAAAATAACTAAATAATCAGCTAGCCTGCAACAATTACTTTGTGTCAAACACACAGACAACGATTTTATCGTATTAATTAAATTATTTTTTAATTAATTCAATTTTTATCGCTAAAAAGTATTGCATGAATCAACGTGTGAATTCATAAAGTACACATTAATTCCAATATAAATTCCGACAAATTGCAGTAACCAATGCATCACTTCTTCTCATGCAATTATTCTGAATCATTCATAGATATGTTAAACATGTGAATTTGTTTTTTTTTTAATTTGAATTTTCAAAAGAAATGATTAAGTTTAACATATTCACAACTAGGTGAATTAATCTGTTCACGGATATGTTGCATCTTTTAAAAATAATTATCAAGAAATTCTATTTTAGAAAAAAAGTTGAATTTAAAATTTTTAATGCATTCATTAAGAGCATACCACTTAATTCTAAAAAACCATAACAATTTAACGGTGCCTATTTTAAATTTTCTCCCACCCCTTATTAGGTTGTCATGTACCACATGATGGAAGTTTACAACGAAATCGGTATATCCGAAATTATAGCACAAGACATTGCCAGCGGTGTTGGTTCCTTCTTTGTTGTTGCCATCGGAGGCACTGTTATTGGTGAGTATGTCACACAGTTCAATATAACTTTTTTTCAATCGTAATCTTAACAACGGATATTGCTTACATTAAATTGCATCTTTCAGGTATTATTTGGGGCTTCCTCACCGGTCTGGTGACACGCTTTACCGATCATGTACGTGTGATTGAGCCAATATTTATCTTTGTTATGGCTTATTTGGCCTATTTAAATGCGGAAATATTCCATATGAGCGGTATTCTCGCGTAAGTATTTCCTTTTCTTCAAATTTGTGCATATTATAAACCGGATCAAGAATTAAAAAATATCTCTAGTAGCTTTAAAACCTTCCCAAACTATTTGCATGAAGTTAGGACTGATCTTTTTATTCATAGAAATATGTGCTGCAATGAGCCCGATTTGTGCTTTATTTTTCTGCCATTAAAATGTATTTCTTTGCGACATTACATCACAACTTGGGCACATTAGACTTGTGAAGGTTTAGTCAGAAAACAGTGTCTCACAAAAGTATTCAGAATTGATAGTCTTTCGAAATGAACCACCATTTTTTTAACAATCAAAAATCATTTCAGTGCTTTTTACAGATATGATTTCTTTTAATAATAACTATTGAATAAAAATCAAAATAACAAATCCTACAGAAATCTTAAAAATTCAAAAATTATACTAAATCTTACTCACAAAAGTATTCGGAATACGCTCAATAGCGTCCCTTTTTTCAAATGTACCATTTAAATTCCACTTCATTTGACAGCAGCCTGGTTTCTATGCATGTGTGCTTTCATTAATGGTATGAATTTCGCAAACTTTTTATTACATACAGTGGGTCACATCCAAAGTCGGATAAGAGTATGTAATAAGTTAAATTGATATTTAATTAGACAAATTGAAGTCGCAAAAAAAAATGTATGTTTGTAAAAAGTTATTTATTAATCATCATTATGTATGTATTTTGTATTTTACAACAAAAACTAAATCCATAGTTTGAAACATAACATCAAAACAAAAGAAAAATATAATAATTCAATAAAAAGTCACATTGAAAGTCGGACAAAATTATCTTTTAGTACTAATACTTAATTTAAATGAACAATTCTATATTTTGTTCCGCAACCTTTTTGTTTCTCAACGTCCTGGAGCCTGCCTGGAATGCTTTCCACCAGTGTACGGCAAACTTCTGAACTTATTTTCGCCTATTCTTCCTGTAACGCAGCTTTCAATTGCCCCTTATGGGTGCACCTTCTAATTTGAACCCTGCGACCTAGTTTGTTCCACAAATGCTCTATAGTATTCAGATCAGGGCTTTGATCAGGAGTATTTATAACCTTGGGACAATTATACAGGAGCCAGATCTGTACAATCAACGAGGAATGTTTCGGATCATTGTCCTGATAAAACTTAAAGCTATTCAAAATACCCAAAATTCGAATACCCAACTTTAAACTTGATTTTAAGACATCAAGGTAGACGTTTTTATGGAAGATGTCTTCAATAAAATGGAGTTTGTCCAAAGCAAAGGCTGCCATGCATCCCCCAAACCATTACGGTACCTCCTCCGTGATTTACTGTCTTTTTTTTGTTTTTATTATTAAACTCCTCATTACGTTTGCGCCACAAGACAACATGAAGACAAAGATGGCAACAACAACTCATCAGTAGTCTTGCATGACTTTTCACTGTGATCCACTCAAGCTACTAAGGTCGGTCCTACTTATACTGCCAACATGCGGACAAAGTTACCCTGGAGTTTATTTTGACAGAGAGAACGCTTTTACACTAGTTACTGAGTTCTTATCTACTTATGATGCACCCTGTGTCAAGCTTAACCTTGGTCGTGTCATACTTTTAGGGATAGCCTTAAATCATGTGCATCTTCGAAAATTCGATCGCAGTGATTTACCGCTATCAGAGCATGTTGAGGTTGTGTTATTTTGTTGTTAGCTCCTTCTCTTTTTCCACACTTCCATTTTTTGCTTCAGCTAGTTTAACTGATGATACACCTAAACGGTGTCGAGACCATTTTGTTATAAAAAACTTTGTGGTTTTGTGATAAACACACAACTAATCATTTTTCCTTGACATTTTAATATAGGCGTGCTCTCCCAGAAACCTTGAATTTGATTATGACCTTTCATTATTTCTATTGTAAACAAATTTGAGCTTTAGGCCAAGTATGTTGACCACAAGACAACATGCAGACAAAGAAGGCAACAACCAACAACAAATGATTAGTTGTGTGTTTATTGGAAGCTTAATTTTTACTCTACCCAATAAAAAAAAGAGGAAGCTCGGGTCCTGAGATGAATTTTAAAAATCGCCATAAAGCGGAAAATGCATAAATGTTCATACTTTTTGTTTTTGTATTAACACAACAACATTAATACGATTTTTTTAAAAAAAAATATATGTATATATGATTTGATACTTACATTTTTTCTATAACGGTGACATAAAAAGATTAGGTGGCCGTCTTGGCGTGAAATGAGTCATATAGAAAAATGGCTAGAAAATCCGCTGAAAGTAGGTACTATGAAAAAAAAAATATAACCATTTTTAGAATGCGTGAAGAATGTAAAACGCTACAAGAGATTTCCAATACTACAAGAAGAAGCATTGCGACTATTTATAGTATTCATAGTGTTAATCAAGAAACAGCCTCGAATTTCTGCCGTGGAGATTTACAGGAATCTTTCCGAATATCACGGCATACACGTAAGAGATAAAACTGTTTGAGGACGCTGCTGGTCATAATGGAAGAACTACCCGAATTAAACCACTAATAAGTGAAAAAAGTTGTAAAAAATGCTTAGAATCTGCAAAAAAATGTAAAAATTCACAATAACTTTTGGTCACGAGAATATTCAACGATGAAAGAAAATTTAATCTTTTTGGACCAGGTTGTGAAAATAAAGTATGGACAAAGAAGAATACTGAATTGGATACAAAAAATATATGCCCTTCTGTTAAACATGGTTGTGGTAACATCATGTTATGGGGGTGTATGAGTGGAAAGGAAGTTGGCAAAATCCAGTTCATAACTGAGAGAAGAAACCATCAGCAGTACATACGGTTTTATGAAGGATAATTTGAAAGCAAGTGCCGAAAACCTTGGGCTTTCGGGTTGTCACATATTTCAATAAGAAATCGATTCGAAGCATACAACTCATAATACTCTACTTTGAATACTGTACAATACGCCAAATAGTTTACAAACACCTTCCCAGACGCCGGATTTCAACCCGATCGAACATATATGGGTCGATTTAGTACAAAAGAACAATAAAAACGAGTTATAACAGAAGAATGGACGAAAATTTCATCAGAAATAACTCTAATTCTTGCTCAGTCCATACTAAGTTGCATAAGGAGGCTATTATACTGAAGGAATGCGGTACACGATACTATGTTAAATTTTAATTTTCATTATTTTACTGATATTTAAAGTTGAATTCCGAATAGTTTTGTGAGCTGATTTTTTTGTAATTTTCTTTTTAATGTGAATATTTTAAAATGCCTTTATTTTTACCTTTACTTTTTGTGCAAAATTGAAGTTAATATGTCAAATAAGCACTTTGATTGATTTATATCTAAAAGTATTTATAAATGGTGAGACATATATGGGCATGGATTGAAAAAATAACAATCCCGAATACTTTTGTGAGATACTGTATGCTTTGTACCATTTCCTTGCGACCCGTTACAGCCTTACTTGATCAAACATCATAAGTATTGTGAAAATTTGCAAAGTTCTTCTAAATATGCTTCTATGTAGCAATCGAATTTATTTTCCTATGTCCAGTTACAGCACAACTTTAACATATCACAGCACAATTTCGAAATTCTTGAAAAAATCAGTGCTGCGTTAATTTTTTCTTAAAGAGAACACCACTTCATAAATGCCATACCCTTAAATTCATTTTTTTTCCTCTCCGAATGCAGCACATGTTAGCACACATCAGCCGCATTGCAGCACATGTTCGTTTTAGTCGAAAGGCCAAAAGAGCTATGCTTACCTCATACACATTGACGGATTTTGTATTAATTACATAAGAATTTGTCATATGCTGCGTTAAGTATAAGTGCTTGTATGATGCACCTTTGTCAATATTCAATACTCTGCATATCAGACAGTCACGTTATTTCACATAATACAATAACTGCTGCTTATCTATAAGAATTGATTGTGTCATACTCTCCACATTCATATTTATATAATTTAACCCCCACTTCCTTCACACGTTACATTGTTTTTTTTTTCCTCCCCCTTTAGCATCACATTCTGTGGCATTACAATGAAAAATTATGTGGAATCGAATATATCAATAAAATCGCACACAACTGTTAAATATGCACTGAAAATGTTATCAAGTTCATCGGAGACAATTATCTTCATGTTCTTGGGTGTTGCGACCGTGAATAACAATCACGTTTGGAATACGGCTTACGTCCTGCTGACGATTATTTTCTGTTCCGTATTCAGAGTTATTGGTAAGTTGTACCTACTTGTTCACTTGTATTAATATTAGTTGTATTTTTTGTTTTTAATTAATTTTGCTTTTCAACATCACTTTCACCACCACCCCACTCCTTTAGGTGTCATCATTCTTACAGCGATTGCCAATCGTTTTCGTTTGCACAAATTGTCACGTGTCGATCAGTTTGTCATGTCGTATGGCGGTTTGCGTGGTGCTGTTGCTTTTGCCCTAGTCCTGTTGGTCGACGAACGTGTTGTCAAGCAGAAGGATATGTTTGTGACAACTACCATTGCCGTCATCTATTTCACAGTATTTGTGCAAGGCATCACTATAAAACCTTTGGTTAAGTTCTTGAATGTTAAGCGCGCGAGTAAGCGCAAGCCGACAATGAACGAGCGTATACACGAGAGGGTAAGTTGTTTGTATAATAATTTCCAAATTTACACTTATAGTTGACCAACATTTCCCGCATACTAAAATCCACAAAGGGAAATAATTACTGATGCTAATTTCGATTTAAAAGGTGACAAAAAATGCAGTTCATATTCAATCTACAAAAAAGCCATCAATATCTATTGAGTTCGTTATTATTACGTGGAACAGGGTGTATGCTGCATAGCATATAAATCGTTAAGTTCGGAACAAGGTTGACGAGTATCAATTTTTTCTTTCCATAGTGTTTTTAGGGACTATCCACCTATATTCAAAAATACGAAGGTTTCTGATTATTAGCATGCAAAATTAGTTCAGAAATTGATGTTAAAGTGAATAAATAAAAAATAATTGAAATAATCCTTGAATAATTTCTAACTCCTTAATTCATACATATAACATAATACTGAAAAGTATGTCAACGATAAATTATTGAACAAAATTTCTTTTTATCTCTAAAACTAAATTTTGCTCTGTAAATTTAAATTGTAATGGGAGGGATAAGAAGCAATACAGTCAGGGAATAAAGTTTAAATACACCTCTCAAAAGTCCCTTTTATAAATTTTCATTTCAATAAAAAGCAATCACGGAAACCTAAAAATTCAATTTGTTGCAAAAATAACTGTTGATTCATCAAAAACACAAAAAAAAACCGGTAGACAAAAGTTTAAACACAATAAAAAAATAAAAAAAAAAATAAATAACTGGCCAGGCCATTTCAGCCCTTGAAAGGACTTTGAGCTAGCTTCTTATGATCAATTGTGTTGTGCGTGTTATTAAGTTTGTACACAATTGACCGAGAAATGGACCTACAGGCTTAACGCCGACTCCGAACGGCGATGAACGGAATGTTCTTATTCTCAAGAAGTAATACATGGCATTTTGATTACTCTCTGAGGTTTGCCATTGTCTGCAGAGAGGTGGCGGCCGTACAGAAAAATTATTTTAATTCCAAAAATTTTCTGTCGCTGCTGGGTTCGAACCCGGGTCTTCAGGTTCGTTGACATAGCGGCCACGCACTTTAACCAACTAAGCCACGGACGCCCCGGTTTAAACACAATACAAGATATTATTTCATTTACTGATTATTTCTAATAAAAAGGAAGACTTAAATTAGTATTTTGTTGGTCCCCCACCAGCTTCAATGACTGCCCTCAAATGACATGACAAGGATATAACCAAATTTTCTGTTTCGGATGGTGTGATTTCTGACCAAGCCTTTTTTAGAGCTGCTCTAAGGCATTCTTTGCTCTTTGAAGCTGCATGATAAATTTCACGTGGCAATAGTTTACAAACATGTTCAATTGGATTTAAGTGCGATGGTTGGCGAGGGATAAAAAGTTGACGGGGAGCATAATACAGCAACAAATCTTTCACTAAACACGTGCTATGCTTTTGGTCATTATCTTGTTGACATATTCAAGATCTTACTAAGCCCAAGCTATGCACGGAATGCTCCAAATGTTTTTCCAATATATATTTTTATATACGTGCCTGTTCATGATACCATCAATAAGGGCTAAATGTCCCATACCAGCTGCTCCAATCGCTCCGACCACCATCATACTAACACCACCATGCTTAACGGTTGGTATTAAGTTTATGATTTCAAGTGCTGTACCGGAATAAAGCGTTAGTGAAAAAATTAACAAAAATAACTGCACTTTTTTCCGAGAAAAGTGCAAAAGTAAGTGCAACAGAAATTCTTTTTTGGTTGTATTTAAACTTTTGTCCAACGTTTTCGCGTCTAGTATATCGACAGTTATCTGTGCGACAAAGTACAATTTTTTTTTTTGTTATTGTAACTTACTGATGTACTAAAAAAAATTGCATATTCAAATTGTTGTACAAATGCTTTGTTTTATGTAAAAGTAGGTTTCGTGGAGTGTATTTAAACTGTAGTCCTGGGTTGTACATGTTTTAAGTAACCTTTGCCAAAAACGGGAGTTTTTCCACCGAATATAGATTTTGAAGAAATTCGAGTATCCCAGTATGCTTTTATAATACATATGTATATTCTGCTTTACCAATAGGTCACTAGGTCTCGTGAGAAGCTCTTGAAATTTTTTATTTTATGTTACACTGTCTTATTATCAAGAAATTAAAACTTTCAAAAGTAAAACTTTCAAAAGCAAAACTTTGAAAAGTTTTTGCATACGAAAACATCTTTTGGAGTGAATGTTAATTTTCCTTAAAAGCACTGTTAATTAAATTTTTTATATTTTTGTTTTCTCTTTATGTCCTCTTAGTTTATGGATCATTTGATGGCCGGAATTGAGGATATTGTTGGCAAGACTGGCAACTATAATGTGCGTGATAAGTTCAAGCGATTTGACAATCGTTTTATTCGTCCACTACTCATCAGGGACCTGAAGGTAAGTAGGCAGCACTTCAACAGTATTATTTTGCGTTTCTTATTTTTGTTTGTCTTTCCACTTGTTCATGACTCATTTGCTAGAACTTTTAAATAACATCTAAAGTAATTACATGTATATGATGAAAAAAAAACTGAAGTCAATGTCACTAAAACTCTCCCAAAAAGTTTTTGGTCAATAAATTATTAAACTCTTGGGAGAAGGAAAATAATGCGAAACTAAGCGACATACACGAAAGTTGCTTAGTAAATATTTGCATTGTTTCCTCCCCAAAACAAAAGCAGAGTTGTTATAAACGCTCATGCTTAGATGTTGGGTGGTGTTGAAGACTCAGCGTGCGTGCAGAATTACTATGGGCACCATATTCTCACCTGCTTTAAGGCATTTACGTACATTATATCGAGCTAACATCATAAGAGCACGCACTGAGAAGCAGATTTAAGAGTAACAAATTAAATAATATACACGATTTAAATCAAGTATTTTTATAAATTAAAGTTTAAATAAAAAGTAAACATAAAATTTGAAATTTAATATTCAAAATTTGACATTTGATGATTGAAATTCAAAGTTCAACTTTCAAATATTCAATTTAAAATTTGTACTTTGACATTTGATATTTGAAATTTTATATTTGAAATTTTAAATTTGAATTGAAATTTTAAATTCCAAATTAATTTAAAATTTCAAATTTCAAACTTCGAAATCCCAATTTTAAATTTCACATTTCAAATTTCACATTTTAAATTTCCAATTTCAAGTTTACTTTTTATTTTAAACTTGAATTTATAAAAATATTTCATTGAAATCGTTCATATTATTTAATTTGTTACTCTTAAATCTGCTTCTCAGTGAGTGCGTGCTCTTATGATATATCGATACGTAAATGCCTTGTCACTTAGTTTCGCATTATTGTCCTTCTTCCAAGAGTTTAAGAACTTATTGACCAAATTTTCAAATTTTTAATTTCAAATTTCAAATTTTAAATTTATTCATTTAAGGATTAATCAATTTTAAATTAGAAATTAGAAGTTTGAAATATGAAACACTAAATTTAGCATTTAATATTGAAACTTGAAATTTAAAGTTTGAAATTATAAATTCTTAGTTATAAATTATAAATTCTTAGTTATAAATTATAAATTCTTTATTATAAATTATAAATTGTAAATTATAAATTATAAATTATAAATTATAAATTATAAATTATAAATTATAAATTATAAATTATAAATTATAAATTATAAATTATAAATTATAAATTATAAATTATAAATTATAAATTATAAATTATAAATTATAAATTATAAATTATAAATTATAAATTATAAATTATAAATTATAAATTATAAATTATAAATTATAAATTATAAATTATAAATTATAAATTATAAATTATAAATTATAAATTATAAATTATAAATTATAAATTATAAATTATAAATTATAAATTATAAATTATAAATTATAAATTATAAATTATAAATTATAAATTATAAATTATAAATTATAAATTATAAATTATAAATTATAAATTATAAATTATAAATTATAAATTATAAATTATAAATTATAAATTATAAATTATAAATTATAAATTATAAATTATAAATTATAAATTATAAATTATAAATTATAAATTATAAATTATAAATTATAAATTATAAATTATAAATTATAAATTATAAATTATAAATTATAAATTATAAATTATAAATTATAAATTATAAATTATAAATTATAAATTATAAATTATATATTATAAATTATAAATTATAAATTATAAATTATAAATTATAAATTATAAATTATAAATTATAAATTATAAATTATAAATTATAAATTATAAATTATAAATTATAAATTATAAATTATAAATTATATATTATAAATTATAAATTATAAATTATAAATTATAAATTATAAATTATAAATTATAAATTATAAATTATAAATTATAAATTATAAATTATAAATTATAAATTATAAATTATAAATTTTAAATTATAAATTTGAAATTTGAAATTTGAAATCTGAAATTTGAAATTTTAAATTTGAAACTTGAAATTTGAAATTTGAAATTCGCAATTTGGCATTTTATATTTGATATTTTAAAGTTAAAATTCGAAACTTGAAATTTGAAAGTTAAACTTTGAAATTAAAAATTTGAAATTAGAAATTGCAGACTTGAAATTTAAAGTTTGAAGTTTAAAAATTGAAAATTTTTAATTTTATTATTCCAGGATTAATTTTAAATTTGGATTTAAAAGTTTGAAATATAAAATTTAAAACTTGAAATTTGAAGTATGAAATTAGAAATTTGAAATTTAAAATAACACAATGTGACGGCTAAAAAAGCACAACCAAACTTTTTATAAATTCTTAAAGAGGGACATGTTGTGAGTCCATCGCACTTGGTCTGACCTCTCAATGTCGTCACAATTTTTTTTAATTCGTTTTTAAAGTTGAAGGGTTCGATTTTTATTGCGCCGTCGTTCATTGAATTTTTGCAGCTATTTGCCTCATTGGAAATGAAAAACAAATTCGACTTCTTTTCAGTAGAAGTTCACGTAGAATAGAGCTGTTTAAAAATAAATATGATAAAATACAAAATAAAGCGTGTAGCGAAGAAAATTCCTTTATTTTTCTTTGATTTCATAAAAAAATTAGTGTTTCTATAAATTTAAATGATAAAATGCTGCATGAATGACATATTTTTTTACACAAATTTATTGCACGTAAAAATACCTTTTCATTGAATCCAAAACCATCAATATCGGTTGAGAATTGGCAAAATGGCGGCAGTTTTAACGTTTTTTTTTTTGTCATACAACACTGACTCCCATGTATATGTTGCTATCGTACAAAAAGCTCTCATTTCGTCAAATCTTAACCGATTTTTAACATCTTTAGCTCATTGGAAAGAAAATATGATAAGCAACATACATCTAGAACATTGCAATATAGATCACATGATCATAGAAAAATATAAAAGTTACTATGGAACGAATAAACATATTTTTATGTTTATTGTATTCATGCGTTGGACTCACAACATGTCCCTCTTTAAGAATTTCTATAAAGTTTGGTTGTGCTTTTTTTTTGGTCGATTTCGTCACACTGTGTAATTTGATATGAAATGAAAAATTTGAAATTCGAAATTTGGCATTTGATATTTTAAATTTAAAACTTGAAATTTTAAATTTTAAAATTGATATATAATATTTGATATTCGATATTTGATATTTGATATTTGATATTTGATATTTGATATTTGATATTTGATATTTGAAATTTGAAATGTAAAATTCGAAATTGGCAATTTGGAATTCGAAATTTGAATTTTTAAAATCTGAAATTCGAAATTTTGCATTTGATATTGCAAGTGTGAAATTATAATTGGAATATTTGATATTGCAAGTGTGAAATTATAATTGGAATAATAATTTGATTTTTAATAACAATTTAAATAAGAAACATATTTTATGTTGTATTTCTGATATTTATGTATATCTATTTATAAATATATTTTTTAAGAAATTTAATCTTCTTACTGCAGGGTGCTGAACCGAAAATCATTGAAACGTATTCGAAACTCACCATGCGCGATGCCATGGAAGTGATGCGACGCAATCCCTCAACAATTGGTCAAATAACCGGAACAGAGTCGATGAGCGCTCTCTTCAGAAATTACACCAACAATTGTATTGGTGGAAGGTGGGAACCACCAACTATTTACACCACATGGTAAACGAATTTTTGGAGCTCCCGAAACGATTCTTAAACTTCAATATACACAATCACACACATGCATGTGATAAAAAAAAAAATAACATTAATAATAACAACAAAAGCATAAAAATGCTCCTACCTTCTGTTGTTAACTCTCTCTATATGTCTAAAAAACTGTCTTAACTGTTTTTGAAATATTTTTTAGCTAAAAAAAAGTATTTTATTTCTTTCTTTTAGTTCGATTCTACAGAAAGTGCTGAATGCCGATTTAGTTGCATGTCCTTTCTTTCTGCAACGTTTTCTCTGTCTGTGTAACACACTAACACAAACCAACTACTACACTAAAACTATTAGGGAATGAATCATTTTTAACATTTAATACATAAAAATTCTTTTATTAAATCAACTAATTTTTTTTAACTTTCTATGTTCAATTTTTTTTTCACTAACAAATCCTTGCTGAACCTTTTTAAAGCTCTAAAAAATCCAATTTTAATTAAAATTTTCCCTCTCTTTCCGATACATTGACCTATATTTTTACCAACATTTTTAACAAAACAAAAACCTTGTGTATGCAATACAAAAATCCTAGAACAAAATTGCACCAAAACTTCTAAAATTCGTTTACTTATTTTTTTTCTAGCTTTATTTAGTTTTTAGTAAAAATTATGTGTAGTATATAAAAAAGCTTATGGTTTATATTGTGGATAAAAAAAAACTCTGCTTACTCCGAAGCTCGACTTTGAAGAGTTAAAAGCAAAGTTTTCGATGTTGTAGCTTTAAAATTAAACACAGCTTTTATATTTAAGAAAATTTGTAAAACGAAATACTGAACTTTTTTCAAATTTATAAAATTTAAAAGTCGTAGTTAAAAATATTTTGATCTTATATTAAAAAACTTTGTATTATTCAATTTTTCTTGAAAAAAAAAATATTATTTGTTCTTTTGTTTTAGTAGCATAGTTTAAGATAGATTGATAAGATTACTCATATTTGGGTTCTTTAACATGTGTGCATATATAGGGTGTATTTTTAGAGGTCTAATTTTTCGATAAGAATTAAACTGTCGTACGTTGGCCAGATCTGGCAACTCTATTTTCATTTGTGCTCATTTGTGGTTTGTTATTATAATGGGTGTTTTTTAATTCGCTGTAAATTTTCTAATAGAGATATCTGACGTCTGCATTGAGAGGATCGACTCCATTTTTTTTTTTTTATTTTATTCACTGAACATTGAAATTTCATCCTGCAAAAATATACAATTTAGCAACGTCTCCAAATATTGGAATTTTACATTAAAAATAACCGCTCGGTTAAACAAACTATTTGGACGAGGCTCAACGTACTCGTACCCACAGAATTTCCGAATTTGCTGTGATGAACATCCGCACGAGATACTCCACAAAATCCACGACAGATCCCAGTTAGGTGCGTATTGTACTCAGAAGGCATCATCGGTCCTTATTTTTTCAAAAATGAGGGTGGGGCCAACGTAACGCTCAATAGACAACACAATCGCGGAATTTTTGTGGGCTGGTTGCTGCCAAACGTTGTCAGACATGATCTCGATGCATTCTAGTTAAAGCAGGATATCGCAAAGAGCCATACAGCCACCGGAACAAACGATTTGCTGAAAGAGATGTTTGTTGACCGATTTTTTTCACGTTCTGGACCTGTCGATTGGCCGCTACGATCGTGCGATTTGACGCCCCTTGGTTATTTCTTTTGGGATTACGTCAAGTCAAGTCAGCCGGCAACAATTGACCGGATGAAAGTCAACATTACCCGAGTTATCAACGATATTCGGCCAGAAATACTTGTAAAAGTGACGATAATTTCAGTCGATCTAATGTCGTACGTCAAGCGCAGCTGAGGTGGTCATCTTAGGACATAATTTTCAAGCAATGAATGATATTCATGACGGAAACTTTAAAATAAAATCAAAATATTGGTTTTTTTGGTTAATTTTGATGAGTTTTATTAAAAAAAAAGAAAAGGCGGACTAAAAATCACTCTATATAATGAATAGATTAATGCCAGGAAATTATCGGTCAATGGAATTTAACCCACTTTTATATCGCAATATTCTGTTCAGTGAGGAGGCTCATTTTTGGCTCAATGGGCATGTCAATAAGCAAAATTGCCGCATTTGGAGAGCAGAAAATCTACAAGAGATTATGGAGGCACCCTTATATCCACAAAAAAATAATTGTTTGACGCGCTTTATGGTGGAATCATTGCTTATTTCGTCATTAAAAATGCGACCCTCGAGAGCTTGAGACCGTGTACAGCAAGCGCTATAGAGCCATGGTTCCAGAATATTTCGTGTCCCAATTGAAAGGAATGTTCATAAAAGACATGTTTTTGCCAGCTGGACAGCGCCACATGCCATACAGCGCCCCAAACAATCGACTTACTGAAGGCAAAATTTGGCGAACGCGTTATTTACAGCAAACGAAATGGACCAGTCAATTAGCCACCAAGATCATGCGATCGGGCATTTGGATTATTTTCTCTGGAGTTAATTCATTGATTTATGTGAACAGTCGACCAGTAACTATGGCCGACTTGAAAGAAGAGAACATTGTGCGGACCATTGTCGAGAAATGGTCTCAAATACTAAAAAAAGGGGGTCGAAAATTGAACTTCCAGATTGTGCCGCATCCGAGTCAGACGCGGCGGCTATATTTGCCCGAAATCATATTCAAACACCAAGAGGCATACAATTTTCTTTCTAATCAAGCCAGTTTTAAGTTTGGAATTATACTATCTCTAAAAATACACCCTTAATCAATTTTGTTTGTAACTGTTTCTTTAAATTTTCTACAATTTTTTACTTTTTCGTATTCATATCGTATTTTTAATCAAATTAAAATAGTTTTTAGTTAAATTAAAATAGTTTTTACTTAAAATATACTTCAATTTTTAATTCTTCACTTCAAGTTCAGTATTTCTAAGCTTTTTCTTAACTCTCCGGACACTCAATTTGCTCTTTAACTTTATTATTGAATTTATTTTCTAAAACTCTATTCTTTCTCTATACTTTGCCGCAGTCCAAGCTTAACCAATCTAGACAATAATATTTCGCGTAATCTGGACATGCACGAATTGGATTATAATCCATCGAAAAAGGATTTAACCGATGCTAAGATACATCATCTACTCGCAGAGGAATTAAAACCATACCGAAGAGTAAATATATATTTTTCATTTTAATAGAAATTAATAACTGAATATATTTAAAATTAATCAATAGCCTTACACCATAAGTTATCACTTCTTTATCATAACATACACCAATATGAACTATAACTACTATATCTTTAAAATAAAAAAATGCATATATTCTACACCAGCTTTTGTACTTCTCACACGCTATTAGGATATTTTTATCTATACATCTATTCTAATCTATTCTCGCATCTTATACGTATATTTATCTCTGAGTAATTAATATAGTCTGGTTACTTCCTTCTTGTAATCTTGGCTTTGGTGACTACTGATCATGGTAAAGGTATTTCTTTGAGCTCTTAAAAGGTTATTGGCTATTTAATATGATACTTTTATAAGTTACGATTATTTGGTGTTCAAGTATATAACTTGTAACTCAAATTCTGAGTTTAATTATTTTATTTCTAATTTTTGTATATAACTTTGATATAGCTTTTGAAATGCTATTGAATCTGTAATTTTTTTTATACTAAGAAGTTACTGTTGTTTAATCCAAAATAATGCTATGAGGTGCTAATAAGAGGTACTGGTACTATCAAATGTAAAATGATATTTTTTAAAACAATTGCTCCAATCAATATATCGATTTTGCAAGATTGCAATTTGGAAGTTTTCAGTCAACATGCTATGGACATTTTTTTTTTATTTCATTTCACCTTTATTTTATGAGTATTCTTATTTAATTTTAATAATTAAAATTTTTATTTTCCTTATGTTCTCCTAATTTGGTCGATTTAACCTTATAAGTTTAAAACTATTAAAAACAACCATTGAAGGTAGACGAGCAGTATGAGTGAGAAAAGATAAACCCAACACTTCTTTTAAAATTTACAACTTATGCTATTGAATGTCCTAGTTGACACAGTTTCTTTCTTTTAAGTATGAGTTGAGTAACATTTCAGGTTATTACGTATCCCCTTTGATGTACATTACAGATTGAAGAGTGACCAACTTACGAGCATTAAGAAATGGCCCCTTGCGAATTTTATTGGCAGTGTGCACTGGGTTCTAGTCTTTAAATGTATGGATATATTCAGGCATTCTAAGTTCCATTGTGTTACATAGGCCACTACATATATTTCGGGAATAAATATAAGGAACGAATTTTTTTTTTATTTTTTTTTTTAATATTCTCCTTTATGACTTATACATTTTTGCATGCGTTCGAACCATTTGTCATTACATTTAGACTCCCTTCCGCTTGAGACACCTTCAAAACATCGTTTTCAACCCATCAACGGATTATAAAAAAAAAAATAAATAAATAACTGGCCATTTCAGCCCTTGAAAGGACTTTGACCTAGCTTCTTATGATCAATTGTGTTGTGCGTGTTATTAAGTTTGTACACAATTGACCGAGAACCGGACCTACATGCTTAACGCCGACTCCGAACGGCGATGAACGGAATGTTCTCGTTCTCAAGAAGCTTTACATGACATTTTGATTACTCTCTGAGGTTTGCCATTGTCTGCAGAGAGGTGGCGGCCGTACAGAAAAATTATTTTAATTCAAATAATTTTCTGTCGCTGTTGCGGTTCGGACCTGGGTCTCCAGGTTCTTTGACATAGCGGCCACGCACTTTAACCAACTACGCCACGGACGCCAGACGGATTCTTCTGGTGTCAAAAATCGATGTCCACGCGTTGTTCCTTATTTCACGTAATATTTCTTATTTTTCTACGAGTCTCAAGTGGTACCGTATCAAAGTTAAAATTCGGTCCAATATTTATTCCCGAAACGTCTCGTCGTATTTTATTTGCATGCTATAGATATAGATTTGAAAGTGAGGAAACTATTTTCGGGGAAGTAAAAATATGTTTAGATCGCATCTTGTGCAAATATTAATGGTTTATTCCCAACCACAGAGAGTTTTTTAACAGGTCATTCCATACGTATAGTATTAGTATACCTTCTGATAAAAAAATACCTAGAATTTTCCATTCAAACAAACCGCGCTTGAGATATTGTCTAAAAGTTTTTTTCTGGGTTGGTACATCTGTCATCTAGTGTTCAAGTATCTGTTATTTGTCGGTAGTTCGACCTGAAATTTTGTGTTTCTAACAAAATATCATGTGGGAAAATATCATAATTGTTAGAATTACTTTGAAGGAAATAATATGAATATAGATAAAAATATAGATATAAATATAGATATAAATATAGATATAAATATAGATATAAATATAGATATAGATATAGATATAGATATAGATATAGATATAGATATAGATATAGATATAGATATAGATATAGATATAGATATAGATATATATATAGATATAGATATAGATATAGATATAGATATAGATATAGATATAGATATAGATATAGATATAGATATAGATATAGATATAGATATAGATATAGATATAGATATAGATATAGATATAGATATAGATATAGATATAGATATAGATATAGATATAGATATAGATATAGATATAGATATAGATATAGATATAGATATAGATATAGATATAGATATAGATATAGATATAGGTGTATATGAAGATGAAGATGAAGATGAAGATGAATATGAAGATCAATATGAATATGAAGATGAATATGAAGATCAATATGAATATGAAGATGAAGATGATGAAGATGAAGATGAAGATGAAGATGAAGATGAGGATGAGGATGAAGATGAAGATGAAGATGAAGATGAAGATGAAGATGAAGATGAAGATGAAGATGAAGATGAAGATGAAGATGAAGATGAAGATGAAGATGAAGATGAAGATGAAGATGAAGATGAAGATGAAGATGAAGATGAAGATGAAGATGAAGATGAAGATGAAGATGAAGACGAACATGAAGATGATGAAGATGAAGATGTATAGTAGATATCGATATCGATACAGATTTCTATAGAATATAGATGTATAGAATGCAGATCTATATTATAAAGATAAAGAGAAGTTAAGTAACTCTAAAAACAGGCATAAAATTTTTAATGTTAAAACTTAAAGTATTTACTCAGTAAATATCTTCTAAGATCATTTGATTTAAATAAATGGATCAATAAGAGAATTAGAAATTTTGTGCCATTTGACTCTCTCAAAAAGACTTTTTTGTTTTTGTTTTTTTTTTTTAATATTTTGGGCTTCCATGATATTTAGTCAAGTTTGACTTGGTTCAAAATGGGTTGATAAATGACACATGTGATATGTGGGATATTCATTCTAAGCACGTTGGTTAGCCGTAGAAACATATGAATTAGAATCTGAGGCAAGTGTTATGTCTTTGTTATGTTATGTTATGCCTCCTCAATCAATTCTTGTTATAAGGCAACCCCATTCATAAACTTTTCTTCCACCAACTACAGCTTTTGAGTCGTAAATATTGAGGAATTTTTCATTTTAGTTGATTAGAAAAAATGAAGAAAGTTTAAAGCGTAGAACTATGCTCTGATCAGGATTCGAACCAGGAACTCTTGGGTGGCATTCAAGAGCGCTAACACTCGAATATTAAGACCAAACAAATTAATAAATTTTTCAAGTCTTTTTTCTTATTTGCATACCTTTACATCAGGCGTCATTTTATTTGTGATATTTATTGCTTTCTCCAGTTTATTATCCATACTTTTCCTTTCTTTTTCAATTTTCGCAAAATTATTTTTCACTGCAGACTCTTCACGAAACTCAAAAAAAACCTTCACTCACTTTTCACCACTACGTTACGTTCATTTATTAAACTGCTTCGAACACTTGCTTAAATAAGAAAAAACATTTTTATTGCGATTTATTTTCTAAATAATTTTTTAAGCATATTGCTGAAATTTTTTATCAACTTATAATTCAAATTTATTTTTAATCTCTTCCCCTTTTTTGTGTTTTATATCGTTTTTCCAATATTTCAAAATTCAAATTTGAAAACAATCATCAAAAATTATGAATGTACTCAACAACATATTTTGCAAAACGTCTTACATTCTTCTTCTCTCTCGCTCGCACATGGCAATGCAATTTGACAAAATAATTATATATAACAAAAATATTTGAAAAATATTTAAAAATATATATATATATTGAAATATCGTACAAAACCAGGCTTCAATACAAATGGTACGCAAAAAACAAACAAAACAAAAAAATTGGTTTATTTTTAATCTTAACTAATAAATGTTACTATTTCACTTGAACTTTTTTACTAAACGTTTTAATTGATGTGCTTCTACTAACTCTCAATATAATATGAATATACAGGGTGTTTGCTGAAAAGAGATTTAAAGCGATTTACGATGAAAATTTTACCATTGCTTGATATGATTTTATTTCTAAGATGCAATTTCTAAAAATTGTTTTTAACTCTGATAACTTTGAGCGCAAACACCCTGTATGTACTCATATATATACATATTGATATATATATATATATCTCAATACTTTGCTCTTTGACTGTATTTCAATTGTTGTAAAATTAATGTTTATAAATGCATAATTTTAAATATATCACTTACTATAAATTTAATTTTATTTAAGTTGTTATTTTAGTTCTTAGTTTTGTTAGAGCGCGAAAATTAACTTACGGCACAAAGTAGGATAATTTAACAAAAGCACTTAACTCACAGATTGTACATTTTTAGCCTAACATAGCTTTTAAACTTAAAAAACTAGTAGAAACGTAGTTTAAATGAAGTTTTTATATACAGGGTACTTCAGTTTATTTATAAATAACTACTTGAAAAAAAAAATCCTACTTAGCATTTTATTTTCTAAATAAGTTATTTTCTTTTTGAAGAAAAATTTATGAAAAATTATCAAGTTTTTAGAAAATTATAAGAGTTTAAATTAGTTAGCTCAAATAGCTTTAAAAAACTGAAGGAACCTCATTCTTGAACCCGCTTCGAGTAAATGTCGTTGTCGATGGCTCACTTCTACCATTGAATCGATGTCGAACATCATTTTGACGGTGACTTTCACTTTCAACAACTGAACTTCCTCCTGAACTTCACCTTGAACTTTATCCTGCGCGACCAAATTGCTTTGTTGCTTTCACTCTCTCAACTCTCCACTCGATTTCATCTAACCCTCAATTTTCTGAGGTCTAACGTTATGTACAGAAATTTTGAATGGGACATGCTGCCTCACGTGTAAAACATTTAAAGGTTTATCCCGCGAATTGTATTTATGGGTTGCTCTCTTGTGAAGGCAAGACTTAATTCTCCGCTCCAAAAAAGGGAACGAGTCCACGTGCATGTTTGAAAATGTCAACTATATTCGTTCTATGGAATATGGCGTTTAATATGATTATATTACTCAGGGTATGGAACCAGCCGCTCGCATGCATTCAAAGAGGTTCACAAATCGTACGAGACGGCGGAAGCTCTTTTCCACAGCCGCGTACGTTTTGGAGAGACTTTTGGAAAGAACTTTAAAAATTAGATCTCAATCCGTGTACCTATCAAAACGTATGAACGAAACGTTGATATGAACGGTCGTAAACGCGAACGCGAACGCAGATGAGACTTTTAATGTTCGTGAGACAGTTCGTAACCGATACGGCAAGAAAGAATGCTGGGCAGTGAGAAGAAAAATTTAGCTCTCAGCGAAGGCATTGCAAATTTAATGATTTGTGTCGAATTTTTGGACAATAGCCGATGACAAATGGATTCCACTTGAACAATGTATGGAAAAGTAGAACCATTTTGTGGTCCTGTTTGTTGACGTTTCTGAAATCTGTAATTCTATGGCCAATAGGTTCCACTGAGACTGTCTATGAAACTAGTTTGATCATTAGCACTTTATAGACTCCTTGGATAAAATTCTATTACTATCAGTTAAAAAGGTTACATTGAGATTTTCCATGGAGTTACTTAAATTTTTTGGGTTTTGTGGACGCCTTGGACAAAACTGTACGAATACGAATTGTCTATGGAACTAGGTAACCATAAGAATGAATTTCAGTTTTGTGTACAACATAGATAAAAATCTCTTAATATCAATCAAATATGTTCCACTGGCATTATACTAGTACATATGAAACTAGTTGAATCATTGGGGCTTTTTTGAGTTTTGTGAACTCCCTGGATAAAAACCTATCATTGTATCGCACTCCATCTTCAAAACCGACACAACTCAAAATTTCAAAATTTTCAGGAGAAGCAAAAATTTTGATAGTTGATGGAGGTTATCACGACGAATAGTTTAACATTCAAAAGTAAAAATTTGTAATTTTGAGTTGTGCCTGTTTTGAAGATGGAGAGCGATATGTCAGATAGGTTCCAATTGGGTTATTTGTAGAACTAGTTGTACTATTGGAGTTTTTTTTCAATGAACTTCTTGGAAAAAATCTATGATTGATGGGATTTTATATGGGACTAGTTAGATTATAGAATTTTTGGGGGTTTGTCAACTCCTGGGACAAAAAATCTATTAATATCAGTCTGAAAATATAACTGTCTGAAAACTATTAAAAAAAAATTCTATAATCCAACTAGTTTCATTGATAATTCCAAAGGAACCTTTTTGACTGATAATCATACTTAGCGGTTTAACCAAGGAGTCCGCACAACTCAAAAAGCTTTCAATAATTTAACTATTGGGTTGTTCAAATAGAAAATGCGTTTTTTTCTGGTAGGTATCACTGTTATCGTCAAAGATCTGTTATATGTTGGATGTCATATGAGGATGCTCCGCGTTCTGGTAGGCCCTCGGAGGTTGACGCTGATCAAAACAAAATGCTAATAGAGATAAAAAAGCATTCGACAGTCAGAGAAATTGAGAGTGCTCTAAATTTGTCCGCTGGAAGCGTGCACGGTCATACAAGGTGGCGCAAAAATAACCTTCCGATGTTTTTTGGCTGTAATTTAAAAAAAAAAAAATGAAAAACTTTGATTCTTCTTGTGGATTATTTTTATTTGGTCTTTTAATTTTTTTTACATCAAGTCGAGAATATGATGTCATGTAAATGGCCGCCGCCACAGTTGATTGTCATTTGAGCCCTTTTTATGGCATTTTCCATTACTTCGGCCAAAACTTCCGGCGATAGGTCCTCACATTCTTGACGGATATTGTCTTTAAGAGCTGCAAGAGTCTGAGGCTTGTTGACATAAACCCGCGTCTTCAAAAAGCCCCACAAAAAGAAGTCTGGAGCGGTCAAATCAGGCGATCTTGCTGGCCAGTGCAAATCGCCAAATCGGGAGATTAGGCGCCCGGGAAATGCATCCTTCAGCATATCGGTTGTGGCACGTGCAGTGTGTGCCGTTGCACCGTCCTGTTGGAACCACATGTTTTCCAATCCCAATTCATCAAGTTGCGGCAAAAAGAACTCGTTGATCATTGCTCTGTAGCGCTCACCATTCACAGTAACCGTCTTCGAAGAAAAAAGGTCCGATGACTCCTCCAGCGAAAACAGCACACCATACAGTGACTTTGAGCGGGTGTAATGGCTCTTCGTGGGTTACACGCGGATTTTCAGTGCCCCAGAAGCGTAAATTTTGCTTATTTACGTACCCGCTAAGATGGAAATGGGCCTCATCACTCATGATTATTTTTGATGAAAAATCATCTTCCTCTTGGTGGTGATTAATTCCGCTGTTCTGGAGCAGTGTAGCGTAACATTGTTTATTAACGTGTATTTCGCATGTGTTTACTACACAAATGTCAAAACAGAACTGACATTAGGGACCAATCGCAAAATTTATAGCATTTTCTGATAGGAGGATTACTTTTGCGCCACCTTGTATAAAGTCCGCTGGTTTCATAATAAAAATTGGAGTTTTGGATCCTGAAGGAATTGACAGAAATTCACAGTCAATTCAAGTTAATCGAGTGGATATTGACGGTCGGTTCACGAAACGTGAAAAAAGCAACCTATTTCTCAAGCGTATGATTACGGGTGACAAAAAGTGGTGAGATTGGAAGGGGCTTGTCTACTACGAGTTACTCCCACAGAATTGAACCATAAATTCTGAAGTATACTTTTGGTAGACTTACTTCAGGAAAACACAAGAAAACACAAACTACAGAAATTGAGCGATGTCATCCAACAGAAATGTCCTGAGATGATCAATCGGAAGGGAGTAGTCTTTCACCACGATAACGCCAGGCGAGCTTTGTGGCTCGCTAAAAATTCCTCGATTTCGGATGGGATGTTATGCCCCATTCAACCTATAGTCCAGACCTTGTGCCCCCGGATTATAATATGTTTCGCTCCCTGTAAAACTTACTAAATGGTAAAACCTTTGATAAACCTTATCAAACATAGCTTTCAGAGGTTCTCTGCAGAGATAAGTAGAGTCTTCTACCTGCGCGGAATAATGAAGCTAACACAGAGATGGGACAAGGTGATCGAACAAAACGGCGAATATATAATAATGATAATGTTGATTTTATTTATAAAATAAATGAGCCTAAACTGTAAATGAAATCCTAGCTTTTTATCCATGGTGTCCAAAAAACAAGATAATTATTTTGATTATTGTCCAAGAAGTCCACAAAGCACAAAAAATGTCCAATGGACCAAATAAATTATCGATATTTGTCAATAGTCCATTGAACCAGTTACAAATTCCTTTGGTCTATATAGCAATGTCGGGCATTCTGTCGCTCGCGGGCAAAGAGCTTTCTCTGCCGCCAAACGTACGCTACGAGAGCTTCACACGTACGCTGTTAGAGCTTTTTACACACTTTTTTAACATTGGAAAGCTTTTGAATGCACAAATACACATAAACGCCAAGATTGCGGCTGTGTAAGAATGTCCAATGCTATATAGCCATCTAGTCACTTCAGGAAAACACATTCGTCCAAAATATATGTTTTTATTGAAAAAGTCCAAAGAACCTACACAACTCATTCTGTAACTCATCTGTGAGCTCTACTAAACATTGCCATACCTTGCTATGTATGTACGGCTCATAGGATGTCTCATGAGCTATGTACCATAATGAGCTATATACGGTCTCTCGTTCGTACATGAGGGAGTATTTTCGTACTCTGTTTTGTATGTATGATCAATAACACCAAAAAGGGGATATTCTGTTCAGACGATTTGCAAAAATAAAAGCCACTGAAAATGGCGATTTGAAGTTTTTTATCGGTTCAAACCCGTAAAAAAAACCGTTTCCTGCAAGGGTTCCACTTGCATTGCATTTTTCTAGGTTCCGGATCGATTTTCACCATTTTCGAGGATTACAGAGGGGACACAATATTACGGAGGGGACATATTACGGAGGGAACATATTACGGAGGAGACATATTATGGAGGGGACAAATCGTGTTTGATCTGTTTGTTCGCGCATGAGTTAATGAAAAGTTTTTCCGATTACCTGGACTTGGAATACGTTGAAGCAAATTGATCTTTCCGTGGTGGGTTCTATAATTTTTTCTTTTTCTCGATCGTTTTTCATACACGGAAGGGACACTTTCAGATATACACTGTTTACAAGAGGCAAAAAGGACGACGCGTCGATTTACAAGTATTCAAATTCGAACGTGCTAATCGGTTATTTTGAATTTCGGTGAGATAGTCTACCATAAAAGTTGAGAGGGCATGCACCATTATTACTTGTATTTTGTTGGCGCCAAGTTCAAATTGGTTTTTTTTTTTAAAAAATACTAAATTTAATAACCACACTTAAATGAGTGTAAAGAAACTTATCAGTTTGGAAATGGTGATGATTAGCTGCACAAATGACATTCTTATATCATTATATATAAAGAAGAGGAAATTCGGTTATATGGTAGGTCTGAGCTTCTATTTATGTTCGAGCGCATTACTGAGGGGACATTTTATTCATGTTTTGTCGAGCCACCGCTTTCTTCTGGCATCAATTCTTGTGTTTGATATTAGAAAATGTTTGTTTCAGGTCAGAGGACTAAACCCAATTGAGTTTTTGAGGATATTTTGACTCACTTCAGCGCTGGATACCCGGAACAGAAATATCCCCTTCCTGTTCGAGATATTTTTTCAATAATGGAGTGAGATATCACTTTCGATAAAGCAGTTCTAATCTCCGGTGTGCTTCGCTCTATACAGAGTTATTGTTGTTGTTGTTAGTTGTTTTTTCACTAAAATACTTGGCCCCGAGGTCAACAATTAATCTCGATAAAGCAGTTCGTTCGAAATTTAAATTCTCCAGAATAGAAAATATATGCTTCGGTTCAAGAATAAGGATGAAGGTAAAAGAAATATTTGATATTTTTTTTTTATTTTGTACAAAATTTATAAAATTGTTTGGAGTCGAATCAAAATTGTTAATTTTTTTTTTTTTTTTAAATATTCCATAAAGGAGACAATCTTAGCTTAACTCACTCAGCAGTTCCACTCTATATGAGCCTTGTTTTTTTTTTCACACAAATTTAGTTATGTTACGCCCAACACTCAACCTCATTATTCAATTTTGAACATTTTTCAATTTAATTAAAATTTTAATTTTTATAACTTCTTAGCATGTTTAACCCTTACTACTTTTAGTTTTATTTTTTACACTTACGCGCTGTAAAATATCTCAATTGCAAATATGATGTAAAGCTTTTGCTTTATTTATTTATTTTTTTTTAAATTTTGTTGCTTTATTTTTAATATTAATAATTAATAATAATAATTAAAAATATTTTGACACGTATTTTGAGGTTCATTCCGAACCTTTGACCTTTGTATTTTTCTTTAATAATATTTTTTTTGTTTTATAAATTATTTCATAAGGATTGCAAGTTATTGTTTATGCATTTTTTTAATTTTTTTTTTTTTTTATTATTTGCAATGTTCCTTTTGAATTGTTTTCTAGTTATTTGCTATTTTAGTCTTATTTTCTTTTAATTAATATCTGCCTTTTTCGCATTTAAGTGTGTACTTTTTTTAATATAATTTTTTATTGGATTTTATTTTTACAGCACCGTCGTCTTAGTTATAGCCGACACGCAGTAGATGATAGAGATTTATCCACCCAGGTAAGTTATTTTTGTATTATTTTATTCTTATTTCTTACAGTGTACCACCACTTTAAGCCCTTGCCAAAAAGCTCATATTAGCTGCAAAATAACATAAAGCCCAAAATCGAAATCACCAATTAGCAAAAGTTCTATAAAAGCTCAGCTAAAACCATGATACAATAACAAGGTAGTAGGCAGATAGAAGAGAGGCTCTCAAAATTTAAAATCTTGTTCTTCTTCACATTGTGAATTGACATCCATGTTACAATAAAAAATCTAAATCAGGGTATCGTGCGGCATGTTCTAAGTAGTAATTTAATGCATATCTTGTTATGGGTTGCTGTGCATTACTTTGTGTGTACAGTTAAATTTCTCGATTAAGAGAGTTTAGCCGTGCAAGTTTTTATAAAAAAGAACTTTGTTAAGCCTGTATAACACTTCATTTTTTTGTCCAATTTTAAAATCTGAAAACAAGTGGCGGGTGGGCAAGACAACAGTATTCTTATCTATTGTGCTAGAATAGGATAGAAACATATTCAGTAGCAAGAACCAATTTTGACTGTTAAGCGACGTTGCTAGTTGTCGCTGATTTTTTTTTCTTGCAAGGAGCTACAGCAACAAAAAAATTCTTGTATATTAAAATAAAACTAGCGACCACCGGTGCGCGTTGCTGCCCCCAGCAGCTATAATAACATAACCTCTAAAGAAGAGACAGAATTAAGTGAAATGTGCGCAGAAAATTGCAATAAAAAAACCTTCTATGTAACTTGGTTGCGAGCGTGCAGCGTGAGCGTCTTGCAAAAGCTTTAAATTTTTCTGACTTTCATTTTGTTGTTAACAGACGCTCTATTAAAAAGAGACAGAAGAGAGCGAAATGTGAGCAGCGAATAGTTTTGCATGAACCAAGAAATAAAGATCATGCAAAGAAAAGAGCCGCAATATTGTAAACAAAACAAAGCTGGTAGGTCTGACGTCATCGGTCACAAATTGTTTTGTTTACGTGTAGCGATTATATGTGAAAAATTATTTCTTGAAGTTTTAAAGAATTATTAGTGTTTATAATTCAGTAATTTTTTGTGTTTATCATAAAAATGAAGTGTGCTGTAGCGACGTGCAATATTTGCAACTGCAAAAAAAAATTACTTTAAATTTCGTTATTGTATGAAAATATAAACAAACAAAGTATTCAAACACTTTTTCGAGAATTAAACTTGTTAATTTTATAATTTTCCACTTTTATTTAAGTTTTCACATGTTTTGCATGAAAAACGTATGCAATATAGCTTTTTTTGTGACCGATGACGTGGCACGAAAAAAATACTTTTTTCTCGCATTGCTGATTGCTTGATCTTGTCTTGTTGGTTCATGATAGTTTTGCTCTGAGTTTGATAACATTGTTCTCAGCTGCTGTTAAGAAAAGAAAAAACAACATAACAACAACAATTATATGCAATTATATGCAAACTTTAATAAGCTATAACTTAAAATATATAAATTTTTAAGAAATAAAAAGTCCAGTTTGCACATCTACAGGTCTGAACCTACCAAAAAATACCAAATTTATTAAGATTGGACTTGTACTTAAAAAGCCTTACGCCGGACAAAATTTGGGTTTGCGTAATATATATAAGATTGTTTTCAAATAAATAAGAATTTTGTTGACAAACAACTATAAAAAAATCTTGTCAATGCAAAGATTTCAGTATTTTTTAAACTATTATATGGTTGCTATAAAGAGAAGAATTTTTTATTAATAGCATTTTCTGATATAAATTTAACAACACTGACATTGTTAATAATACCAACAATTTTTTTTTTTGGGTGAAGTTGCGTTGAAACAAGAAGCTGACAGCAAAATATTTGATCGAAACTTAACGACGAGCGAATTGAGAGAAACGTCAAAAACAATGCATTGAAAATGCAGTCCGTCCCACATTTTTCCTCCAATTCGTACTATATGCGTACTCACTCACACCAATTGAATCTATGCATTAGTACTATTTGAATTGCTCTATTTTCATTTTTAATGACAAGAAAATTAGCAATTTAATGAAGTATCATACGGGCTTTACTAATGTAAAAGCGTTCTCTCTGTCAAATAAACTTCCGGGTAACTTTTTTGGCATATTGGCAGTATAAGTAGGACCTTAGTAGCTTGAGTGGATCATAGTGAAAAGTCATGCAAGACTACTGATGAGTTGGTGTAGCGGCCAACGAAACAGTCTGTCTAGTCTGCTGTGTGATTTGCTCTATACAAAGCCGTTATTGTTGTTGTTGATTGTTGCCTCCATTGTCTTCATGTTGTCTTGTCAGCATACTTGGCCTAAAGCTCAAATTTGTTTTCAATATAAATAATGAAAGGCCACATTAAAATTTAATATTGTTAAAATTTTCAAATACAAAAGAAAAAACAAAAAATAAGCCTTTTTTTCAAAGTTTCTTCTATCCGACTTATCTAGTTATTGTATCAAAAGCTAAAACAAATAGCGAAATTGTTATTCAAGCTTTCGCATTGCTGGTCATATAAGATGTTTTATCACAAATAGCTTGCGACTCTTAAGAAGCTCATTTCGTTCACTCAATAGAATCTGAAAAGTTTACGATGCACAAAAAAGTATGCAAGTATCTAGCAAGCTTTTGGAAAACCACACACTTATTATTTATAGTGCGCTCAAAGTGAGCTTAAACTGTTCCCTATTGCAGGAAGTAATCATAAATCATTAAAACCTAGATATCTAGAAATATTTAGAAAAATTTCTAGAAACATATTTCCTTTTCTAAGGAAAAATTCCGAAAATTTCCTTTTTTAATTCCGAGCGAAATTTTATTCACAATAGGGCTGTTTAATGATAAACAACAATAATACCAAAATTCTCCACAAAAATATGTTTTTAACAAATTAAAAAGTTTATAAAAAATAAGCTACATTCATTTGAAAAGGTAGAAAATAAAAATGTAACTACCAAAATCATTAAAAAAACTACATATTTCTTAAGTCTTTTGCCTTAATGTGCAAAAGTTTAACTCATTTAAAGCTAAGAAACTTAAAAGTTTATTATAAAAGCTCATATCCTGCACGTTGTTCTTTTTTAATTTTTTTTCAAAAGCTTCTTAAGTTAATCTCTTACAGTTAAGAAAATATATTGTTAAAATTTTTTTCTCGCAGTATATCAACAAATTGAAAGCTCAAAATTCAAAATTTTTTTAATTCAGAATAAAAATCTTATTTTAATGAATTCATAAATTTTAATACCAATAAAATGAATATTTATACTTAAATATCTAGTGCAAATAAAAGCTTTTCTTATAAGTAAGCTTTTAGATTACTAACATTTTGTATAGTTTTATATTTCATATTGTAAAGTTATATATTGCGTCTCTTCAAAAAATTTACAATTCATAAAGTAACCAATGAAATTCATAAAGGTTTCAAAAGGTTTACTTTATTTTAAAGCTTTTAAATAATTCAAAGTATCGCAAATTCATAAAATCCTTCAATTCAAATTTCTTAATGAGTATTTTGTTTTTCTTAAGCCTATATCCTTACGATCAGGACATTAAAATAGTTACCACCGCTTTTTATAAATAACTTTAGTCATAGAGCACAAAAAGCTTTCAATGTTAGCAAAATAACAAAACCATAAAATTTTTTTAAAGTTTGATTTATAATATATTATTAAAAATAACCTATGAAATCATTTGGTGCTAACTTTTCATTTCAATTTGTAAGTCAATCGAAAACAATTCAGTTTGAAATTTTAAACTTTTTATTTATTTGTCACCATTTCGTCAACAATTTGATATTTAAACATTAAAAGTTTTTCGAAGCTACCTTCTGCACTGAAAAAATAGTCATTTTATCTTTTTTGTAAATATTTTGATATGTTTTGACAAATTCTCTTGTTTTTATATTATAGATCCTAAGCCATTCGATATAAAAAATTTTGTTTTTATGGGCGGAGCCACACCTCCTTGTCCAGTGCCTGCCCCAGTTTTCTAGTAGAAGAACATCACCAAATAGTAACTCCATTCTGAGTTTAAACGTTCTGTGACTTACTTTCAAACCTATGCGATATCAAAAATTTTAATTGTATGGTCGGAACTATACCCACTTATGCAATGTAGTATGCAACCCATCCCTGTTTTCTAGTAGATGGACATTACCAAGTGGCTACTCCATACTGAATTGCATTGTTATGCATCAGTTAGTTCCAAAGCTATTCGATACCATAAATTTGAAATGTATGTGCGGTGCCACGCCTCCTTGTCCAATACTCACTCAATTTTGCCAGTCAAAGGACACGACTAAATAGTACGTTCTTACCGAGTTTCATTGATATTTATTTAAAACAATTGGATCCACTATTTTTACAATATATCGAGAAATGCTCATTGGATGTTGTGCACATAAGTTTAAAGCCCGTTTTATGACTGGAAAAACACACCCTAGACATTTGAGCAAAACCATTGGAACGGTTCAGAAGTGATGGAGTAACATACGGAAACCATTTAATTTCGCCACGGACGTTTCCTCTTTATCAATAGTTTATCTTTATCAATTTATACGAGTAAAAAAAATTATTTAATCACACAATGCCACTCCTATAAATGTAAAAAAAAGCCGTTTATTCCTCTTTCTCATTTATAAATAACAGGAAACCACGGTCAAAACATGTGTAGATAAGTTGCACCGCGAAACAAATATACATACATACATATATACTATTTTAGTACATATTACTATTTATCAAGTCGGATTGAGTCTCATTGAAAGTGTAGAGAGATATAGCTGAAAAACTCCATGTAAAAACAAATTCCTGAACATGCTGAAGGTGGTCAGTGTATCCCCTTTGAACAAAACTGTGTTGGATTTTTGACCACATCAAAATTAATTTCAGCATATTAGAATCTACTTCGATCCATGATACAATTATAGAAGGTAGGAGTGACAGTTCTTTCGTCTTGCACCAACTGTCAAAATTAGAGAACGAAAAAAAGCAAAAAAGAAAATAGAAAATTAAATATACAGGCAAATGACAGTTGGTGCAAGACACGCGTGAGAAAATAGACATTTGTCACTCCTACCTTGTATAATTGTATCATGCTTCGATCCAATTGACAGTTGGTGTGGTAAAGTCATTTGTTCTTTTGTTTCAAGAGCAGCAAACTATATATGTATGTGTATTTGTTTGTTTATTTTGTTGTATTGTGCTTGCTGAGAACAAAGAGACAATAGAGTAGAGAACAACATGGAGTTTATGGAAGCTCTCGCAGCACAAACGCATGAAAAGCTAACGATTATGCATGCAATGCATGGCATTGTGGATGATTTTTTAAAAAACTTTACACTTTAATTAAAGATACTAATTATTAAAATTTTGTAAAGAAAATACCCTTATATCCTTTTGTAACATAAATGTGATATTTTTAAACTTATTTCATTAAAATCGGACCAGTACTTTGGGAGTTAAGCGGCAACAACAAATTGTCATTTTAATTTTATATAATAGCATAGATATACTATTATTTCATATTCTTTTCAAAAAATTTTGAAACAAGTTCAGGCATTGTGTAAGGCAAGCGGTCGAAGTGAAAAGCTTTTTTTAACAAGTTAAATGCATTCAATCTGAATTGAATATGGTATTAGAACTGTTTCAGTTCATATAACGCAAATTTTCTTTTAAAAAATCTCATACAACATCGCGCAAATTTCATAGTCATACTATAAATAAAAAAAATTAAAAAACGAAAAATGTGTCAATAAAGCTCTTAAATACTATCCAGTTTCGACTTAAATCTCTTCTGCTTTAATTTCTAAAAGAAAGAAAAACTTTTCCCGAATTAAATCGTAATTTTTATCAAACAGCCAGTTAAGCTCTTAAAAATTTTTAAAAGGAACTTATTATTAAAAACTCCTCATAATCATAAATCACATTCATTCAATACGCCTACAAATAGGGTAACGAACCTCAAAAGCAAAGCTCTCCTAAAAAAAAAATTGTAAGTAAACCTAAACAGCAAGCTTAAAAGCTCCAATATATTTATTTTTTTTTGCATTGCGCAGTAGCTCAATTGGAAAAGCTTTCGCTTCATGCTCTCAACATTTATAAAGGCCCTTTAAAAAGCTTAAGAAGCTTTAAGCTTTTTTAAATTGCAAACTTAAAGCAATTCGTAAATTTTAACTAATGAGCCATCTCTCCACTTCTAGGTGAACTACAAAATGCAAATGAATTTCCGACGCATGTTCAAAGATCGGCAACATCACAAACGCAGCAAACGTGGCGCTAATAAGGTAAAATCATCTAACTGCACTATTGCAAAATTTGCATTTTTTTTAAGATTTTTAAACATGCCTTTTAATAAAATCTTTTTACAACAGCAACAAGAGGGCGTCAAACAGAATCACGTCTCATTCCACGATTTCCAACAGAACGGAACAACGAAGCAATTTACGCATGGTACGCATCAGAATGAAACACATTCTCGCAAAAAACTTATCCGCAAACATTCTCATACCTCACTTAACAAATATCGTAGATTAGAAATAGGTAATTGAAGAAATCCAATGATGAAAAAAAAAAAAAAACTTATACCAACTCAAAACAACCCAACAACCAGCAACCTACAACGATAAAAAAAAAAAACAAACCATCAATTGAACAACCTCAGGTTGCTCAATTGACACTAAAACCATTATGTAAAGACATTTTCAAAATATACCTCCCCATATGTTGGAAAAAAGTAGAATCTTCTTAGAGCAACTTGTGTGACTTAACATCTACCCTCCCCACTAAGTTTGCATTAGTTTAGCTAACACGTGATCACTACACTAATTAAAAAACTTAATTTTTGTTTAATCAAAATTTAATTTTTACATATTAACATTTTTATTCTCTCATTTCTGACCGAACTACTGATGGTTCTAACGGTAATAGCTGTTTAGAAAATGTAAAAGTAAAACTTTTTTGAAACTCAACTGTGACCCTTTACTGATGATTTTCTTATGATTTTATAAACAAAAAATATGACGCACTGTGCTCAAAATTTTAATGCATGTAATTAATCAATATTTTGTCAAAATCTACTTAAATTTCTTTAAAATTCCTTATTTCTAACATACGCAAACATTTCGCACACGTACTCAACACTAACACAAGCCCAACATTAACAACACGCTCAACGCAATATTTCGAAGCTTTCGAATGAAAGCTTTAAATTGGTTTTTCGGGCCGGCAAGCCTATCAAAATTTATCATCAATCATTCATAATTCCCAACATATTTTTCTTTGTCTTTGTTCGTTTCTGTCTCGTTCTCGTATTTCTTTCTCTCTCTCGCTCTCACGCCGTTTCGTTTTACCCGTATATTCCTGTCTCGCTCTTGCTCTCCTTTTCTCTTTTTCCAATTCACATATGCACTCATACACGCTACTGACTCACACACATTTTACGCACACTCACCTCTGTTTGTGTATGTGTGTGTGTGTGTGTGCGTCTTCACCATGATATCACATGATCAGATTATATTAACGAAGTACTCAATGAATCGGCAGAAGAAACTCCAGCAAAACTCAACGAAGTGACCGTGGTTGGCGCCAATGATGACTGGGATGACGGCTTGACATTTACAGCTAAATCATCACGTAAGTTGTAATTTTTTCACTTATTATCAAAATAATTCGTTTGCAATTCGTTTGTTTTATTTTTAATTTTGTTTTTGAGTTAACTTTGAGTTTGTTGAATTTCTTTTTAATCTTTGATTTTGGAAAAACTCCTAAATACTATTACCCCACTTAAGTTTATCCTTATTTAAGTTAAGTTATGTTATAATTTGTACAACTTTGTGACAAATGCGTAAGTTTGTAAAGAGTTTTTACAAACCTTTTTTTTTTTTCTTTTGTTTACTTTGTTCTTAACCTCAAATCGACGATTACAACAACTGTCTCAATAGTTAATATTCCACTTTGTCCCAAATACTAACGACTCTGCACTTCGAATAAAGTTTTCAAGTGTATACAAGTAAAGCTCAGAAAATGCAAAGCTTTTAAGAAATAAAAACTGTGTGAATAAAGCTCAGTTGTATACATATTTAGTTTTTTTAAGTTGTCGAACTTCATCTTTTTTTATCCATATCCAAAGCTCCCCCTTTTTATCCTCTTACGCTTAATTAAAAAAACCATACCAAGGAATAAAATAAAGGTTAGTGTGGACTTAATTATTCTTATATAGGCTGTTTTTTTTTCAAGGTATAGAACTTTTCTTTCAAATAAAACACAGAAAAATTAATGAAATGGCCAATATTTTGGCTTTATTAATTTGCAAATTTGATGGCATTTAGTATTTGAACACAATTTCGAGCATATGGCCACCGCTACTGCGTCTTATGAAGACCATTCTGTCGGTCCAATTTTGTACCTCTTTTTAGCAACGCCGGCCATATTTCGTCATAACGCGCAGAATGTTGATTTCCAACTGGTCAGTCGTAGCTGGTATATCAACATAGGTCAGAAACTTGACATATCCCCACAAAAAGTAGTCTAACGGAGTCAAATCACATGTCCTAGCTGGCCAATTGACAGGCCCTTTTCTTGATATGATTTGGGCACCAAAAGTTCGTCCCAATAAAGTGATGGTTGCACGCGCTCTTTGGCTTGTTGTACCGTTCTGCTAGAACCATTTAGCACTTTTGATATTGAGGTGGGAAACCTTAAAAAGTCGAGAACCATTTGCCTATAGCGCTCACCATTGACGGTAACGTTGGCTCTATCTTCAGTTTTAAAAAAGTTTTAAAGGACCAATGATTCCTTTGCTGTGCAAACCACACCAGATAATAATTTTTTTCTAAATGTAAGGGAGCCTGGAGAGTCTACAGGATTGTTCTCACTCCAAATATGACAATTGTGTTTATTTATGTACCCATTAAGCCAGAAAAGTGCCCATCGCTGAAGATGACTTGACGGTCAAGACGCTGTTTAACGTACAATTGATTTTCAGCCCATTTACCGAACGTACGACGCATACGATGTTTTGATGACTTAAATTCCTGCAACAGTTGAATTTTATACGAGTGTAGGCCAAGGTCTTTCCTCAAAATCTTCCACATAGTGGACGGGCAAAGGCCGACTTGTTGAGAACGGTGTCGAATCGATAAATTTGGGTCCACGGCCACACTCACCTCTACAGCGGTGATTGTCTATTCGTTATGCACAGTATGAGCTCGTATTGGATGAATACTGTCCATAAGAGTAAACGTAGACATAAATTGTTTTATCGTATTGCGTATTACATGCCCAGGTGGATGATTATACGCAACGTAATGTGTATGAAGAGTCTGTAAGTTTACTTCACAGAACGCTAGTTTTGGAAATAAATGTCCACGATTTGTAAACGTTGTTCCGATTTAAGGCTTTTCATGCTAATTTGCCAAAGTATACTGAACATAAATGTCAAACATATGTGTTTAGTTTGACAGCTATCTCTTAAGGAAATTCTATGCCTCTAAAAAAAAACACTATAAAAAGGAACATTTTGTAATAAGCCGCTAAAGTTGAGGGTGTATCAATAAGAGATGTGGGTTTTGTGTTTTGAATAAATCGAACAATTATTTGGATGTCCCAAATTTTTATTAAAATATAACGAAGATACATTTAGATTATGTATGAAACACAAAATCTTTGAAATGCCTCTTTCGCATAACTGGGGCTCTATTTCGGCGATGATGACTTTAATGTTCGCTTTGAGAGCTGGAGTTGTTTTCGACTGGGTAGTGTATACCTTATTCTTAAGATACCCCTAAACGAAAAAGTCGAATGGTGTTAAATCCCAAGATCTAGGTGGCCAATTGGTATCTCCAAAACGGTAAATTACATGACCAAGGAACTTAGTGTGATCCTGTTGAAAGTAGAGGTCATCTATGTCCGTATACTTCAACTCCAATCCAAGCACACTTCAGTGATATTAGCCACTCTTCCGTCTTAACTTTTGAAAGAGCACGGCCCTATTATGTCTCCGTTCCACAATTCGCCTTGACAGACACCTGCCTTGACGGTTTAATTCTACTGTGTTCAAAGCACGGGACCGAAACAATGCATCGGCCTGCGTGGCAATGTATTGAGTATTAAAAGGAAGTAAGCTCTATTTTGTGATGACATGTCGAAGCCCTTGGTAAGGATGGAGGCCCCTCTAACACCACTACCGTACTTTGGTGTCATACTCATATCGAGCTGTATAGCAACTTAATATCGAGCTGTATAGCATGACACTTCATATCGAGCTGCCTGACCTTAGTCAGACTATCTTACAGACGAATGACTACAATGATCATTAAGCTGTTGCGGCGTTTAGTAAAAACCGGCCTGCCGGACTGTTCATTAACTAGAATTGTGCTCAGGGCACTCAAATCTCGAACCTATTCATAAAAATTACCTTCAACGAACGACACGTCACTAATAAACCGGTAAGTGACTCTTCCATTCTGGCTTTGCCTCCATTTTGATTGCCATCTTTATTTTACTCGATATTTTAGCATAGCCTTCCACTCTGTGGTATTTATGTAGTGCCCATGAATATAGTAGACCAACCTAAAAGTAAAAAGTCCTAATGTTTTGCTGCTATTGACTAGTGTCATATCAATATCGCTGACTCCATAAGGCCCTTCAAAATTATACCAATCACTTGGCTCATTAAGGACTCTGCACGTACTAAGTCTCTGGTGCTCAACACCCCATCTCTATTATGTTCCTGATAACCTAGATGAATGTCTGCATATAATCATTAATCACATAGGAAATAGGGGATCAGCGGAATGCTGCTCCCAAGTAGTTGCACCATGTCCAAGTACGTGTGATAAGGCTCTATGGAATCACTGAATTTGAAGTTTCAACTTACCAGGAAAATCCTGCTAAACGTCCTTTGACACACTCACGAAAACCCCCTCCCCCCCTCTCACTTACACGCAATCATCCACTCAACATTATTAACATTAAAAATTACAGCAGAATCTGAGGTCATGAACTACCAGCAGCACTCCTGCAGGTAGTCCTCTTATACAGCCATTGGTTGTATAAGGTTCCTGAACTAGAAAAAACTGCTCTAATTGCCTTTCCAACACCGCGCCAAGATCACATAAAACGGCATATTAACGACCCTGACAGTTGAGTTGCAAGATTTCTGCACTCATTAGCACGTATATTTTTGTTCGAACGTCCGGGTCGAAGTCGTTTCGGGGAATTCACATCTTGCAATTAGCCAGTCTCAAGAAATTTTTTGACTTTGTTTTGCGCACACGTCTCAGAGGCCACATGATTATGAGAAAAGATTGCTCTAATTTTACGCTATTCGCGAATTTTCATTATAAACTTCAATGAATTCTGTTTACTTACTTTGATTGCGTTAGTTTCCATGGTTCGTTTCCCGCGTTTACAAATGACAGATGTCAACATTTGGCAACAGCCTAACGACCAATTGTTATATAATACGCCTTAGCAACCCTACACCTCTTGTTGATACGCCATTTATATCGAAATATCTAAGCACTAATCAATGCCTTACGCTTAAAATTGAGAACAATGTTATCCTCAGAACTGGTTACGATTTCATTTTTTTTTTTAATATGCCTTCCTGAGTCGAATTTATAATTTGGATTTATCAGGTTTTGAGATAAAAATTTTTTTTTTTTTTTTTTTGAGACATATTTATCTGAAATATTTTAAAAAATATTATTTTTGGAGGATTTCGATTAACAAGATGGCAGTTTCATTAAGGCTTTCATTTACCCCAAAACAAAATATTTCTTTTCCTATGACATTTTATCTCCATTTTGACGTTGTGCTTCGAACGATATCGTATTTTAAAACAATTTTGCCGGAATCACAACATCATATGAATCAATCTCTGGAAAAGAATATAATGTTCGTTTCTGTAGCATAACGCACCATATTGATCATAATGATGAAGGACTTCTTTGGGCGGTTCGCACATGTAATATTTTTTTTTTTTTTCATTTCCCTAAAATGTTAGCCTCACTTTACAGTGCTGGATTAAAGTATGGTATTTTAACCGAATTTAACTCACCAAAATGGTCATCAACATGGTCAAGCATCATAAAAACGAAAGCTATGTAATTGGTTAAAATATGTTTAAACATCAAATTATAGAGTTTAAATCATTTGAATGATGAACCCGTGATGAAAACAACTCTGAAAAATTGGTGATTTACATGCTTGGCGACTTAAGTGTTTGGCAATTTTAAAATTTTTTTCATAAAATCTGACGAAAATCTGACATTTTCAAACGATTGTACTTCTCTATACTCCCCCATAGAGCCTTTAAATAATTTTGAATAAAAATAATATCATTTAATTTTTTTTCGGTACTTTAAGTTTATAAATTTTTATTTTATTGTAATTTTTTTTTTGTTTTTTAACAAAATTGTTGAACAAAAATGCCATTTTTATACATATGTAAATTTGTATTTTATTCAAAGAGGTTTTTAATATGATAGCAAAGCATAAAACTTTTATAAACAAACAGAGCCTATGATATAAAGCTTACAGAAAACTTTCAGAAAGAGTATATGCAAAATGAAAAAAATTTGTAAATCTACAGTGCTGGACAAAATAAATCGTACACCCTTTCATTATTTTTATATTTGCTTATAACTTCGAAATTCTTACAGATATCGTTTGAGTTATTATGGGCAAACAATTTCAAATTCCTTTTATTTTTGTTAGGAAAAGAACAATTTTTAAAATTATCACTACTTCATGTGCAGAAATGTGAAGAATCTCTCGTGTTTTTTTTTTTCACCACGACAACGCACCGGCTTAGACATCTCATCTTGTACGCGACTATTTGATAAAAAACAACGTTCATACTGATCGGTATGCTTCGTATTTATTCACCCGACATTGCTCCTTGTGACTTTTTCTTGCTGCCACGACTCAAGTTACCATTTCGCGGAAAGCGTTTTAAGACGATTGAGGTGATAAACGAAAATGTGCGGAAGGAACTAAAAGCGATTCCAAAATCATCCTATGAAAAGTGTTTTCAAGATTGGAGAAGCGGTGAAATATTATATGTGTTGCTTGCAATGGAGATTACTTTGAAGTTTTCATTTTATTGAAGAATTTCGGGTATAAAAAATACCAGAATTGGAGTTACCATTGATTTTAAAATTTTTGTTTCAAAATCAAACCTGGCGAGGCTCAAATCGATAAATTAAAAAAAAACGACGAAGTATGGTGGCGGGGATATTATGGTGTTGGGGTGCTTTACCTAGTCTGGAGTCGTTAATTTCGCGGTAATCGTGAGTAAACAGAGCAGATACATGTATAGATTGTTGAGGTCCGTGAGGGAAATTGTGAAGAATCGCTTTTAAAACTGGGCTTGGAAAATAACCGCATACTAAAGAGCAGGACAATAGCTCCAAGCATACGGCATAGAAAACGACGCCTTTTTGTTACTGCGTAAGACTTCTTGAATGGCTACTATATTGAACCAGACTTAAAACTTATCCAAAATTTGATGAGGTTACTTGGACGAAAAGGTTAATAAAACGAATGCTACTAATAAGCACTCCGACGACCGTGGTTCAGTGGATAGAGTGCGTGACCCATACGACAGAGAACCCTGGTTAAATTTCCATCTGACACAGAAAGTTTTTTAAAATCTGCAGACAATGGCAAACCTCAGAGAGTTAATAATGCCATGTAAAGCTTCTTTGACAACATGCACATTAGCCGTTCGGAGTCCGCATAAAACTAACAGGTCCAGTTCTCGATCAATTCTGTACAAACATTTAATAACACGCACAGCACAATTTTGATCATAAAAAATTCGGTCAAAGTCCTTTCAAGGGCTGAAATGGCCAATTTATTATTATTATTTACTAATAAGGACTCATATCTTCATGATGCTTGGAAGAAAAGCGATGTGAAATAACTTTAATATTTTATAAATATTATTAAAAGTTTGAAAGAAATGGCTCGCCGCTTAGAAGCAGTGTTAAATGTGGCCATACTAAGTATTAAATTAAATCTAAAACGTAACTTTTAAAAATGTATTACTTATTTTGTCCAGGTCGAAATATGAATATAAATACAAAGGATAAATAACATATTAACTTGCCTCAATTTGTATTGTTTTAAACTTATTTTGACTTAAAGAACTGCCTAGTATAATAAACCAAAATAGTTACTTTTTAATTGAAAGTTTAAAAAGGACAGAGTAAGCACAATATAAGGTGAATTATGATTTAATTTGTCCAGCACTATATGTATGTATATTGCCACATGAATCATATGTGACGAATTGATACAGTTCATTTTGAACCTTTAAGACAATGAGTCATGTGATTCATACTACATTTGAATCATGTGAGACACATATGATACATGATGACGAAATTATTTCAATGAAAAATTTTCAACTTCAATGATCCCGCGTTCGAATCTCGCTTTTAATAAACCATCTCAAGTGCTTTATAGTATATAAACATTTCATCTTAGTTTTTGTTTCATTTTATTGAGAAAATTAAAGTATATGTTGTCACATGAATCATATGTGCTTCATTGACACAACTCAACATACATAAGTATGGCTTATGTACTGAAGTGTAGAATTGCAGAAATGCAGTTTATTTTTTAACCTTAAAGAGATGAGTCATATGTGATCCATGGATTTGATGCCTATGAGACACATATGATACACAATGAAGAAATTCTTTTAATAAAATGCCTGTGAGACACATATGATACATGATGACAAAACTCTTTGTATGTTAAATTTTCAACTTTCAATGTTTTCGCATTCTATCCTCGCTTTAAATAAGCCACCTCAAGCTCCTTAGAGCATAAAAACATTTGATCTTAGCTTTCGTTTCATTTTAATGAAAAATTAATTAAATTATACATATATTGGTGCATGAATCATATATGACTCATTGACACAACTCAATATACATACATAAGTATGGGTTATGTACTGAAGTGTTGAATTCAATGCATTTCATTTTAAACCTTAAAGTAATGAGTCATATGTGATACATAGTTTTGCTGCCTGTGAGGCACATATGATGCATGGTGAATAAATTCATTCAATGCAAAATTTTAAACTTTATTTGAAAGTTCATTCGAAACCCGCTTGAAATAAACCACTTCGAGTCCTTTGTAATTTAAAAATAATTTTGATTTCAGTTTCATTTTAAGGAATAAATAAATTTAATTGAACCCTTTCAAGAATTTATAGGCTCTGTTTAAAGTACTGAAACTTTAAACAAATTGTAAATGAGTTTTTTGTTGTATAACTACGCCTTTTTATAAATAGTTGCATTGTTAACTTAGGCTATATACATTAGACCTGGCGCAGCATATATGGAATTTTTTTTTTGTTGGAATTTTTATTGCGGGGATTGGTTAAATATGACATTTGATGTCAAAATTCATGTGGCAAATTTTCAAGTCGATCAGAGTATGCCAACCTGTGCCAAGTTGAGGTCAAAGTTCAAATATAGAAAAAATACTCGTTTTTTGGCTGTTGTCTACTTTTTTATTTAAAAAAAAATGCAATTCACTTAATTTTTTTAATTTCCACCTAAGTTACTTTTATTATAATTACTCCAAAATTTTACAAAAGCGAAGATTTAGTATACGAAGGGAATTTTTGTCTGTAGTTCTCAACAATATGAAGCAAGAATTGTTTATCTTCTTCGTTATGTGTTAAAGACCTGTTAAAATCTGTTATAAGTTTTACTTTTCTCTCAGCAGGATCGTTAACAACAGTAACGTTTTTGAGGATTTGAATGCCTTTTATGTATTCTGCTCTTTCGCTCCAATTCGTCGGATCAAACATTAAAAAATCCATGTCTATTTCCATTCGTGAAAAGAAGTTTTTAGTCCTTTGCGTTACAAAATAGCTTAAATCTTTATGTGTGAATTCTTTTATTTGTTCAATGTTCGCACATACTTTTTTAGGCAGAGAAACGTCATTTTCTTCATTACCTTCAGTCTCATTTTGTAGTCCAAGTGCCGCAACCATCTTTTTTTTCACATTAATGTCCACGTTGGAATCAAAAAAGGCGAGAGCAACTGCTTCCTCCGATAAATACCATAAGTGGTTTCGCATTTTGCTTAATAAAGGCAAGGATATTTTTGGGTCAATGTAACAGGCAATATTTTTAATCAGCTGCAAATCCCTATTTGGTGCTTCAACTGCATAAGTGGTTTTGAACCAATATGGAACATAAAGGCGCACCAGAAAAATACACACATTACGCATGCCATTCAACAGGCTGGAAGACATTTCAAATTGTTCATGGAAAGCAAACATTTTTAGAGCATATATCGCTTTCGACATAAACCTAGCATGCGACGTTGCTCCAGGAGCACGAAATGAAAAATCGGGAATGATGCCACCAACGAAAATAAAAGTGAGTTGTAATAACTCTTTGTAGTCATGCCGAATGGGGTCTTTTGCCAAACTCTCGATGCAAAACTCTTTGGTGGATTGACATTCATCGACGCTAACAGCACATTGCACTTCTTCATCCGTAATGCCGAGTTTAAAATCTTTCAAGTTAAAAGTATTCCATTCTCGTGAAAAAAGTTCAAATATGGCAACTTCTGGGCCGCTAGATTTTCCAAAATATATTTCAAATACAGCTCGTAGTAGGATCTCTGCAATATGGTGCCTGCATGGCAACCACAACAAGCTTCGCTCCAATTTTCGTTCCAGCAACATTGCAGCACCATTATGCTGACCAGTGTTTGCAGCAGTCGTGTCAAAGCACACCATTTCCAACGAATTTAACATATTCATATTCTCTAAATAATTGTATATTGATTGGGCGGTTGCTGCACCAGATCCAACTTCAATAATTGGAATGCCAATTAATTTTTCTATATTTTCTGCTGTTAAAAAAATAGCTAGGCGGTCAACTTTTTCCTTTCCAGCCATTGCAGGTAATAATTTGCCATCCCAATGTAACACAAATGTATCAGGAATCTAAAAAATTTTCACTCTGTGAAGTATTCATAACCAATCTATAATAAACTTTAATACCTTGAAATTCTCCATAATTTCTGTGCCATGACGCCGACGATATTCTTTGCGCTGTTTTCTCAAACTTGTACAATTAATAACTAGATCTTCAATATTATGACCCAAAGCTTTAGCTGTTGCAGATATAAAATGAACTGCAAATGGATTCGACATATTGCCAGCATCCATGCATGCAAGCATTCTGTCATCTATGAAGCTTTTCTTGCCACGCTTCATTTTCGGGTTGTTAAGATTTGTTACGATTATCAACTGCTCTGCAGATTTTTCAGACTCGCATTCACTTTCATCACTTACATCACATTCTACAGTCAAGTCTAAACAAAAAACAATATGAAAGAACAAAGTTACTCATTGTGTGCTTAAGCAGAATGAAAGAAATACCTTGAGTGCTTTCCCTTCTTTGGTACTTTTCCTTGCGTCGATTTTCTTCTTCTACTCTTTGCGCCTTCCGCTTTTCTTTATTTGCGAGACGTCGGTCTATTGAAATCATCCTACCAACACGACCTTGTTCTCTTTGTTTGATTAAAAAGTCTCTATCCTCCGGAATAGAAATCATTTTTAAGGCATCAACATGTGCAATATCAAATAAATTGTTCAAATTTTCTTTGAATTCGTTTTCTTTTGAACGATGAATTGTAAAGGGAGATTTACAAACTTTTTGCATCGTTCTCCACTCATTATACAATTTTATTAATTTTTCAGCACATGTTCTTTCGTGTAATGTTGGAATACGTGCTCTTTCCCAAAAAGGCAAAATTTCTTCCAACGCCAATTTTCCACTTTCTTTGATTGTTTTGTTTTCACACCGCACATAATAAAAAAAACATTGCAACACTTGCAGTTTTAACGGTAACTTACTTCCAACTATTTTTTTCTCACATTTTCCAATCAAATGCACGTTTGTATCAGCAGATCTAAGTTTAACAAAATTATTTAAAGACATCGCGAAATTTTTAGTATTACTTTTGCAGTTTTTAATTATTTTAATAAACAACCTTTCTCTTCCGCGGAAAACTTCGCAATGACAAAATATTTTACGTTGCCGTACATGTAACTTAATTTTTGATGCTTTTATAGAAAGGGAACTCCCCAAACTAAAAGCAAATACTCGTTCGCTACATTGATATTTTACCAATGTTGCCAGCTATTTGCAACTATAGTGTAAGAGCACTAACACACGATGACATATGCCTGCAAGAAAAAATCACGACTTTTTCGTTCGATAGGCACCCCTTGTAAAGAAGTAGGAAAGGAGGTAAAAATTCAACAAAATGCTCTGTCATCGCGTTTGTTGAAATTAAAAAAATAAGTGAATTGCATTTTTTTTAAATAAAAAAGTAGACAACAGCCAAAAAACGAGTGTTTTTCCTATATTTGAACTTTGACCTCAACTTGGCACAGGTTGGCATACTCTGATCGACTTGAAAATTTGCCACATGAATTTTGACATCAAATGTCATATTTAACCAATCCCCGCAACAAAAATTCCAAAAAAAAATTTAACGCCAGGTCTAATATACATACATATATATTCCAAAAAAAGTCAGCTTTTAAATATGCCACAATGTCGTGCCTATAAAAATAAATTTTTTTCCTAGAACTACGTTTTTATATTATATTTTTATTGATATTCTATTTCATTAAACTATGAAGTCATTGGATTTCGTTTTCAATGAATTAACTAAGCATATTTTTTTTGTACTTATTCTCTATAAAATTAATTTTCATTCTTTTAAAAATATTTTCTTTACCAAAAACCAAAAACAAAACAAACTTAAAATGTCTAATGCAAAATTCTTTTGCGTATATTCTTCTATTCTTCTATTTTCATTTATTTTTAACGAACCACTTGTTTTAACAAAATCGAATTATCGAATCAAAAAAAAACCACTAAACAAATATGCAAAAATATCAAAACCCAAAATACAATGATTTGTAACGATTAAGCAGCGGATTCGGATCGTGCCAATAATAATTCCTTAATCGCACACATACAAAACCTACCCGGTTTTGATGCTTCCAAAGCGCGCATTGTACATCACTATGCACCGGCGGCGGCAACAACAACAACAGCTGAAACGATGCAGGGCGAAAGCAGTCCCGATCAATTGCTAACACCCGATATAGCGCCTACAGCGGCCGAGTTGATACTGCCTTGGCGCCGAGATCGTTCGTATCAGAGCTTTGGTAAAGCAAAATCTAAAAAAAAAGAAAACACAAAAACAATATAGCTTTTGCGTATCTAGCAAAAGTTGCATAAACTTTTAAGGTTGACAAACTTGAAACTACACTGAAAAAACACACAGCATCATTAACTTGAAGTTATTGAACTGCAATGTTTTCAGTTAGTCAGTTTTTCATTCCAACTTGCTTTAAGTTCTGCGTTTATTTTTGTATTCTTTAAACTTGTAATTTCTGTTATTTTTTTGTATTTTGAATTTTGTTTGGTTTTTCTTAAACTCTGACTTTTGCATTAGTTCATTGTTTCTTAGATCTACATACATTTCTATAAATACTATATTTGCATAATATACCTATATATTTAAAATTATTTACAGTCATTTATTGTAACTGTTAGTTGACATATTTTCAATGTAGTTGTTGTAATTCCATTATTTCAATAATTCCAATAATTTTGCTTATTTTTCTAAATTTTTTTAAAATTTTAACTTATTTAAAAATGATTCATTGACAAAACGATACGGGTGAATATTTGCTTAAAAAAAGTATTTCTTGGTATACTACATAACAATATCAATTAAAGCTCATTTTGAAAGCTAATGTCATTTTATTCAACAATTAGATTTTCGTTTAAAATAATATCTTCAATATTTTTTTTTAAGTTTTACACGCATAAATCCGGTCCCAAGATCATTAGAGGATTCCATTGAATGCCACTTTTCAGTGTGGTGAATTTTTTCTAATAGAGTTGAATTTAATGCAAGCAAGACCAAGTGTTGTCTATTAACACTAACGAAAGAAATCTCCCTTAGCTCCCCTAAATATGAAAGGTGTGAGTCTCTCCGCTCAGTGCATTCAGATGATCATATTTTCGATGTGTCGAAAGAAGCGGACGACCTAGTACTTTTAAAACGTAGCAGAAGATATTTTACTCCAGCTGATCTTATAATGGTCTACGAATAGACTTAATTTATAAGGCCGAAAATGGAGTACAATTCCCACATTTGAGAAAGGTATCTTGATCTTATTTGGAGCTTCTTTTTTTTAATCTTTGAACCAAGGACTTCAGGTGTTATATTTATTCATTTAAGTCTGCCTTGATTCGAAATGGGTTGATAGATAATTGGGAAAGAAGGGGCAATCAAATAAAATATATATGGGATGTTCTAAGTGTGGCTGTAAGCCGTAGAAACGGGAAGTGTTATGCCTTAACCTCAATCAGTTCGAGTTATAAGGCAATCCACAAACTTCTCTACCACCAACTACAACTCTACTCGAAAATATTGATAAATTTTTAATTTCAGTTGATTAGAAATGAGAAAAGAAATGCAGAAAGGTTAACGCTTAAATACATTGCTTGGCTGAGAATCGAACCTGGGATCCCTAAGTAACAGTCAAGCACGCTGCCTATTCTACTACCGAGGCTGTTTCGAAAACATGAAAACATTTCATCTTCACTCAACTCACTATAGTAACGACGAAATTTTTGATGCCTGTTAGTTACCGCAATACCATGGGAAGTGTTTAAGGGAGGTTCAAGACCTGACGCTACTAGCGCGAGTGCTTTCTCGGTCAGCACTCCAACCCTATCCCAATATCATAGCCTTGATGCCCAATATATCATAACAGAGACAATTTTACCTTCGGTCGCACAGTAAGATTGTGGAATAATCTCTGAGCGTGTTACCCAACAGGTTCAAACTGTTTGTCAATCTTTCTACCCTGCATTTAAACTTTCACCCGTCTTCCGAATCAACTCAATGCTTACGCATTTATAGGGGCCATCCCTGAGTGTTGGTTTAGTCTAAGAAGAATATCAATGAAATAACAAATAGCATCCCACTTAACTTCATAAATGTTCTTATCATGCTGTGTTATACTTCTCATGCTGTTTTGGGTATCTGGTAAAAAGTTCCAGCTCATAATCCAAATCAGTGTCGACCGTCGCCTATGCCCACGGGCATTCGTGCTTTTGTGTTTTAAAGCTCTTTGCCTGATGTTGATCCATCAACTGTTTTAATAATAATTTCATGCACAGTGAGTCTATTCATTTATTTTGTTGTTCTCAACAGCCGGTGCTTTTATTTTTCTGAACAAAGCTCTCAATAAGCTTTAATACATTTACAAAATGTGTAAGTATAGAGGTTTGTCACCACTGATTTAAATCATCGACGGCCAGCATTGCACACTCGACAATGTAATTGAGCAACATCTACGCTGCTCGTTTTTTTTTAAGCTTAAAGCTTCACTTAGCTTAACGAACTTAAAGGAGCTTTGTGTACTCCTTTTTTAGGTGTGTTCATTCGAAAGTTCTGTAACACAAACGCAAGATGATAATGTATAGGTGTAATGTAAATAAATGATCCAAATTTAAGAATCTGTCTTCCTATTAGAGCTTTTCAAAAGCTTTGGAATAATAAAAAGGAAATAAATAAAATCTAGTCGGAAGCAAAAATGAAAACCCAAACCAATCATTACACATTTAATTTATCCGGTTAAAAAATAAGTCAATATGTAAACAGAAGGAGAGGGAAATCATGTGAAGAATGTGTTGAAATAAGGACCAAAGACCGCACCAAACAATCAACCTTTGTAGGAACATTGATGCTTGTGGATTGTGGTCGCTCCAATGACGGTAATTTTGCTTTTTGACATAGCCACTGAGCCAAAAAAGGGCCTCATCCGAGGTATGATTTTTTGGCCTAAATCCGAATCTCCGGTCAACATTTTCAGCGCCCAATTAGCGAACTTACGGCATTGTCTATGGTCGTCCGAATGTAGGTCCAAATCCAACCACAAAATAAGCCTGGTTGATTCTCTGGCGATGCCCTATTCGGCTGATCTGTCTTCTTCGATACTGGCCTTTACGGCGGCTATGTTTTCTTCACTTCACACCAATATCTGTCCGGATGGTGGCTTAAGTTCCAAAAGAGTGTACTCATGTACAACGAATTGCCTGGGGATTGAAACCACGATGACGACGAAACTCACGTCGCGTATTAACAACAGTCGGAATTTCGATATTTTTTAAAAATTTCCACACGTTCGGCAAGCGTAAAACGATGCATGATGATATGGCAAACCTTACTGAATATTTTGGAACTTCAATGTCATTATTTACTTTGACAGCTGCTGAAACATAACAATTGAAAAAACTATCATTGCTATCTGGTCACTTAAGTTATCTCCAAAGCAAATATTCACCTTTAGTACTGTAGAACAAAAAATTGGCCGATCCTTTATTATTATAACAACAACAAAAAAAAAATTATTGTCCTATAACCTATGCATATATGTATATACATGAGCTCTTAGAGCTTTTATATATTGCCGACGCGGTATTTCTGTTTAAGCTTTGTTGTTTTATAGAAAACTTTTCCAGCTTTATAATATCACGTTCATTATATTTAAATATTAATTTTAGCGAGCTTTAGAAAGCTTTGACATTGCACTGTTTTTTCAAGCAGTCTGTATTATTTATGCAAACAAATGTTCGCGTGGTTTTTAGCGTCTTATAGCGTCCTTAAATAAAAAAAAAAAAAATAAATAAAAATAAAGTGTATGAATGTTATTCTAAGTCTGTATAGTTCACATATAGTTAATTGTTAAGTTAATGCCAAAAGTTGTATATCATAGAAAAGAGAAAAGAACACACTCAATTGTTGTTTTTGCAAAGCATGGCATTTTTGTGCATGACAATTTTATGATGCTACTTGCAAAAAACTTTTATTTTAAATGCCATTAGAATTTTTTTTTCATTTACACCTTATTTGAAATTATTTCATTTACAATAGCTTTTAATTTTTTTTCTGCCACTTTGCCGAAAGTTTGCTTTTGTAAGAGAAAGCTTTAAAAGCTTGCTTAATCTAGAAAAATAAAAATTAATTTTAAATAATTTAATTCCCTCTTAAACTTAATTCACACTTCAACACTACTCTCTGCAAAGCTTTTAAAATTGTCAAAGAACTTTTTGTAATTTTAAGCCTCCATTTTGGTTTCTTTTTTCTCTCTTATAAGTAAAACAAATGAGCTTTTTCGCTTTTCCATATAAAAGCTGTTTTCAATAAGTAATCCTAAAGAATTAGCTGTCAGCTGTCAGAGAGCTTTTACTCAGCGGTATTATGAACTTCTCTTGAAATATCCTGTAGCTTTGTTTTAAAAATGTTGCACAATTTGAAAAAAAAAACTATAGCTTCTTCGAAAAAAGCTTTTAAACTCGGTTAAAAGTTTGCTTTGTTTAAAATTATTTGAGCTTTTCGTATGCAATTCAATTTTTTTAATAATTTTACATAAACGTACGTACAATTTTCTGTTGACATAGAAAGCTTTACAAACTTCTTGCAGCGCAAACTTTTCTACGCCACTGTTAAATGCCGACGCATGTGCGTTTATGTTTATTTATTTTGTTTGTTTGTTTGTTTCTCTTGCGTTTGATTTTGCAATTATTTTTATTAATAGTTCATCAATATTTTTCTTAAACTTTTTAAGTTTTGTTCATACAAAATATTTATTTGACTCATAATAATTGTTTTTTTTTAATATATACAGTTGCAGAGAATCCCATACCCGAGGAAGATCGCAACATGTCACGTGATTCAGATTGTGAGCGACGCGTTGCCACGCCTACCGCCATCGAATCGCAACTGCCATGGAAGCGACATGAGGATGAAAATGTCGATGCGGTGCAGCAGAACGAATTCCCGGCATGGGCATCAAATAAGGAGTATTTGGCCTATAATTCGCCGAGTGCAACATTCCTAGGTAACATTTTATTTTTAAACTGTATTTATTTTAAATTTACAAGAACCATTCATTATACCTACGAAACAGTCATCACAAAAAATCATTTTGTTTGGAAATCTTTCATTAAACTAATAGCATGTTCAAACCGAATTCATTTAACGTGTTATTCGAAAAAAGCTTTTTTCTTAACATCATCGTTCATACTGCTTTAACTAGTTAAAAAATGTCAGTTTATTTGTTTATATTTTGAAAGAAATAAAAAATTGTTTATTCAAAAATATAAAAAAAATAAAAAAAAAATAACAAAAAATTCAAATAAATTAAAAAATTTGTCAAAGAATTAAGAAAAATTTGTCAATGAATTTATTTGCTTACATTCAAAACATCAAAATAAAAAGCTCTTGTCAGATTTGGCTGCGTTTAAAAACCAAAAAAAGCTTTTGTGACGTTAGCAAGAACACAAACCAGTGATTTAACGAGTTTCGAAACGTGTTAAATCATTTAACACGTTAAATTTCCAACAACAATTGTACGCATTTAACTTCATCAAAACTTCATTTCAGAACTTGTTTTTCGATTTAACTTCATTAACTCGATTTAACATAATTAACTGCTCGGTTTGAACATGCTATAAGGGTTAAATTATTCACTTCTGGATAGCTTTTACCACTTATTATTTCCAGTTCTTCGGTAATTTGCTTTTCTGGAAAGAGAATTTATTCAGAGTCTCGCTGGGTGTATTGATATAAACCAAGGAATAATCAGGACTTAAAATTCCTTGTGGCGTAGGTCATAGCAAAACAGCGAACTAGGCGATGTCATTCTTTTAACTAAAAGGGGATAAATTTGACCTGTAAAAGACCCAAGACTCTATTAATTCATACTCACTTTATTTTTGTGGAATTTAAAGTAGTATTTGGCAGCATAATTAGGAGTCACCTATATGCTACTATGAACTGAATTTGGTATCTCTGATCCAAAGTTGATTCGGCTCATGCAGTCTTGACTTACCTAGAACTCAATCAAAATTGGGATGAACCTCTCCCAGTCATTTGATACCAAACGAGGTTCTAGACAAGGTGGAATCACCTATTGTGGTAATAAGAGCAGTTCATTCGCGCAGTGGAGCAGAATCACAGTAGCGCTATCTTTTCCAGGAGTTCCATGCTAATTGCGTATGTTGATAATTTCGACATCATTAGTCACTACACAAGATCAGTGAGTATAGCATACTTCTTAGAAAAGTTCATGTTGAGGGGTTTGATCTGGTGGTAAATGAGGAAGGAATCTCTTTCAAACAAAAAATCCCAGTGTCACGGAACACAGGTTACTACATAAATTTCGGGAATAAATGTAAGGAACGAATTTTTGTCTTTATTTTTTTTTCGAAATATTCTCCTTTATGATTAATAAATTTTTGAATGTGTTCAAACGATTTGTCGTAACATTTATCCCATTCCGCTTGTGACACCTCCAAGATATATTTTTTAATGCATCAACAGCTTCTTCTGGCATCGGAAATCGGTGTCAACACAGTTTGTCCTTGATGAGCGGGAACGAAAAGAACTCATTGGGTGCCAAATCAATACTGTACGGCGAATGATCCATTATTCAATGTTTTGCGTGCTCAAAAAGTCTTTGTTTGAGCTGATGTGTGGGAACCTCACATTGTCTTGATGCAGAATAAATAAATATCAATATGAATAACAACGTCAGCCTTTTCAAATGGTAGAGCAAGTTTGATAACAGGGGGCTACTTGGGCTCAGTAGGTAATTGAAAACCACAGCCCTCTCAGGACGGTCAAAACTAGCGTATGAGGACAATTTGATAAGTCAGTGACTTTTGAATAAAACGATCAAGATAGTCTCCTTTTAGATCGATACATTAAGTCCAACGTTTTTCCCAAATAATAGATTTAATCAAGGTCCTTAAAATAGGCGTTTATTTCAGCGATGCAACAACCCTTCATTCAACCCAAATGTCTTACCGCCGAGCGATTTTTTCAGGTTTGAAACTTGGGAATAGTCGCAGCAGTGCTACATCTGGAGAATATGGTGGATGGAATAGCAATTCGTAGCCCGATTTTTGGTTTTTTGTCATATCGACTATAAACGCGTGCACCGGTGCATTGTCATGAGGAGACCACTTTTTTGTTCTTCAAAATCTGTCCAATAGCTGTGAATAATATTCACCGATGATCGTTTTATACTTTTCAAGAGTAGTCGAAGTGATTGACTCCGCATGCATTCCAAAAAGCTGTTACCATGATCTTGTTGACCGAAGGACCCACCATTGCTTTGACTGTTGCTTGATCTTTGGTGTGTTGTGATGTATTCGTGTTTCGTCTTCGGTGACAAAACTGCAAAAACTCCTTCGGATTCCTATTGAACATCACCAAATACGCCTTTGAAGTGGTCACACGGCTGCGTTAATGGTCGAGTGTGAGCAACCGCAGGACCCAACAAGCGGATAGCTTTGTCATGTCCAAATATACATATAAAATGTGATGTACCCGGCCAGTTAAGATACCCACAGCCTCAGTCTCCTCACGCACTTTCTTTCTCCGATCGTCCAATATCATTCCATGGATGTTATCGACGATCTTTGACGTGAGGATGTCTTTTTGTCAACCTGAATGTTCAGCGTCACTTGTACTGGTATGACCACAATGGAATTCAGTAAGCCATTAAAATTCATGGTGTAGAGTCCCCATAGTATTTATCAAGCCTTTCCTTGGTTTAGGTGAAAGTTTTTTTTTACGCAAAAAGTAATGCTTTATGGCATTATTAAGAAGATGGTCGCGAATTTTTAACTTCACTCAAAAAAATTTTACATACGCTTGTCGAAAACAGCTGTTGGTAAATTCTAAGCAAAAGTTGCAAAACAATCTGTTAAAATTTTTTTTTTAGTGCAAGGGATTTGACACTTTTTCGCAGTTTGTCTCTTTTTTTCTCACTTTCTCAAAATTTTTTTACAATCGTAGGTAAATTTGTAAACGTCACGTTCACCTTGTTTATTCCACCATGGATGGTAGTTGCCAAGATCAGTGTTGCATTTAAAGTAACTACGCGGGAAAAAGTCAAAAAGTCACTGACTGCTCAAATTGCTCTCGTAATATGAGTTCCTCGTCATGCTTTCTGTAGACGAAAAATAGGGCTCTTAGAAGGACTTTCGTACGAAAAATTCTTGGGAAGGTATTTATAATAGGTAATAGGTTTTGGATACGTCCAAGATCGACCATATGTTGAATGTTGAAACCGAGCATTTAATTATGTTAAATCAATTTAATGAAGTTAAATCGAATAACGAGTTCTCAAATGAAGTTATATGCATACAATTGTTGTTGGAAATTTAACGTGTTCAATTATTTAACACGTTTTGAAACTCGTTAAATCACTGGTTTGTGTTCTTGCTTACGTCAGAAAAGCTTTTTTTGCAGCCAAATCTGAAAAGATCTTTTTAATCACCCTTATTCTGATTGTCGTCATCAAGACAAAACAACGACATCTGGCGACGACTGTTGATTCTTGGTATTCGCGTAGTCGTTTTTCGATAACTATTGACAACTATTGACAAAATTCGGTATATACAAAATGATATTGACGTTGTTATTGAATTGATACGACTCTGTTTTTGTCGTTTCATTTTTTGGTAACGACTCAAAGTGTTTGCTGTTAAAATAGAAAAGAAAAGTAAAAGTTTAAAACAACCGGCTGTGACAGTCCGAGATTAAAATCGTTACCAACACTTAGCTAATAGGATCCTTGTCCCAAAAATAATAAGGTGGCAGCTAACTTTATTCTGTTGGATACACAATTTGACCTAGCTCCAATTTTCATCTCAGGAGCAATTTTCTCCAACACATAATTGAACGCATTTTTGTTTAAACGAAAGTAATTCTGGAATCTTGAATGAAAGAAAAATTTGTGATTCCCAATGTAAATTCATTCAACCTTAAACTTACTTGTTGTCTGGAAGTTTCATGACATCAGACCTATATCGCAGTGTCCTCCTTTGTAAAATAAGTTTTTTTTATTTTCTTCATCACTTGAATCAGAGTTTGAATCAGAAACAAAAAACATTTTTCAACAATTGTATGTGTACATAAAAAATTTGATGCAAAAATGTTAGGTATGTGAATTTTTTATTTCAGTTATCGATAAACAGTCAACGTCAAGACAATAATGACAATGAATACCAAAAATGCATTGATTTGACATTATATTGAAACGAAATGATATTGATATTAAATTGACGACGACGTTGACGACGACAATCAGAATAAGGGTGATTATATTGAAACGAAATGATATTGATATTAAATTGACGACGACGTTGACAACGACAATCAGAATAAGGGTGAATATGAAGTTTTTAATGCAAACAAATAAATTCTTTGACAAATTTTTGAATTTATTTGAATTTTTCCAATTTTTTTTTTATTTTTTTTTTATATTTTTTAAAAAACAATTTTTTATTTCTTTCAAAAAATAAACAAATAAACTGACATTTTGAAACAAGTTAAAGCAGTATGAACAATGATGTTGAAAAAAAGCTTTTTTCGAATAACGCGTTAAATGAAGTCGGTTTGAACATGCTATAAGTAAAATGGCCATATAAATTGTAAAAACTGAGAATTTAAAAAAATTTGAAAATTATTATGACATCTATGTTAAAACCTTTGGATAACTTTTATCTTTGATTTAAAATTTGACTGGAATTAACCTGGGAAAATTACAAACCAAACTAAAATATCTATAGAAATGGCTATCCAGAGATAGTGGGTGGCCAGAGAAATCGGAAAGTGAGCAATATGAAGTTTTTCCAAGAAATTTAACCGCTGTTTTCAGTTTACGCCTTGGATAAATTAACGGCTTAATAGTGCTGAATTTTTTGGAAGTGAACAATTTGGCCCTCAGTAGATTGTTTTGAATGGTTTTTTAGATTGTTCCCAAAACGAAAGAACAAAATTTTCATTGAATCTAATGTAAAGTTTTCCAAAAAAAAATTCATTGACAACATTCTTCTCCTTCATTTCATAAGAGCATTTTTACGTTATACATATAGTCTATATAATTTTACATAAAACACACACATTTTCAAAACAAAACTCCTTTGTCCTTAAATCGATAACAATTAAACAACCGCAAGATCAAAGCTTGATGATATAGTAAATCAGCTTAAGCCATATTTTATTAAAAGCACTGGAGTATTTTCTAATAAATATTTCTGTTATTTGTGCTTTGATCCATTATTTAGTATTTTTATTTTAATATTTTTACTACATAATTTATAGTTTAAAACTTTCATTTTATCTCTTTTTTTATTTTTTAAGTTTATTTATTTTTTAGTTTATTTATTTTTTAAGATTAAGGTTATTGATTTTTGTAACTAATTTATATACATGCTAACAGGGTGCACCATCTTTTATGTCAGTTTAAAAAAAATAAAAAAATAAATAACTGGCCATTTCAGCCCTTGACAGGACTTTGACCTAGCTTCTTATGATCAATTGTGTTGTGCGTGTTATTAAGTTTGTGCACAATTGACCGAGAAATGGACCTACAGGCTTAACGCCGACTCCGAACGGCGATGAACGGAATGTTCTTATTCTCAAGAAGCTTTACATGGCATTTTTATTACTCTCTGAGGTTTGCCATTGTCTGCAGAGAGGTGGCGGCCGTACAGAAAAATTATTTTAATTCAAATAATTTTCTGTCGCTGCTGGGGTTCGAACCTGGATCTCCAGGTTCTTTGACATAGCGGCCACGCACTTTAACCAACTACGCCACGGACGCCAGTGTATTTATGTCGGTTTATGAATATTTAATAACTTAAAAAGACAACCGATTTTCATATATGAGGTATTTTTATTTAATTTGGTGTTTTACAATTTATTTGGACTAGTTTTTTAATACAACATCAATCAAGTGGCCGTCTCTATTGGCCAAAGCATAAGTGTCTTTATTGCTGCTTTTTCCATAACTTTTTCGAGCATCTCGGGCGGTATAGCGATGATTTAGGTTCGGTTTCAAATTTTCTACTCAAGCCAATGAGCTGATAAATGCCAAAGTAATTCAATGTTTACATACCGACATAAAATATGGTGCACCCTGTACAAGTGATAAAATACAATATTAAAAACCATTCCAAAATATATATGGAGCGTTCTTTATCAAATCGGCCACCCCCCTAAACGTCTGAATTTTTGATATCAAAAGACATTTTGATCCTTACCCTAAAATTATTTTTTAAAGTGTACAATTTTTCTAAAAAGTTAACCCTTATCAGCAAAAGTGGGTCCAAAAAATATTTAATGTTTAAACTTAAACGATTTGTTATTCACTAGGGAAAAATTTTATAAAACAAAAAGTGCTTAGAATTTGTCAAAATATAACCGTAAATTAAAAAAAAAAACTTTCAAGAGACCCAAACGGCGGCAAAAAATAGAGATGTCAATATGTATCTCAAAAATTCAGACTTTTAGGGAGGAGGTGTGGCCGATTTGATAAAAAACGCAGCATATGTTTTTTTACCTCAACTTGACACATTCCTCAGTGTTTCCATAGTAGCAATTATAGTTTTGGAAATATCTAGTGTTATTTGTTTTTTTTTTTCGTAAAAATAATACAAGCATATGTATTACATATGGAAGACATTTCGAATATACAGCGTTTTGTTAGACACTTTATATACAGTTGCGTGAATAAAAGTGCAAGGTTTGTCTAATAACGGGGATAACATTCCTATCTTAAACAAGAGTTGACTTAAAGCATTGAAATTTTTCAAATGCCTTTCCTTTCATGACAATCAATTTTACTGCATAATCATTACGATGAATTTAAGTTTTTGAAAATACTTTAGGTCTTTTAATAAAACATTTTCAAAAATGTCTTGAAAAAAATTGTGAAAAAAAATAATATTTATACATGTTCATTTGTACTTTTATAAAGGGTTTTCCATTAAGGACTTGACAACTTTTTTTTAAATAAGCCAACGCAAACGCAAACCATTGCAGATATTTCAAAAACTTCATTATAGGCTTGAAGTACAATCAAAATATTTATGAATGAAACTCGACTTCGTTCATATGGCCACCGCGGGCACGAATGCAGCGGTCGATTCGTTGGACCCAATTTTCGATGACTCGGCCACACATTTCGGCCGAAACGGCCTCTATTTCACGTTCAATGTTGGCTCTGAGCTCTTCCAACGTCATCTGCTTGTTGGCATAGACCAATGACTTGACGTAGCCCCAAAGAAAATAGTCTAGAGGCGTTAAATCGCACGAACGAGTTGGCAAATCGACTAACCCATTTCTTGAGATGAACACTCATCAAACTTACTCTTCAATAAATCGATTGTAACTTGTGCTGTGTGATCGTCCTGTTGGAACCACATGTCGTCCAAGTCCATATCTTCCAATTCGGGCCAAAAATAATCGGTAATCATGGCGCGATAACAATAGCCATTCACAGTAACGTTACGATCGCTATCGTCGACGAAAAACTATGCTCCAATGACGCCACCGGCATGCAAACCGCACCAAACAGTTATTTTTTGTGGATGAAGTGATGATTCATGAAGCTGTTAACGATGTTACGATGATTGAGTTTACTGAATAAATTGACAGTGATAGGTCGATGATTCTGAAAGGGTGCGTTCAGAAATTTAATTCAAAGTTCTCAAGTTCCTATTGGAAAACCCATTACATTTGTATATTTATACATTTGTACATTTATAAAAAAAAAATTAAATCAACGCCTCGTTTTGAGATGCAATCAATACACGAATCGGTCCCCATAATTTGACTATTTCATGGCAATTGATTTGGATCCTTCACCATAAACAGCACAACTCTTTTCAAACGCCTGCTCATTCTTTCCTTTATCATAATAAATTGTAAAATACAATGTATTTTTTCTGAAACCTCAATGAAATTTGCACAAATAATTTGCTGATTTGTCTCCAGTAAAGCGAAATAAAAAAAATAAAAAAAGAGTTGCCAGATGCAGCGAACCGTTTCAAAGTTATGACACTTTTAAGTCAAGAGAACATAAAAACGTCGAAAACTTTTTTCCCCAACCAACTCAGATTGGAGTATATCTCATAAAGTTTTTATTAAAAACTCAATGTATTCATTTCTGTGGATGTAAAAACCTTATAAGTATCACATTTATAAAAAATATACTATAAAGAATCACAAAAAATCTCATAGTGAATATCCCTAATATGCCCTTAGGACAAATTAAAAAAATTATTCCAAACATATTATCTTAAATTAAATTTTCATTCCATCTTATTTATTTTGGATTGTACGTCAACCCTTTTTTTTTTATATAATTATGTTTCAAATTAATTTATTTGCATTTTTTTAATCTAATTTATAACAACTTAATCAATTCCTTTATATAATGTGCTCTGAAGGAATATTTTATGTTTTAACAGCATTCTTTCTAATTGTTTTTTACTAAACTTAATTTTGTACAACAGTGTACTTTTCTACCTAGTGTTAAAATCTTTTAAAATCGGTGCCTCTTTGTTTATAGTGTATCATATGTTTATGTATGTATTTTTTTACTGTCATATATTTATGTATGCAACTCTACACCATGCTGCAAAAGTTCACCTACAAAAAAATTTTGCCTTTATAAGAACTTTGAAGACACTTAGAAAAATGCAATGCACTGTATTTATTTCAATTATTTATCATATTCAAAAACTTGAAAAAAAAAAATTTGATTCGTATGTAAACTTTTCGCACATGCTGTAACTATTGTACATTCCTATAGACACAAATATGTAAAATATAAACAGACCTAGGCTGAAAATATTACATATATACACAGTAAAAAATATGAGTATAAAAAATGTATACTATTTGGGATACATATAAATTCAAACCAAAAATTTTATAAAAAGAAAAGAGTGTTTACCACAGAAATACTATAAAAAAGATAAAATTTAACCTCAATTTTATACTATTTGGTATACATACATATGTATAAATCTAAATCAAAAGAGTTATAAAAAGAGTTTATACACATAAAACTAAAATTAACCCTCAAATTTTTTACTGTGTACACTAAATCAAATATTATGTTGCCACCCTGCTAATTTTGTTTTTTTTTTTTAATATTTATATACACGTTATTGTAAATTTGAAAGTTTTTATTTTAGTTGTTGTATCTTATTAAACACTTATTCTCTTTGTTTTCTCTTTACTTATTGCTACTACTACCACTTTATGTCGATTTGAATGTATTTGTGCAAATATGACGTCACTTCCTGTTCCAATATTTACGCTTACAACAAACGCTCGCACAATACACCACCACCACCACCGACAACCACTACAACAACAACAATAACAATAATTGGCTATTAAAATAACTACAACAACAATGCTACCAAAACTTATAACATCAATTATAAAATAAACCTTTAACTAAAATTAAATTTAAAAAAAATAAAACCAAAATAAACAAAAATAAACAAAACAAAAAAAAAACAACAACGATTCTTCAAATCTTATCAACACTTCACCAACAACGCAGGTGGCATTAATAAACCGAAAGCGCACAAGTCCGTCATCGGCTTGTTCCGGCGTGAAAGCTCCGGTTCTAAAGGTGGCAGCATCGGTGGTACTATGGGTGTCATTGGTACTGATGCTGGCGAAATCAGTTCGGCGCGTGGCTCCGATCCTTCGTTGGCTGCCGCTTTAAGCGGCATGGTTGTGCCTTCAGCGACTACGCCGAATTCTTCGCGCTTAGACAAACGCTCGCAATCGATAACAACGCCGATGATTACCGATGGTCATGCGGGACAATTTCCGATCACCGCCAGCCATCGTCGCAATGTGAGGCGTGGCTCTATGCTAGAGTTGAGCGGGTAAGTCTTGTTAATTACAACAAAAACATAGCAAAAAAAAAAATACCTTTCTATACAAAAAATTATTATTGCCTAGAAACTGTTTTTGTTTTATGCAGCTCTTGTTACTTTATTTCTCTTTATCATATATTAATTTATTTTTTCTTTTTATCAGTTTTTATTTTTCTTTTACGCTGCATGATTTTTTGTTTTGCTTTTTTAAAATTTTTATTTGAGTTTATTTTTAAGTTTTTCTTTTTTAAGAAAAAACTCACTTCTCTGCGTAAAGTAATGCGTTGAATTTATTGTTTGTAGCTTACTTTCGAAAAAAAAAATCCAAAAGTTTTCGAGTTTTTCTTAAAGCTTTTTGTATAAACATTATCATATATTTATTATTAAGTGATGAAAGCTTATGCCTGGGATGATCATTTGATCCATTTAAAAACTTTACAAAATATATTAAATTTAAATATATTTATTAAGTGAACAAATTTAAGTATATCATGTAACGGAAAAGTTAAGAAAATATATTCCACTTAATGGTAAGCTTATATATTTAAAAAAAACACATTTCATCAAAAAAGCTTCATTATATCTTTAAAAATGCTTAAAATTCTTTTAAAGTATGTGGTGGCGAAATTGTTTCGAATAGCTTCAATCTAAGCTTAAAGCTTCAACTTCTGAGGGAAGAACTTTAAAGAATCCAATCCCAGTATTCTTAGAAATCATTAAATTATCTAAATATTCCTTCATGAGAGAAAGTTATTTACAGTGATTCTAACCGGTATATTTTCTGGTATAAATCTATTTCTTCAAATTGAGTCAGGACTCGGGATAGCTAGTTCAGGATACTTATTGATCAAAAATAGTTTAGAATACCGACAGCAAAGAGTTAAAAACAACAATATCACAAAAGATTCGGTAGAGCAGGACCGAGAAAATTCCGAATAATTGTTTGCAACATATAATTATACTTAGCACTTTCACAATTTCTGGTACACGGTGTAACATCCCTGTTTTCAGAAAGCTGCTGAACATACCCCAGCATTGTTTGCATTCTCTTGAAGAGAGACAGCTGCACTTTGTTTTCGCGCCAAAAAATTGTTGAGTATTTCGTATGTAGCCATGGAATGGGGCTACATACCCCATTCCCCATTATTTATATTATAATGGCGAATCGTATTTTTGTAATTGGCCTAAAAAATATGGCACACAAGCGGGCGATATTTTTCTGACATTACGACCGCCCGGAGTCACTTGTAATTTTGTATATCGATCTCTTGAATTTTTTGAGGATACTGATGGAGTTCTCAGTCGACGTGTGAGAACTCCCATGGTCATCAAAACCGTGAAGAATCAAATGCATCGAAATCCAGTCTAAAATAAAAATAAAAAGTCTCGTGAAATGAATATTTCTTCGGTATCCATGGCACGGATCATTAAAGATTACTTAGGACTTCGTGCCTATAAAAGACACACCAGTCATCTTCTTACGGTGATGTTAAAAGGGAAACGGAAGCAAAAATGTAAAGCATTGCTTTTAAGAATGAAGAATTCCGTTGGAGGTTGAAAAAATTTTTAATGTGAGGTCTCCTTCAATGATCTCCAGCAAACAAAATGAGAGAGTGTATGCATCCCGACAAGCTTTGGAACTAGTTCCTATTGCTCAAAGACGTCACCATCCGGCTTCAGCGATGTTCTAGTGGAGCGTCTCCTATGATGGCGTCAAAAAACTCCACTTTTGCGAAAGGGAGGTAAAACATCTGTTGCATCCGTACCAAACGGATGTTTCGGAGACCGTTCTAAAACCCCTAAACAACAATCAGCACATAAGCCTTAAACAACTGTTCAAAAGTACAGTTGGACTACAAGTTATTGTCAGTTTTAGAATCTTTCAAATCAGAATCAAATTTGGAATCTTTGAAACGTGCATTTATCCGGCCAGTCTACAATTTTCCGACGGATGTGGTGTGTACTGCGATTGACGATTGGCCGGACAGACTTCGGTCGTGCTGGTAGGCAAATGGCGGCCATTGTATTATATTAATAGTATTAAAAACATTATTACATTTGACGTTTCTGTTTTATCGCAAACACAAAAAAACAAAAAAAAAAAAAAACACCGTGTACCAGAAATTATGAAAATGCAGTCAAAAATATTTAAAATCAGTAAAAAAACTGAAACCTTGAGGAGCTCGGGAAAAAGTAAAAAGTATTGGACACAAAAACTAATCCTTACAAAGCTAAGCTAGTCAACTTGTAGAAATTTTGCAATTTGCATAAAAGTAAAACAATTCCACTCCATTGCAGAAGACACGTATAATTCCGCATTGGTTCTGACGAAAGCTGTCTTAAGTAGCTTCAAAAGTTAATGTACTGCAATGCATCATAGAAGACTGCTGATGAGTTTGTGCAGCGGCAGCTTTGGACTTCACTGGTGATTCTTTTTATAAGATTTTGTTGTTGTTGGAACTTGTTTTTTATTAAAACAAATAGAACTCGAGACAAAGCATATTCATTTCTATTCACAAAAGTTTATAGTTTATCATTTTTTAATGATAAATGAACAAAAATGAGAATTTTATAAGTAGGCATAACCAATTTTAACTTACTTTGATTGAACTTATCCATAATGAGTCCTCCAAAGGATGCCCTTAAATATGGAAATTAATTTTCCAAGACCCTGTTGATGGTTTCGGGCTGCAGCTCACGGATTGCTTGGATGATATTGGCCTTAAGTGCTTGAATCATTTCCAGATCGTTGGCATACCATCGATCCTTCACGGTTCCCCACAAAAAAAAGTCCAAAGGGGTCAAATCCCAGCTCCGAGGCGGCCAATTAACATCGCCAAGACGGCTCATATCACGATTTGGGAATTTGGTGCGCAAAAAATCGATTGTGTGGTATGGCGCGCCATCCTGCATGAATCAGAGATCGTTCAAATTCATGTCTCCAATTTTAGTAAAAAAAAGTCGGTTAACTTGGCTCTGTAACGTCCACCGATGACCTAAACATTGTTCCCAGCCTCATTTTCGAAGAAAAATGGTCCAATGATGCCACCACATCACAATCCGCACCAAACTGTCACTCTCTGTGAATGCATCGGCTTCCCGACAATAACGTGCAAGTTTTCCGAGCCCGAGATGCGGCAATTTTGTTTGTTGACGTAGCCGATGGAAATGCGCCTCGTCAGAAAAGATGATTCGCCCAAATCGCCCAAAATTCTTGGGACCATGAGTGTTGTCCACTAGCATATCTGTCTTACGAACTTTTTGCACAAACTTGCGTACAGCAGGCGCGGTGGGTGCTTCATTTCGGACAAAACTTCTTTTCAAATAACGCACTATTTGGGTTACACAGCACTCACTTTGGAAATACTTTTCTAATATTTCTCAACGTTGTTCTAGCATAAAGCGACTCATTTCCTTCCGTGGAGGTACGATACTGATTTAATTTCGAGCGGGAAGCAGCTGTCAGTGTCAAAATAACCTATGCTTTAAAATTAAACCACTAGATGGCCCATCCTGTACGTAATAGAAAATATAAATTCAAATATGGTTTTCACTTGACATACATTTCCAGGTTTTCTTTTCCATATTTTGCTTGACTTGGAAGGAAATAGAACTTACCAGATGTCTACCGGTTAGATGAATGGGTCAATAATGTTAATTGATTAATTGAGTTTTGATAGAGATGTCAAAAATAAAATAAAAACATAACTATATAAGAAAAAAAAATAATTAAAAAAAAAAATAATATAGTTTTCCTTAAGAATAAAAGCAATTCTTTAACAATAAAGAATTTAAGGTGAAAACTTTCCAGTACTTTTAATTTTTATGATTAATCTGTTCTTTTTATACATTTTCTTATTCTGGAATTTGTTCTAAATGAAGGGTTTCTCGCATTACTTTCTCGCAATACTTTCTCGCATATAACTATCTCACCTTACTAATACAACATCTTAGTCATAATTTTTTTTATTATTTTTGTTTTGTATATATATATTTTATTTTATAAAATTTGTTTTTAATTATAACACATTATATTTTTTACTTATTTTACTACTTTTATTTAATGTTTTTTTTTAAGATTTTTTTATTTGACTTTTAAGTAATTAACGTCTTAGTTTTTTGTTAATAACATATATATATTTTTTTTGCATATAAAAAATTCCGTTAAAAATTATTAAATTTCAGTAAAATTTCAATTAAAAAATGTTTACTAAAGATTAATTTAAGATTTTACATATATACATAAAATAGATTGCTCCTTAACTATGGGTTAATGTGTGAAAATCTCTTATATATAAGACTATTTGCGGTATTATCTGTTGTTAAATGTTGTAAAAAATATACTAAACGTTCTATGTTTTAATAGTATTTTGGCGTTTATTTATATGTATTTGTTGTCTATATGTTTTCTTATTTTAAAATATTTTAAATAGTAGGTACCTATTATTTGTGTTTAGTACCTGTGTGTAGTAAATGTTGTGTTTAAAAGTAGTTAGTTTTGTTGTTGTGTTTGTCACTTTTAATTTAAGTTGTTTTTCGTCATATTATTTTTGGTCCGGTTGAGGTTGTTAAAACAATTTTTTTTTAAAAAAATTTCATCGATATCAAAAGTTTGTTTAAAATCTTATTGTTAGGTAGAAAACGCGAACCTTCTTACAACACTTTAACCACGACAAAATAGAAAAAAAATCTATATATATATATACTTTTTACTTTCATTATAGAGTCCAAAGTACAAAAGCGACGAAAGTGCAAAAGTAGAAAATATTTTAATTGCACAAATATAAATTTCGATTTGATCTTAGTGCAAAAATTTAAAAATTTTTGCAAAAATTTGCATAAATATAATTAAATCCCATTGAATTTAAATTTTGTTAAATTTTTAGTTTAATTTTTTTTTAAAAAACCAACAAATAAATCCGAGAATCAGTTAGAATTAGTATTCAATGTGCTGGAATGGTTAATACTAGACCTCCAGCTTATTCATGAATTTCGAACAGCAAGTGAACGACAAAGTTTGAACTCCGTGAAGTATGTCTTTGAAACACTAATTTTCAAAACACGTGTTATATTTTTAATTATTACGTTTTCATGAACTTCACTCATTTTGGCTAAGTCCCATAGATTTTTTGCGGTCCATATTGTGTCATTGTTTTAAGGGTCTAGTAGACCCCATGAACCTAAATTTATATTTCTATATCGAATCAAATTTCACTATATATTTAATTAAAGACTACGACTTTGACTATATTTACAACAAGAACTACGACTAAGACTACGAGGGCTACTTATATATTTCTGTAATAAATATAAAGACGGAATTTTAATTGCATTTTGTAAAAAAAAGACAAACAATTATTAAATTTTGTCATGGTACCATTTGAGTCATGTTGAGAAAAAAAGAATATTCTGTGACATAAGAAAAAACAAAGAACAAACGCCGAAGAATTATTCTTTCTCAAAACAATGCTAACTTGAGGCGTTTTTTATCAGCTGAAAACATCGAAATAATGGGTCATCCGCCTTAGGGTCCTGATTTGACACCCAATGCCTTTATTTTGTTCCCGCACTTCAAGAACAAACTGCGTGGACAACGATTTTCGACGCCAGAAAGAAACCATTAATGCTCAAAACTATGTTTTGGAGGTGTCTCAAGCGGAATGAGATAAATGTTATTACAAATGGTTCGAACCCATGCAAAAATGTCTTTATCATAAAGGAGAATATTTCGAAATACACTAAAGAAAAAAATGCAGTCTTTATATTTATTCCCGAAATAAATGTAGTAACCCACGTAAAACCAAGACTACGACCAAGACTATGACAAAGACTACTACCAAGACTACGACCAAGACAACTACCAAGACTACAACCAAGACCACAACCAAGACAACGACGAAGACTACAACCAGAACTACGATTAAAATTAGTTCTACAACTACGACTAAGGCTTAGTCCATGAATAAAATAAGTCTAAGACTAAGATTACGGCTAAGACTATGACTAAGCCTAAGATTGCGACTAACTGGGAAACCAGAATGGTGTAGCTTGCAGTACGTAGTATGAGCTGTCAAAAGTTAAAATGTACTAAATGCACTGAATCGTCCAGAATCGCCCAGCGTAGTACGTCTGTGGCTCGAAGTGGTAGTTGAAGTGCAAGTTGAAATAATTTTAACTTTTGACGCACTAGATGGAATGGAATAACGGCCGAGACTAAGACTAAGCATTATACTACGACTAAAACTATAACTACGACGGCCAAAACTACGGCTACGACGAAGATTAAACCTAGACTTCGAATTAGACTAAGACTACGACACCAACTAAGATTTTGACTAATACTACGACAAACTAATACTAAGGTAAAGACAAAGACAAACACTTTAATTTAGATTAAAATCCCGATTGTGTGAAAATCGTGACTATTTTTCGAAACGAGAATGCGTGTTCCCTTGTTTAGTAGAACAGAGATCATGTACTTCTTAACCCTCGGTTACTCGCGGACCTATTTTTGGACGCCGTCACTCGCGGGTTGTTTCAGAATTAATTTCAAATTTAATGATTCAAATGATTCAAATTTAACTAGGAAAGGAAATAGTGCAGGAAATTTAAGTCTTGGGGTGTGCGGCACTAATGTTATAGATATAAATATAGATATAGATATAGATATAGATATAGATATAGATATAGATATAGATATAGATATAGATATAGATATAGATATAGATATAGATATAGATATAGATATAGATATAGATATACATAGATAAAGATATAGATATAGATATAGATATAGATATAGATATAGATATAGATATAGATATAGATATAGATATAGATATAGATATAGATATAGATATAGATGTAGATGTAGATATAGATATAGATATAGATATAGATATAGATATAGATATAGATATAGATGTAGATGTAGATGTAGATGTAGATGTAGATGTAGATGTAGATGTAGATGTAGATGTAGATGTAGATGTAGATGTAGATGTAGATGTAGATGTAGATATAGAGATAGAGATAGAGATAGACATAGATGTAGATGTAGATGTAGATGTAGATATAGAGATAGATATAGATATAGATATAGATATAGATATAGATATAGATAAAGATATAGATATAGATATAGATATAAATGTAGATATAAAGATAATTTAGTCAGACACGAAATTAAAATAGGAAAACTCAAGAAAATTTATACAAATTTTGAAGATTAAATAAAATAAAATAAAACAAAATATCGAAATATTTAGTAAAATTATAGATAATTTTTGCCGGAAAACGCTTTGATTTTAAATACCGCCTACCTTTGAAAAACTTTGATTTCGATGAAATTTTTATCCATCACTACAGATTTTTTTTTTTTTTTTTTTGGAAAATTACACCGAGAAAAAGGGACATTTACTCAACAATTATTATCAAAAGGACTTGGGCTGTAAAAAATTATGTAACACAGCTTAGAACACTTTATAAAAATGCCCATTCTGACTCATAACTTACATTCAAAGTTGTTAACTTAAATTTCGAAAACATATTTTAGAAAAAAACGCTTTTGTCCCTACCCATACGAAAATGTAGCTACTAAAATTTTTACACCTCCCAAAACACTGTCAATGTTTGATCTAAACAAGGTCAACACACATACACACACACACACACGAGCGCGCCATCACATTATTTGTTTATCCTTTCGTTTTGATATCCTTCAATTTTAAAAATATCGTATTTGAATAATTTTGTTTTTTTTACTAACCTACTAACATTTATTTTTATATATTAACTGTGTGTGTATATTTTCCAGACTAATTTTAACCGAACGAAGGCCTAGTAGAATTTTTCCCTTTAGCCCAACACTTAGAGAAACTCTGAACTTCTCTGCTACAACAGAAAAACAAGCCGATGATAGTGAAAATAATAACATTAAAAGTAGTAATGATGATAATAATACTAAAGATGTCGATAAAGATGTTGATAAAATTGAGGTCGATATTGTTAATAATAAAAGTAGTGATAAAAGTAACGATAAGCTAAATAATGAAAACGTTGATGATAAAAAATAAAATCAAAGCAATTTTGTACTTAACCATTGAAAAAAAGTAGTAGTTTTTAATTTCTATAAATAACTATCATAACAAATTTTGAAATAATTGCATGAAAAAATAGTACTTTTTTATTGCTTGAAAAGAAAAAACACACACACACACACATATATACACTTCCCTAGTATAAAACACTAACACTGAGAATATAGAATTTTAAAATTTACAACAGTAAATGCTATAAAAAATAGCACTAATAATGTAACACTTGGTTCTTAGGTAGTGCTTAAACACTGGTTTGTCCAGGGCGCTCGAAGTAAGCAAAAAGCATTTGTATTGCATGCTACAATTTTTTTTTATCCAATGCTATCACAATTTCTTTATTATATTTATGTATGTATCTATGTATTCTACGTTTTTTTATTATATATATATGTTACTTTTATTGTATCTCACTATATATTTTTGTTGAATGTTTTGCACAAAAATAAATTTACGAAAAAAATATCTAGGCAATTTGAAGATTTTGAATATATGACAACCATCATATGCAGAGGCGACTTTATGAAACCTTAAAAAATAAGGCGTAAACAAAGTCTCTTAATGTGTTCTTTTCCGCTTAAAACACACAAAATTTCAAAAGACATAAGCTTGATATATCGATTTTATAACTACTAAGGGAGAATGTACAAAAAAACGCTGTGAAAAGAAAATTCTAGACTCTTCTAAACTCATTCAATGATTGCGAAAAAAATTAACAAAAGTAAACATTATACTTGAAGTAAAAAAGAATTCTATGAAACGATCGTAGGTTACCCACCCGATCGCTTTTTGAATTGTACTCAACTCGATCAGCACAAACTTAAAAAAACTTTTAGCAGAACTTTTAATGATCCGGATTTTTCAAAGTGAGTTTTTTGAAATTTTCCGTTCCATCCCATTCCATTTTCATTAGCCATTTCTTATGGATCCTCACTCTGAAACTTAGCAATAATTTTCTTCGGTAGTTTTTATGAAACACTGTCAAAAAATTAATTTAAACAGAACATTCGCTTTTTTTAACCACTTTAGGTCTTCTTGGTGCTTGCAGAGAGGGTCTTCTAAAAGGAGCTTTTAAACGTCTTATTAACAAATTTCATTTATTTTAAGCGAATTAAAAAGAATAACTTAAAAATTTTTTCTTGAATTTTTTTTAAAGTCGACCCGGTAGAACCTGAAATATATACCCTACGAGTTCAGAAAACACATTGTTTTGAGTAAAACACGTAAAAATCCGAGATTTGCGTTTTTTTTTTTCTAAGCTTGGTTCAAAGACTTTAGGTGTTATATACCATTGATGCTCAAACACGCACAAATGTGCAGATAAGCTTTGTGATTTCACAAGTATATAAAGCTCTCGTATACAAAAAATCAGCCCAGTTCGCTCTGGTATTTCTGGCGTTGTTGACTGCATCGCTTAGTTTTTTCAATACACGCAAAAAAATGTATTCATGAACTATGAAATATGTATGTTTTTAGTAAGCACAAAAAATATATATTTTTCGTATAGATAATTTTATTCAATAAAATTTCTGCTAGATGTCAAGTAAAATATTTTTTTATAATAAATGCTTTTAATGAAGCGCAATATTTGCTTGGCTAAACTTCACTAGTTAAAACATTAGTTCATTAGTAATCATAACATAAGATTAATTAAAAGATATTTTGTGATAACATAAGATTAATAAAAACATATGTTATAATAACAAAAGATTTATTAAAATATATTTAATGATAACATAAGATTCATTAAACAACAACAAAACAAAATTTGACATCATAAGTAGTCAAAAAAATAACATCATAAAAATAAGAGCCCAATTAACTGTAAGCGTGAACACCCTTAATAGTTTTGATTAATTCAAGGCTAAACCATTTAAAAGTTTCACTTGTATTTAGTAAGAAATTGAAACATCGAAGAACTGTGCAACACAAAGCTTACACAATAGATTTCTCTCTTTGAAGAAGCTGAAAGCTCTCTAAAACAGACGCAAAAATTTCTATGTTGGAAAATAAGCACCACTATTATATACCTATTCTGTTAAGACTGTCTAGGTTCGAAATGGGGTGCTCGATTAGTTTTAAAGAAGGGTCAATCAGGTGGTATATGAGTAGGATGTTCTAATGTTTTCAAAGTGGTTTCAGGAGAGTGTTTCTGTTATATTGAATAACATATTTATTTAAAAAAAATTATAAAAACGAATGCACCTTAAAAGAAATCATTCCTGATAAATCAAGATTAAAGATTTCCGATAAATCAAGATTATAGACAAAAACATTCTTTTTCGAAATTAGAGAGAAGATAGATCATTCATTTGGATAGCAGATGATCACTACGAATTGTTTTAAATTAAATAATTAAAATTAAAAAATTGGGAGTTGTGACCTTTCGTAGGCGATACCTTTAAAGCCTGTTTTTTGTAAAATTTTATTCAATCTTTCTCTCAAAGTATTACCAGGCCAGTAAAAAAAGCTCAGAAATGCAAATAATTGGCGTTAAGTTTAATTTTCGTTTGATTCGCTTCTTTAGAATTTGAATTTAAAGTGATTTTAAATTTTTTTTCATTCTACTTGGTGAGCTTTGTTGAAGCTACGCCCACTTTAAAGTTTCAATTTTGAGTTTTTCGCATGTAACTCCAAACAGTTATGTTAATTTTGGAGAAAACCCCTGAATTTTGAAACACGACGTTAGCGTGAACCATTCCTTCGGTTTTTACGAACCTTGAGGTCATTGCTTCTAATAATTTTATTAATTAAGCATAAGAAACTCGGATTCAGTCCTATTCGTTTTCATTCTTTATAATAAAAAAGATCTCTGAAAAATATAGGCATTTTCGGACTTTTTCAATACATAGCAAATTACTTATACACTGTTCATCCTACAAAAAACAAAAATTTATCCCCGTTAACGTTGAAGAGCAAACACATTTTTCATTTGAATACAAATGAATCGGTTTGATTAGTAGAGTACATTTTTGTTTTCAAACAACCTCACACAAAGAAGGAGTCAATGTCGCCATTTTTATGGCATTACATGTCAAGGGAATTTTCGTTGCAAAAACTGCGTTGTTCGATTGGCAGTGTAACATGGCACCATCTAGTTGATGGATCTCGTGTGGTATCTCCGTTCCCCAAAAGCGGTAATTTTACTTATTAACGACGCCAGACAGTGCGAAGTGGGCCTCGTCTGTCATCAAAATTTGTTTCCAAAACTCAGGTTCAGTGACATCCATTTCAGCGACTGTTTCGCCGTATTCCACGTAGACGGTCTGTAGGCATTATTCTTTGAGTCAATTCCACTTTTTACGAAAATAAATGGAAATCATCTTTCAGAATGCGCCGCAAAGTGGTTCCACTGACGCCAAAATACTGATCGCGGTCACGATACGACACATTTGGGCTCTCAACAATCTCTCTCTCTTACCGCTTCAACCAGTTTATTGGAACATTTTGGACGTTGAAAAATTCGACGCCAAAAAATTCAGCTGTTTTGAAAGTTTGACATTTGATTTTGTTAAGTGCAGCTTGTTTGTTTTAAAACATTTATAAAATAAAACATCAAAACATTAAAATTTATAAAGATTTCCTTATTTTAAGAAGTCAACCTGAACAGCGTAGCCTTTTTCATTTCAGTTTTAGATAGAAGCAAACAATGCAAAAGAGCTGGTTCCAAACGTTCTTTTGTTTGCTCAGAAGATCCCGGCCCAAATGTTCTCACCTCAATACTTTCTACACTGTCCCTTATGGAAATGAAATTATAGATGGTCTCTTCAGCAGAAGAAAATTGTGGTCTCTGTAAGCACTCCACCAGTGTTTTTTTGCATTTTTAAATTTTATGCTGTTTTTTGACGCACATAACTTTCTTGATCGTTTCACACCTTAAGTATAATCAAATTTAATAAGAAATTATTTTTTTTAAATAATGGTAACAAACTTTAGTCCGTCAGTTATATTTATTATTGGTGGTCCTAATGAGTTCAGCTGAGCTTCAGCATTTTCCCAGAATCGGGCGTTTCCTTGCGCCCAAAAGCAGGATTACCTTTCATCAATAATAATCAAGTTGCAAGTTTTTGCTTATTTGTTGTTTTTGACCTTGAATTACAATTTATTATTTAAAAACATTTTATGCCTTAATATAAGCAAAAGACTCCCATTTTTCTCAAACTCACTAACAAATTTTTGGCGGAAAAAGTGAAATCAAATCATACTCCCTCTTTTTTTAACTGTTTGTGATGTCTCCTTTTTTTCGCCGTGAAATTTTTCCCGTTTTCGAAGATTGTTTAAAATATGAGGAATGTGAAAAAGGAGAAATTCCGTAGCGAAGCTCCGTTCTGTATAGGAGGAAGGCGAAAAGTGAGTAATCTCACTAGGGAGTTTCTACTCAAATTATAATAATTTAATCAGATAAAACCTAATTTACAGCTGAACGAAGTAGGGCTTAGCTCAAGTATTTTTTAACCCCTTAAGAGGTACATTTTCCAATGGACGAATTTTTAAAGTCATATGTGTTTCTATAGTTTTCTATAGATGTTGAAAAACCACTGGGCACAAAGTTTGGGGATGAAATAATAACGTTCCCAGTTCATTCAATTCGCTTAAAATGTTCACTGTTTATCAGTTATTAACTTTAATAAACAAAAAAATCAATATATACACTCTCCATTGAACTCCTTTCGACTAATCCACAACCCCGCCATCCCCACCCTCCCCTCCACAAAGAGTTAAAGAAGTGCTCACAATAATCAAAACTATGCATGGAACCTCAGAAATACCGAAAAAACTTAAAAAAGGAAGGTATCATTGGCCCTCAACCGTTGCTATATCAATGTTTTATTTAGACCAATAGATTTTGATTCGTCGTTGCAAATGATATAATTCGCAGAAACTTTTTCGATCACTCAAGGAAAAATTTAATTTACTGCCGCATGTATGGGAGCAAACCACAACCAATTACGGTATAAACTATATATTAACCCCATGCAGGATTTGAACTCACGTTTTCATGATCTTCCGAAAAATAGTATGTATTAAATAATATGTATTATACGTTATCCCCTGCGACCTTAGTTATTGAGAAACTTTGTCGACAAAAGTGAAAGCAGAAGTTTCTGTGTAGAAAAATCAAAAAGCTCGTTTATTGCTTCAAATGGAGTACAAAAAGGGGGCTCATATATTTGATAATTTTGTGCGTTTATTGTTCCGATATGAGTTTTATAGGAAGTACTTGCTTATTGCTTTACTCAAAGCTTGAACTATTTGAAGTAGTCGATACGATTTTTTGTACATTCTTACTTAACATGTTAAAGCATATATTTTAGAAGCGATCAACAAACAAGAGCAAGAAAAATACGTGTTGATTTTCGTAAGTATTTTAAAATCTTCAAACTGCTAAGATATTATTTTTTCAAACTGCACAATATCTGTTTATTGAACTAATGCCTTAATAATATCTCTACTAAACCTAAGCAAACAATACAATTTATTATAAAACAAAAAACTTCTATTACAAACTATCTACTAATATAAGCAATTTATTATTTTGAAAGCATTTTCAAGCGGCGTATCACGTGTTAAATTGTTGTCTTTGTTTTTTACAAACAAAAAAATATACTTTTATAATTTTTTTTTTATTATTTCGAGACACACGTAATGCTAGTCGTACTAACTAACACCCACACTTCAAACTATTAATAACAGCTACACATGTTTTTTTTTCAATCACCTGCAAAACTAATGCGCAAAACTAATAAAATGCTGCAAAATAATAAAAACAAAAATGAAAAATAACTTTAACTACAGTTAATAATCGAAAACTATTCTCATCTTTAACCAATTCTAAAACTACTTTTAGCGATAACGAAGTAGATAACGAAGTAGATAACGCAGTAGTTATCGAAGTAGAAAATGAACAAAATCATACAAATGTAGAAAAAGAGTAGTAAGAATACAAACAAACAAAAAAAGTAACAATTAAATGAAATTATCAAACACTGGTAATGCGCAGTGAATGGAAGGAAGCTTTGGGAAGCTTTAAGGAAAAGCAGGCCAGCTACACTTTTACACAAAAACACACAAACACACAATGAAAAAAAAACATACAAATATGTATAAATCAACACACAATGTTGTCCAATATTTACATATAAACATATATATACATATAAAAACAACAGCAATATTTCATAAAAACAACAACAACAACAACAGCAACAACAATCAGCGTTATTATTAAAGAAAATGGTAACCGAGCCAAGAGAGTAACTCTTCTGCAGCAACAACTTCCTATTCTACTACAACTACTACTCTACTGCTACCACTATACCACTCTTCCTACCAATACTACACTACTCTTCGACTAATAAACTACAATAAATGTTGTTGCTACTTCTACTACTACTACTACAACTACTCCTTCTCCTGCTACTACTATTTATTTAGTTGTAAACTGCACGCATTTTCAATTCTTATTTTTGCACCATAAACGTATATGTACGTAGAAGTATTATGTATTAGGCGTAAAAAAAAAAGAATTTTGAGAATTTTTTTCTATTAAATATGTAAGTACACCGTAAAAAATAAAAAACTTTTCTATGTTAAGTTGTTAAAACTTCTTGTTTGTTGCTCATTGCATTAAAACAAAAAAATTAACTTTAAAAGCTACTATTTCGCTCTACTAAGCAAAAAAGTAACAAACACGCTTTGAAATGCGATAATCAATTGGAAATACATATTTTCTTTTCTTTTGAAAATTTTCAGATTATCCTTACAAACATGTCAATTTAAACTAACAAAATATTGAGTTAAATTTTTGACTTAATAGTAATAACTGCTTGAGTGCTTAGAAGAGCGAAGATATTTGACGGCATTTTTTTTTTAATAAAACATTAAATTAATGTTTTCTTAAAATAACCGTTATAAAATAACCGTTAAGTCACTAATTACTGTGCAGCTATATATTGCTTATTAAATAACATATTTGTTTCAGTGTATTTTTCGTGTTGCTGAGATTTAAGGAATATATTCTAGGTTTATGCTGAAAGCTTTAAAAAATAGTTTTGACCACAAAATGCAGAAAAATTAGGCGACAAAGACTTAACAACATGTATGGAAAGTACTATTGCATATTCAAACCCCAATTGGCTTTTTTCTGGTTGCCAGGTTACCTTTGCACATTCGCACATTTAGTCAGGGGCTTCAAGATAATTATTTAAGGCTTCTAGACCAAATTCAATGACGTACGATAAACATATTTGATACGGGGTGAAAATATTTCATAATTTTTCAAACTGTTTTTGTCAAAGCAACAACGTAATAATGTTGGTTGCCTTAGCTTTCTCTACAGGTACAACCACGGGAAGCGATCAAGGCAAATACATGATCTGATGCCATCAGTTCATGTGTTTCCCAAGTCTGCTCGGGTAGCTCACCAAGCCCACTCCTACACCAATACAATGATGCCCAATAGAACCTCGCATTACCAAGATAATTCGGTTTTTAGTTGAACAGTATAATTGTGGAAGAATCTATCTGCGTGCATGTTCCCCGACAGCTTCTTAACTACTGAATCTTTTCACCTTTCAACTAATTATCACCCGTCTTTCGAATAAGTTTCCGAATATAGGGAACATCCACAGAGTTTAGTCTAAAAAATAAGGCATTTAACATGGAATGGATAATTAATAAATGTTATCTTTTTGATTTTGTTGTTTTTCGGATATGTTACACCTCTGTAAGTTCCTAACTTGTATACAAAATTTTGGTCCTGAGCAAAGCCTAGTTATCGAGTTACGGGCTATCTTAACTCATCTAAAATTAAAATATGTTTTCAAAGAGCATTTCTCAGCTGAAAAAAATTATATAAAATGATTCTTATGGAAAATATGATCATTTTTTCAGTTGTAATATCAAAAAATAAATACAAAAAATTGTAATATCAAAAAAATAAAAAAATATAAATAAAATAAAAACAAAAATTAAAAAACTGAAAATAAAATTTAAAAAAAAAAATATATATTTTTATTAAATTTAAAAAAATACAAATAATTTTATTTAAACTCTACATTTCAATGTGTCAAAAATGTTGGCCAATTATTGATATAGCATCATCGAAAATCAAATTTTGACTTTTGCAAGAGGATCTCTCAGCTGAAAAAATTTTATAAAATGATTCTTGTAGAAAATATAATAAATTTTTCAGTTGTGATGACAAAATCGAAAAAAATGTTCCAGCAAAATTAAAAAAAATATAAGAAAAAATATAAAACAAAAATAATATATCATTTTTCAAAAATATAAAAAAAAATAGAAAAAAAATATACAAAATATAAATAAAAAATTTGAAAATAAGAAAAATTAAAAATAATTATAAAAATAAAATAATAATAAAAAATTTTTAATTAGAATGGTGATGGGGTCAAAATTTCCCCTAAACAAAATTCTTTTTACAAAATTCCCCTTTTCAAAATTCCCCTTTTCAAAATCCCCCTTTTAAAAATTCTTCTTTTTTAAAATTCATTACAAATTTCCCTCCTCACAAAAACCCTTCTTCACAGAATTCCACTTTATAAAATTCCCAAAAATCAAATTTTGACTTTTTGAAAAGGATCTCTAAGTTGAAAAATTTAATTAAATGATTCTTATAGAAAATATAATAAATTTTTCAGTGTAATGAAAAAATTTAAAAAAAAATTTCCAGCTAAATTAAAAACATATAACAATTATATAATATAATTAAAAAAAATAAAAATAAATAAGGTATAAATAATAAATACGAAAAATTAAAAATAATTAAAAATAAAACAATAATAAAAAAAATTAATTAGAAATGGTGACGGGGTCGAATCCCTATACAAAATTCTTTTTACACAATTCCCCCTTCACAAAATCCTTCTTCACAGAATTTCATTTGATAAAATTCCCAAAAATCAAATTTTGACTTTTCGAAAAGGATCTCTCAGCTGAAAATGTTTAATAAAATGATTCTTATAGAAAATATAATAAATTATTCAGTTGTGATGAAAAAATTTGCTAGCAAAATTAAAAAAAAAAAACATAAAACATATAAAAATTAAAAAATTAAAAACGAAATGAAAAAAAAAATTACAAAACAAAAAATTAAAAAAAATTGAAAAAAATTAAAAAACAAAATAAAAAAAAATAAAATAAGAAAAATGAAAAATTTTAAATTAGAAATGGGGATGAGGTCAAAATTCCCCCAATATAAATTTCCGCTTTTCAAAATTCCCCTTTTAAAAATTGTGCTTTTTTAAAATTCTTTGCAAAATTCCCCTTTCACAATAATCCTATTTCACAGAATTCCCCTTTATAAAATTTCCTTAAAAATTCTCTTTTTCAAAATTCCCTTTTACAAAATTCCCTTTAAAAAAAAAAAATTAAAAAATTAAAAAATAAATATGATATTGAGGGATAAAGCGCGCGCTTTATTGAAGATTTCGTTTTTTTTTTAAGTTTTGTTCTGAGAGCGTAAAATTCTAAAATGCAGAAATTTATGAATGGAGAATTTCGTAAAATTAAGATTTTGTCAAGGGGAATTTTGTAAAGAAGAAATTTTGCGAAGTAAAATTTTTAAAAAAGGGAATTGTGATAAGGAGAATTTAAAAGAAGGAGAATTTCGTAAAAAGGAATTTTATGAAAATGATGCCACTTTCTTGTTGTTAAGGACAAACTACACCCTTAAAGACAAACTGCGCGGACAACGATTTTCGACGCTAGAAGAAGCCGTTGATGCGTTCAAAATCAATGTTTTGAAGGTATCTCAAGAGAAACGTGATAAAAGTTATGACAAATGATGCGAACGCTTGCTAAAATATATGAATCATAAAGAAGAATATTTCGAAAGAAAAACAGAAAACAGTAAAGAAAAAAAAATTCGGTCTTTATATTTATTTCCGAAATATATGTAGCAACCCTCGTATAGGGTGTATCAACAAGTGGTGTAGAGTTTGTTTTTTAATCAAACGAACAACTATTTGGATACCTTTTAATTTTTTTTTTACTATTATAAAGTTTACACATAGAAATTATGTATGGAACACAATATCTTTTAAAACAACCACGCGGCCAGCTGATAAATAATATGCTTTTGATACCCCTGTTGATACACCCTTTATTTTGAAATTTATAACTTTTTCAGCTGAGTCAAATTTGAAATTTAAAAACTATGTCCATAAGAAAAAATTTAATTTTACTTATTTTTCTTTAAAAAAAAAAATTTTTTTTTGAAATAAAAACAATGTTGGAAATTTTTGGAATTTTTTTTTTAAATTTTTTTTTTAAATTTTTTTTTAAATTTCAATTTTATAACAAAACGGAAAACCGTCTTTAAACGTTCCGTAAGAATCACTAGAGAAAATTTCTTTATTTTTTATCATTTAACAATAAAGATTTTTCGATTCGATAAGATCCCAACGCGTTAAAGTGCGTACGATGGTAATTTAACGAGCCTCAAATGCCGGGACTTGATTCACCCATAAAAATTTCATTACACAAAAAAATACATTAAACTTTGCTTTTTTCGATAGTTCTTAAATTTTTTTTTTTGTGGAATTTAAAAATTCTTTCTTGTAATTTTTTTTTTAAATTTCAAATTTGATAACAAAACGGAAAACCGTCATCAAACGTTCCGTAAGAATCATTCCATGAAATTTTTTAGAAAAGTTTTCCCAGTCTATGAAAAAAGTCATGTGTTGATTTTAGATAATTTAACGAAGGCTGTAATTCGGTAAGTGGCGGCTATGGTCGAACGTGTTCAAGTCCGTGTACCATTCGATGGACTTCCGAGTTAACTATGCTTTGCAGAGGACTCATAGGGACTTGATATACCCAGAAAGAAACAAAATCAAAGCGAAACAAGTATTTCGTTGTTCGCTTCTAATTTTACGTGAAATACCCAATATCCTCAATTAAATAGGATAAATACTGGGTATTTCACGTAGAATTCGAAGCAAACAACGAAAAACTGTTTTTATTCAGTCTTAATTTTTCGTTCGTAGTTAATTTTGGATTGTTTTTCATAGCTGTTTATTCCCCTCAAGAAATGGTTCCTTGACATCATGAGAGTAAATTAAATAACATCATTAGTATAAATTAAAAAATTAATTGAATTTTTAAGCCAACCAGAACAAATCCGCTTGGGTTTTGAATATGCCAAAATAGTACCATTCCATTCAATCTTTGTCCCCGTGTTATTAGTTAAAGTCAGGTTTCTTTCTTTTTTTTTTTTTTTTTTGATTTTGCAAAAACTTTCATTAAAAGTTTAAAACATTGTCTTCTTCTTCTTCATAAAAAATGAAGATAAAAGAAAAATTTTGATTAAACAAAAGAGCATTTTTGCACTTTTTAGACAAAAGAACTTCCAAGAATTGCTTCCAAAAGCTTTTTCGCAAAAGTTTTTTGTATTAAAAGTTCATAAAATAAAAATCGATTAATTTTCATAATATTTTTATTATTGCCATAAATAAAATATCCTGTTTTAAAGTATCCTCAATAAAGAGAAAGAAAATTTATAAAAATATCTAACTTAAGGATGTCCCAAAAGTCGCTGGCATTTTAATTTTTTAATATAACTAAGGGTTTTGTTGAAATGTCTGGGAGTTTTTATTGAATTACAAAGTAGAGACTATATACCATTATATACCATCAAAGTTATTGATGGAATATAATATTGCTCAAATTGCCGCTTTGATCTTGCTTGCACACGCGATCCCTTTTCAAATTAAATTTTCCATGCTAATTCTGGCAAAGTTCTAGATCAATTGCTGTAATGACCATTTGGATTTCATGTTTCAGCTCCGGAATCGTTCGGGGTTAATTGGCATAGACCTTCCCTTTGAGGAAACCCCAAACCCAGAAGTCTATCGGCGTCAAATCGCATGAACTCGGTAGCCAATGATTAAATTAATCAAAGTTTTGCGAGACGGTGCGTTATGATGATCGAGAAGTAGGCGGGTTTTGCGAATCGTATTCGCAAAATTTTCACTATTTTTGTAGTGAATTTTCTGAATTTGTACGCGTTGCTCGACTGTGAATACTCTCCATGACTAAACCTCCATGCTTGCTCTTGACAGCTTTCTTAGATTTAGTACTCTTCGCTTTGTACACTTGTCAGTAGTGCCCAAATCAAAATGTCAGTAACTTTTGATACACCCTTTATTAATGTGAAAATATATTAAAAATTAGTCCATGCTACCCAGGGAATAGAAATGCTCACTATCGAGTTGCTGCTTTCACGGCTCCAAGCTCATAGCTCGCGAGCTTGAGCTTATTTTTTAATTACCGCTATTGAGCTACAGCCAATGAAAATTTGTTGCGCTCTCGAGTAATAGACCGAGATCGAGCTTCTTAGACCTCGCCGAAGCCGTAGGCAAACATTTTAACAGCATCTGACAAGACTACAATTCGGCTGCAATGAGTTGTAATATTTGTTAGTAAATATCTCCGCTAGTAAAAAATTCTCTAAAATGAAAAATATGCAATTATAAATGCATTTAAACTCTAAACAATGTACTGACGCGATCATGTTTGTACCACCCTGAGATATTTATTGACAAGCATTTCTAGAGATTGCAGCTCTTTGTGTAACTTGACAGTTGCTGAAGATTTTTTGACCGTGATTCGCGAGTAGTAAGATTGCTCGCGCTCGAGCTCCTGCCCACAATCACGAGTGATCGAAAAATTGGCACGAGCTCGTGAGCGGAAACGTTTTAAACAGGGTTGCATTGGAAAAAATAAAAAGGTACTCTACAAATTAAAAAAAATTGGAAAGTATTTTGGAAAAATAAAAAGAACAACTCTAGCATAAACTAGGACACAAAATAAATTTTCGACCTGCCGATTTGAAAGTGATAAGCAAAAGAAAAAAGTTCTCTACTTTAAGAAACTGTATTTGCTCTCGTAGATTTCAAAATGGCAAGAAAAAAAGTTTATCATTTTACCAATCTGTATATGTTGCTCCCACAGATTAAAAAGTAATGAGTAAAAAAAAAACGTACTAAACTTTGCTCGGCGTGCAGGAAGCAACTTTTATTCATCCTGAAATGTCAACGCAATCTGAGTATGCAGATGTTTAAAGAACCATCTATAGATGCAGAATCCATTGGGTTTTTCAATCCTTTGAGTTTAAGGGGGTAAATCGATTTTTTATAGTAAATTAAACGATTTTTTATCAGGGTGTCTCACAAATGTGTGCAACTATTTACGGTAGTAAAAGGTGATGTCGAGTTGAGCAAAAAATCGTATAGGAGGGAGGGGTCTATTTTCACACTCTTAAGAGCTACAGGGTTAAGTAGTATTTTGCGATTTTGATTCCATTATTGTTTCTAGCAGAATATCAAACTCACAGAAAACTTATTTTGAGAGCTCATTGCAAAGGCAATAAAATCATCTTTCTAATGGTAAATATATCAACAAACCCCACTGACCTAACCATTCCCGAGCTGTGCTCGTGTGAAGATGAAATTAATCGGTTAAAACTGCTAAATTCCAACTTTGAATGCAAATTACTCAAAATTTCGCGTAATAAATTAAATTTTTTTCTGAATATCAATTTTGTAATTTATTCAATACCATTTTCAATAAGAACAAAAACATAAAAATATCTCTAAAAATAAAAAAGTTTGATGACCAAAATAAAAACGCTCCACTACGTTCACCTCCTTTCAACAGTAACTTTAAAAGTACTTAAAATAAAAAATTAAAAAAAAATCACTACAAAATCGTACTTCTCTCTACTATGTATAACACGTACTTCAAAAATAATGAAAAGGTACCTTCACAACAAAAATGTCGTACCCTCATAATAAAAACGTACTCTTGTTAGTACATAAGTACGGTCCGATGCAACTCTGGTTTTAAACATTGTGTGGCTGCTGCCATTTTTGTGTGCTGCTCGCAAAAAATGGCTCAAGCTCGCGAGCTGGAGCTGTGAGCGAGTTAGTAAGCATTTTCCTTCCTTGTAAAAAAATGGTTTTTGAAATTTTTGTCATTAATGCTCTTTACAGCTTGACAGTTTTTGCTTTAAGAAAGTTTTTGCTTAAATAGAGGACTCATTTTAAATTACAAGTATTTAAAAAATCACAAATTTTTGCTAGTAACTAAAATTTTTTGTAGAGTATTTTACTTAAGTTCTAAATATGTTTAAACTTACTCATTTTTGCTAGTATCTAATTTTCCAAATAAGCTGAAAATTGTGATGAAATACAAATTTGTTTTGCTCAGTGTATTTTTTTGCTCAAGGTATTCTACAAAAGTTGTTTCACAAATATTTTTTTCAAAAATTGTGTCTACTCAAACACTTTTGAAAAAGCGCTTTGCTTCAACTCAAAACAACCAAAACAACGACAACAACCAAAAGCAATACAAAACACTTCCTTAACCCAGTGTTACGTCACGCCAAATAGCAAATAGAAAAAAAAGTACTTAATTTTCAAAAATAGAAACAATAAAATCAAAACACACAAACACTGTAAATATAATAAATTGTATTGTAGTAATAAAAAAAAAATAACTGTTTTTGCTGCATGTTAATTATTTAGTTTTAAGTTTAGCAACTTAAGTTTTGTTGTTTTTATTATTATTATTTCTTCTAAATGTAACCCAATGAAAAAGTTTGCGATCTTTTATTAATAAAAATAACAACAATTATAACTGTTCTTTTATAAAGATCGTTAAAAATTAAAAACAATACCAAAAAAAAAAAAAAAAAAAATTAGACAGCTCTAAAAAAGAATTGACATTTTGACCTTATAAAAGTTCTATAAAAATGGCTTGCCTCTTATATAATTTTATTTTTTTTTTGGTTTTTGTTATTTTTCTTGCCTTTCAAATATATGTATGTAAATAGAAAATTTATATGTAACTTACTCAAAAATGAGTTTTATTTCACTCACTAATTGTTGTAAAAACTATCTTAGATTTATTTTGAAAAATGCTTAATTGTTGTTGCATAATATCCTCTATTATTAGTTCACACTTAACATTCTTAGTTGTTGTTTTAAATTGAATTTTTATTTTGTTCTTGGGTAACCCCTTGATATAAACCTCAAAATTTCAATTATTTCAACTTTTTTTCTTTTATTCTTATTGTTATAATTATGCTTATTATTAATATTATTTTCTTAAATATTATCTATATTTTATTGCAGTAAATCTTATAGTTTTTGTTTATTTTATAAAACTGCATGTTTTTCCCTACTTTATCAATTTTAAAATTAATGCTTTTATTTCTTCTTAATAAATGAATAACAAAAACAAATAATATTACTTTTGTTTTATTTTAATTGAATTCATTTCACATACATAACTCTTAGTTTGTTAATTTAACAATTTGTTTCATTTTCATTATTATAAATCATACTTATACATAATTTTTGGTTCCTTACATATTCAATTGCAGAAGTGTGTGAAGAGTCTCTTTTATGTACTACATAGTAAGTTTCAAGATTCGGTGAGATCCGCTCGTGTACCCACGCGAGCCTATTACGTACCTCTGAGACTATCTACGGAACTAGTTGGGTCATTGTAACTTTTTGGGTTTTGTACCCTCATTAGGCAAAAAAAAGGTGATCTTTTAAGCGTTTGGTTTTTGAAAATTGTAAAAAAAAAGACGGAAAATTTGCAAATGTGTATGAAATATTTATTTGGAACGATAGATCAATGCCTGCCATTTACTTTTTAAAGATTATTTCATGTAAATGTTGCCCGCGGCTACGTCTCAAGTGGTCCATCCGTAAACTCCAATTTTGGCATACTTTTTCCAGCATTTCGACCGGTATCTCACCAATGGCATCTATAATATTGTCTTCCAGGGCTGCAATTGTGGCTGGCTTGTTGCTGTAAGCGAGAGACTTCACGTTGCCCCACAAAAAATAGTGGGGTCAAATCGCATGATCTTGGCGGCCATTGGACTGCTCCAAAACTTGAGATTAATTGCTCACTAAACTCGCCTCTGAATATGGCACCACTCGCCAGGTTGTATGGCATGTGGCACCTTCTTGTTGAAACCACATGTAAACCAAATCCAATTCTTCTATTTTGGGCAAAAAAATGTCGGTAATCATCGCACGTCATCATTGTTTCAATGATTTTTTCAAAAAAACGGTTCAATGATGCCGCCGGCCCATAAACCGCACCAAACAGTGCGTTTTTCAGGGTGCATTGGCAGCACTTGAACTGCCTCTGGCTTGTGTGAAGCTTCGTCACTGAAGACAATTTTTCGATAAAAAGTGGATCTTCATCAAAACTTTTCTAAGGCCCATTCACCAATCAAACGACGTTTTGGTAAGTCACCCGGCTTTAGTTCTTGCAACAGCTGTATTTTTTATGGTTTCATACAAAAGGTCCTTACGTAAAATGTTCCAGGTGGTCGAATAACACAAGCCCAATTGTTGAGAACGGCGACGAATTGACATATCGCGATCTTCCTTGACACTGCCCGATACAGCAGCAATATTCTCCTCGGTACGCACTCTTCGCATACGAGTTGAAGGATTGATGTCCAATAAAGTGAAACTAATGCGAAATTTGGTCACAATACCTTGAAAAGTCTGTTATGTAGGTCGATTATGACGACCATAAAATTGACATAATTTACGAAACACATTTCTCTGAAAAAAACTGAAATAACAAATAGCAAAAAAATCACCCTTTGTATACATTATCCCTTCAAAATTCCAATGTTCAACCTAGTTCCATAGCTAATCGCAGTTGAACTATTTTGTCAAAGTATCATCTTTTTTACCACCCTTTCAGTGAACACGACATCCAGATCTTCACTGATGGATCCAAAATGGAGAATGGCACGGGGGCCGGAGTCTACTGCAGTGCACTACAATTATCCTTGTCATACAGACTACCAGATTACTGTAGTGTCTTTCAGGCAGAAATTTTTGCGATTGAAAAAGCGGCTACGACAATCCTAACAAAGAACATCAATCCATCATGGATAACAATCTTTGTGGACAGTCAAGCTGCGATAAAAGCACTCCGCAGTGAAACAACAAACTCGAAATCTGTACTGAGCTGCCGACAAGCTCTCATCAGAATGAGTCCTCCCCACAAGATCAATATCTGCTGGGTCCCCGGTCATCGTGACATAGAGGGAAACGAAATAGCGGACAGATTGGCAAGGGAGGGCTCAGAACTGGAAAGAAGTTCTGCGATCGGGTCGATTATGGCTCCAATCGGAGAATTCAAGAAAAGAATAAACGACAAAGCCAGAAATAACACAAACAACTCCTGGTCAAACAGGGACGACTGTGTTATCTCTCGCCACCTATGGCCTAAACTCTGCGAAAAAAGGACCCAATCCCTACTTTCAATGAGTAAAAAGGAAACTCGCATCCTAGTAGGAGTCCTCACGGGGCACTGTTGTATAGGCACAATGGCCTCGAGATTGGGAATTCCGCACCCAGACTTCTGCAGAAGCTGTGGAGATGTCGAGGAAACAGAAACCATCAAACATCTGCTTTGCGAGTGTCCTAACCTCCAACAACGCCGACTTCGCCACATGGGAAGCAGAGTGTACGGAGAACTGCAGGAGCTCGTGGATGTACCACTGATGGATCTTTTCAGATTTATACGGAGCACCGGTTGGTTCAACCAACCTCGCTCCAGTGACTAGCAAGACCTAGTTGATTTTGTCATAGTAGGACCGCAGAAAATAGGGAACCACAATGGACCAATAGGCCCCCGTGTAGGCAGCGCTAAGTTGTCCCTCCCTTCTAACCTAACCTATCATCTTTTTTTTCCCAAAGGAGTTCTTTGAACCCCACAGCATTCCATAACCCAACCCAAGTTCTAAAGGCAGTCTCAGTGGAACCTATTGACTATAGAATCTAAATCTTTGTGATAGGAGTCAACTAAACTCAAAAATGTGATAGTACAAATTGAAAAAAAAAAACTAAACAAAAAAGTTCCCACAACCCAACTAGTTCCATAGACATTGGAACCTATTGACCATAGACTTGTTAATTTTTATCGAAGTAGTTCAAAGAATTAAAAAAAGTTCGATGACTCAACTAGTTCCATAATTAGTCTCATTTGAACCTATTAACCATAGAAGATTTTAGAATTTTTGTGGACTAAGACAAATATATATAGAATCCTAAAGTATACCAATCATCAACCTTGTTTCATAAGAAATCCCAGCTGCACTATTTTGTTAAAGTGTTGTCTTTTTCCAAAGTAGTCCACAGAACACAAAAACGTTCCATAATACCCACCTCCTCCTTCTCACCCCCCATTGGTTCTAAGACATTCTCAGTGATGGAACCATTCCGCCATAGAATCGTTATTTTTGCCAAAGATATTCACTAAACCCAAAAATATTATAATTCAATTGGATGAAAATGTAGGTCAAATAAACCAGAAAATCATCGATTTTAATCAAAATGGGACCTTTGAACCATAAAAAAAATCAAAGATTTTAATTAAAAATGTTCAGAGACCCCGAAAAACTTCTAAATAACCAATTAGTTGCATAGATAGTCTCAGTGGAACTTACTGAAAACGGAAACATGGGTTATGCACTGAACACATTGATGACGACAGCAACGATAAGCAGTCAAATAAGGAATAGTTCTATATTGACGACACGACATTGCGATATTACACCAAATTCTCTCCATTAGAAATACATGGAAAAAAATTTGACAGATGTCGTAATGTTGCTGATGTCGTCCATGTGTTCAGTGCATTATTGTTAAAAGAGTCCACGAAACCCACAAAATGTTTACAACCCAAATTTTTTTAAGAAATACATGAACCTGCGCAATAAGCCGAAAACTAACTCGACACCACCAATATCACCACCTCTTGAACGTGACATTGCGGACGATATGGACATTTGTACTGATACGATTGCCTCTAGTACTTATGCTCAAACTGTTTCAATTGCACCTCCTACTGTTGAAACTCCTATTTTTGCAACTTCAGTTGCAACTATTCACTGCTACTATTTCGCCTAAGCCATTAATCGCAATTCCACCAACTAAAGCAATCTTTGTCTCGCGCTTAGCTGCTGATACAACTGAAAATGATATAAAATTTTTTATCAATTCAAAGTTAAATAGTGATATTAACTTTGTGATCCAAAAATTCAAATATTTAAATGCGAGACTGACTACTTCTTTTAGATTGACTGTTCTGGAAAATTTATTTAATACTCTTGTGGATGTAAACTTTTGGCCCCGTAATACAATTGTTCATGAATTTGAATGCAAAAACAAACCGCGTATTGCAAATGTTGTACACTTGCCTCGTCCTGCTAATAGTCCTCAGAACCATACAAAACCCAATTAGTTCCATAGATAATCTCAGTGAAACCTATCGACCATACAATCATAGACTCTAATCATAGAAGTACATAAAATCCGAGAAGGTCTCAGTTTCACCCGTTAGCTGTAAAATCATATATTAATGTCAAAAGAATCCATAGAACCCGAAAAATTGCATTAATTCAACTTGTTTAATAGATATTCCCAGTGGAACCTATTGGCCTAAGAAACACCGTTTCTATATTGAATCATAGAAATTTCCAAAGTAGTCCTTGTAGTCCTAAAATATTTATATTATCCAATTAGTTCCATAGAATAGACATATTGGTTAAAGTAAAATACTCTTTTGTCAAAGGAATCCCCTGAACCCAAATAAGTTCCATGACTTAATTAATTCCAAGGATAGTCTTAGTCGAACTTATTGGATAAAAAATCGTGAATTTTTGACGAATGAGATAGCGAAATCCAAAAAGTTCTGGGTTATAAGAACTCTATAGACAGTCTCAGTGGCATCTTTTGGTCGTCGAATCACAAATTTTAATCAAAAGATTCCACAAAACCTGAGCGTTTCTATAACCCAAATAGTTCCATAAAGTCTCATTGGAGTCTTGCTATAGAATCATAATTTTTTTGTCGTAGTTGCCCAAAATCATACATTATCGTCAAAAGAATCCACAGAACCCGAAAAGATTGCAATAAACCAACTTTTTTGATAAATAGTGTCAGTGGAACATATTGTCCATAACATAGAATCATAGATATTAATCAAAGTAGTTTCCGTAACCCGCGAAAATTCTAAATATTTTAATATTTTCGTAAACAGTCTGACCTATTGGCCATAGGATCATACTTTTTTGTCAAAGAAATCCATGAAACGATAACCTCATAATGTCCATAGATAGTCGCAGGGGAATCTATTCGCCGTAGAAACCTACATTTTTATCCAGGACCCGAAAAAGTTTGCATAACTGTTTCAGTTACATAGATAGTTCCAGTGGAACCATTTGCCCATAAAGATAGAATTTTGCCCAAGTATTCCACAAAAGCCAATAACTTTTCAGTGAACCAACTAATTACAAGAGTAGTCGCTTTGGAACCTGTTTGTCATAGAATCATAGATATTAATCTAAGAACCCGCGAAAGTTGTAATGATCCAAATAGTAGCTTCATCAACAGTCTCACCTATTGACCCATAATCTTTTTGTCGAAAGAGTCTTAAGTAAAAAAAATAGATAACCTTTAAATGATAGTATATATAGTCGCAGGGGAATCTGTTCACCATAGAAATATACATTTTTACCCAGGACCCAAAAAAGTTTGCATAACCTCATCATAGATAGTTCTATAGATAGTCCCAGTGGAACCTTTTGCCCATTAAAATATAAAATTTTATCTAAGTAGTCTACAAAAGCCAATAACTTTCATAGAATCGTAAGTTCTTCGTGGGTAACTTTCTGTGGGACCTATTTGTCATAGAATCGTGGCTCTTTGACCTCCAGTCCACAGTCCACAAAGCCCAACAAAGTTGAAATGATTCAACTAATTCAACAGATAATCTCTGAGTTTTTTCCATATCACTGCAAAAGTTTCAGGGATCATTAAACTGAGTGGGAACAGTTGAATTCATATTCTATTTAACAAATTCTTTTTAAGTCATAAAATCAAAGCTGTTTTTCAAAGAAGTCTACAGAAACCATTAAATTTCCAATGACTTACGTGGGGGCTTAATTTCCCTCTACTTTTTCCGCTGCTTTAATTTATTTACCTTCATTGCTATATCCGGCTCATAAGCTGTATCATAAGCATTAAACAGCAAAAGGATTAAAAATTCTGTAGTGTAGGCTTTGAGATTTAACTTTTAAATTTAACAAAAATGTATCCAGACGTCGAAGCCTTCAAAATGGTTCAAAATCGCTTCCTTGACCACATTATAATTTGAACATTATCTGTCCTGAACTCTTCCTCTAAATTTTCCTCCCCTTTAAATAAGTCCCTAGGAGCTAAGTCTACATTAGAGGGTGGGTGAATCCGTACTTGTGTAAAGCAGCCATCGTAACTTTACTTTTGTAAACCGACGTGTTGTTTTGAAAAAGTAACATACGCCTGGTCCATTTTCCCCGTCTTTTTGCCTTGATGGCTTCCTTCCAATAAAAAAAAATAAAAAATTAACTGGCCATTTTGGCACTTCAAAGGAGTTCGATCGAGCTTCTTAAGATCAAAATGTGTTGTAATACGTGTTATAACATGTTTGTACACAAATGATCGCGAACTAGACCTACTAGTCATATGCCGACTTTAAATCGATAATGTGCATGTTCTCAAGAAGTTTTACATGGCATTCATTCGCTCTCTAAGGTTTGCCATGTCTCTGGAGAGAGAGGTGACAAACGATAATTTAAATTTAAAATATTTTCTTTGTGAGATGGGACACGAACCGTAGTACTCGTACCTAACTGTTCGTAAAATTGGCATCGAACAATTAAAAATTGGCTTCGAACAAAAGTGGCTACAGTCACCAATGACTTTCTTTAACTTCCCTTATTTCATAAAAACGTAATACACTCTAGTAATTTTAAAGATTTTTCTTTATAAAGGGTCTTTCAACAAGAGCAGCCATTTTAGCTATTACACCGTTTTTTCAGGTGGCAACATACAATTGTCATTCGATGACGTTTGACACAGAAAAACTAGGAGATTTTCAGGGTGGATCAATACACACTCGCACAACGCATTGAAATAGTAACAGTAATAGTAACAAAAATAGTAAAAAAAAATAATGACACCTCTTTTGAAAGATCCTTTTATCTATTCATAAAACTCCCGCCCAATCCCGCAAATGTAGCTCAAAAATTTCTTTTATGGGTTTTTTCACCCTTTATCTGCCATTTCATAAACTCCTATTATGACTTACGCAAATTTCTCGCCAAAATCGGGACAGAATCGTCTCCACATTCCTTTAAAACAGTGCCTTCCACCCTGGGCTCATTTCAGCTCTCTCGTTCAAACGTAAACTGATTCTCTTTCGCTCATTCAACAAGCAGCCAGTGGCGAAGCAGCATTGTTACGGATGATTCGCAAATGTTTTGTCTCACTTTCACTTTTCAATTCTGACAACCGACAAAAAATTCTGACGACTGCTTTAAAAAGTGTTTTGAGGCATCTATTCCTTGTTTCTTGTGAAACGGTTTGAATATTCTATGAATTCATTTTAAACTGACCTCGACATGTCAAGATGATAGTGTAAAAGCCTCAAAAATTACGTATCTTGAACTTAAGCCATAGTATATGTTTCTTTTTTTAGACGAGCATCTTGCACTGCTAATTTTTGGTCTTTTTCAATAATGTCTGAATTGATTGGTAGCTTCACTGGAACGTTTCGTCTTCAACCGATTCCCGACCGGATTTAAATAAATCATTGTTTGCCCTAGTAGCATTGTTCCTCATAAACCACTATCACTTATTATTACTTGAACAGATAGATACTCCTTGCTTGATCGGGAGCTTTACAAAACACGAAATTCGACTTGCTTCATAGTTTCAATTTTCTTTCGTAACCACTTGTTTGTCGGTCGGTTATTTCTAAACGAATAACGTTCTGGATTTGAAATTTGGGTTGCTTGGGACTCAAAATAAGTTCGCAATTCAAATTATACTTAATATGTTTCCCTACTCCCAGCCCATTCACATACTTCTTTCATCCCGTAAACTTTTGGACCTCTCCTCCTATTTGATCGCTTATGATTTGTCTATTTGAACCATATCTTAAGACAGGAGGAACGCAGACTAACATCGCTCAAATATATCTCGAAAATCGAATGAATGAAATATTTCATAAATATTCAAGATATTCTTACAACTCGGAAAATTTTTTCGAACGGGTTTTTACCAAAGGTGATTTAAACAAACTTTATCCAAGGACAACCCCGTATTATCAACTAATTTCGAGTTATTTTGTTCAGGAATATGTTCAAAATTTAAATTCAAAATGGACCCAATAAGAAGCTTTCACACACTTCTGCGACTTCACGAGAGCCTCCACTTCAACAGGATTAAAAAATTGTAAAATATTCTTAAATTTCCCTTCTTTAACTTAATAGTTTGGATCTTGAAAAAAAACTTTCATAATTCTTAATAATTTTTCCATAATTATGTTTAAATTTCTTTTTGTTTTTTTAACACAACAATATAAAACGACCACCTACACAACAACAACACACGCACACGCAAACACTTTCATTATCATCTTCTAAAAAATGCTCCTAATAATTATTGCACACTCACACAGAGACATTATCCCCGAGGAAACTTATCATCACGGCCAGTCCAAGTCACTTTGCGAGCCGTCGGGCGATGAGTGGGACAGCGCGGCGCCATTAACCGGACCTAGACCGAGCAGCAGCAGCAGCACCGCAAGAATTGGCGGCTTGGCAGCATCTAGTGGACGTGAACCGTTGCTGCCTAAGCTAACGCCACGCGCACAAATACGTAAAATGGGCGGCATCGGAGGAGTGGGCGGTAAAAATCAAGTCACCACTGCGTTGCTAGCGCCAACAGCAAATTCTGATTACGATGATGATGAGGATGAGGATTTTGAGTTGTATGATGATGAAAATATTGTCGTAACAACAACAGCAGCGGGCAATAATCGACGCTCGTTGGGTGCTAGTGGGAGTGGCGGTGGCGGCGGCAGTGGCGGTGGCGGTGGCAATACAACAACTATACGACTAACGCGCAACAATGATGAGAGCATCATTTGAGGTCAGAGGCATAAGCAACAACAGTTACAACAACAGTTACAACAGCAACAACAACAGCAACAGCAATTATTTAGCAGCAGGTTAGGCAAATATTTTGGCTACAAATTATTAAATTAAACAGAGAGCGAGCAAACGAGCGAGATAGAAAGAGCTGTACTCGTACTGTACTGATTGGTATGTAAGTATGCGCGGTATGTAAGAAAGAGCAAGCAACAAGGTGCTTTAAATGCTGCTGCTTAAGTTATTTACTTAATTAATTTAATTAAACGTTTAATTAATGTAATTAAATATTTATTCAAAGAAACAAAGAAAGAAAACATTTTTCATGCAACAACAGCAACGATTACATTTTTAAGATTCAAGAAGCTTTAGCTATTATTTCATTATTTTTTTTTTTTTTTTTTTTTTGTTGGTTATTTTTGTTTTTTAATTATGACCAGTTTTGTACGTAAACAGATATAATATTAATTTAAGAGAAAAATAATAAAAATAATTTTGGCCAATTTAAATCAGGCTCAAAAAGATGATTTTCTGTTTGAGCACTTAATGTTTTTAACCTATCAGGGACCTACATACAACTTTTTGGAATTAACTGTTTATTTTAATGCTAATTTAGTAGTTATTAATAACCGTTTAAGCTTACTTTTAAAATTAGTGGTTATTGATAACCATTGGAGTTGAACGATTATTAATTCAAAATTAAATACTAAGGACTACTTTTCAGTTTAACCCTTTTGTCTCAAATGACCATGCATTTTTTTGTTTTTACATTTAACACTCCTACTTTTTTCTTTTTTTGTAATTATTAAAAACAAAATGTTTTTAAACCACACGAGGGCTAATTTATAAGATTCTGGCCCTTTAACATGAAATACATGAGCTACACGAGGGCTGATTGATTGAGTTCTAGCCTATCTTAGGTATTCGAGTTTTGCTTTTTGTTTTTGCCTTTTTATTTTTCAACATAATTTCTTCGTACCTCAAGACACATTTTCCAAAGACGTTGCAACTTCATCAACCCCCAACTCGTAGTTGGCGTCAAGTTCCTGAATCGCCGTTTACAACTGTTAGTTTCATTTGCTAGAAATCTTTAGCATCTGAGTAACGTCAAGCTATCAGTTTTGGAAACAAAAAATAGTCGCTGACGGCTGGATCTGGTGTAGAAATAAGTTAAGACAAGATGCGTTGACGATCAATTCGAAGCGCAGTTTATAAGTTTTCACCATTACGAAAGTCTATATGACTTTTCCTTTGGCAAATTATGACGTTTTTCGATAATTTCCGCCTAGACTTCGTCTTATAATGCTGCATTGCATACTCTAGTTATCATTCGCCCCTTGCCCTCTACCAGTTGTTTTGTGCCCGTCGGCTCTTATCAGTCGATCCTAACCAGTCGGTCCTTACCACTCGGCCCTTGCCAGTTGGCCCCTACCAGTCGGCTCTTACCATTCAATCAGCACCACATCCTTGCTATACCACCAAACATTCGACTTCAACACGACCTCACTGGCCAACCGTACCTTGACCTTGACCATCTTCGGAGCTCTGTCTGCATTGTCAATCCTATTGTAACTTCATCTCCGGTAATAGTACTCAAGAATCCCCAAAATGGACGCCACAGCCTCAACGGCTGACTGCACCGCTATGGCTTTCTTCGAAACTTTGTAATTTTTAAATCCATTGTTCCAATTGTTCAGTCGTATCCGGTCTGAAGGTGGATCCAGTTGGCTCCGATAGAGTTTTTGAAATGTTCAGACGATTTCGTTTAATGTCCATAATCAGCAAATGCGGGATCCAAAGCACGTGTAACTTTTTCATGTCTAAGTCTTCATTCTGTACTATCCCACATTTGCTGACTATGGACATTAATCGAAATCGTCTGAACATTTCAAAAACTCTATCGGAGCCAACTGGATCCACCTCCACACCGGAGACGACTCCATTTTATTTGAAATGACCACTGATTAAACAAGTTTTCTAACTTTCAATTGGCACTCATCCAAAACCAAATTTGGCGCTTTTTACAGTCCCGAACGATGTTCGTCTTGTAAGGCTGGTAAGACCACTCAGAAATAGCCGCTCAGAATTCCAGAAAAGAGTCGCCACAGCCTTACAGACTGACTGCATTGCCTGGGTCTTCTTCGGAGCTCAGTATCCGTCTTAAACCCGATTGTAACTTCATCTCCGCTTTATAGTGGTTAATCCAGAACACTCTAGGATCTGGTGGGAGTTTTCCTTGAACCGTACCAAAAGGTCTTTAGAAATTTTAAGACAATTGCATTTATTGTCCAAAATTAATAGACACTGAATCCAATGCGTAGAGAACTTTTTCATGCCTAAATGCCTTCATTCATTATTTTTCAGACTTAGACATATGAATGGCTCACAGCTTTTACAAGCCGTCTCTTTCCCCCTTTTTTTTTGGCGTTCATTCAAAACTATTCGATGTACTATTTCGATGATTTCTTCAATGGTGGAAGTTTTTACATTCTGGAACGGCGTTCATCTTTTAATCTTTTGGTCTGATTATTCAGTTGTATCCGGATTATAGAGGTGGATTCAGAACACTCTGAAATTTTTCAGTCGTCTTCAAATTGTAGAGGTGGTTTCAGAGCACTCTAGAATCCAGTAGGTGTTTTGCTTGAACCACTCCAACATGTTTATAGAAATGTTTAGACGATTGCATTTAATGTGCAAAGTCAGCAAATGCGGCACCCAACGTGCAGAGACCTTTTTCATGCCTAAATCTTCACTCGGTCTTTTGCAGACTTGTACATATGGATTTCTCACTGCTGAAATTTCCTTCATTTCGAAAAACACTTGAGATCGACTAATAAGAATATTCATAGTAAATAAAATCAGCCGCGAAGTCAGCTGTTTTTTTCAGAGTTGCAGCATAATCGATTGCAAATTCGAAAGAAAAAAGTGTTTGGGAGGAAGTATAATTTCCAACTTCCCTCGTAAGTTAACTTTGAAACGGAAAAAACGCCAATTTTTAACTTTTTTTCTGAGCACCCCCCCCCCCCCCCCCTCTCCCCCATCCCATGAGAAAATGTTTTTGAATTTATTCAAGTTTTATTCTTTATACTTAATACTTTCGGTATTTTTTAAATCCTTCAAGAATATAATGATTTTTTATTCAAGTATTATTCTTTATACTTAATACTTTCGGTATTTTTTAAATTCTTTAAGAATATAATAATTTTTAGTATACACCAATTGTTTACTCTTTTTTTCTGAGCCCCCTATGAGATAATGTTTTTGAATTTTCAAATGTTGTCTTTTTTACTTAATACTTTCGAGAACTTTTTTATTTTTAGTTTGCGTTCAATTAGCAGCGTTAAAATTAAGTAAGTCTAAAAAGAAAGGAACCTCTTATTGATTGGTTTTTCGTTTCGTATTTTAGAACCGCTATTATATAACCTATCTTAAAGAAATCGATGCGCAAACGTTCCCAAAAATAAAAAAAACAATTCATATTCGTTCAGAAAAAGAAATTGGTATTTTCAAGGAAATTTTCGTTATGTATAGGTACATATACCATATTACCATATTTTTATTGGTGTCTAATCCGAGTCTAATAGCGTCTAAATAAGCGAATCTAATTCGACATTGAAAATTTACACACACATTTTTTAGATAATTTAGAAAAAAGGCAACGAAAAATAAAATCAATTTTTTGTAAACTTTTGAATGGACATAAAACTTAATAGTTTACATCCTTCTCTTTTGGTTTCCTATTTCAAAATCAGTAACGAGTTGACTAGAAATAGTTAAAGTCGTTTAAAGAACAACTTATAATTTTTTCAAATATGTCTTTTCTTTGTGTTTTATTCTGATTGTTTTCAAAATGTCCTTTCAATAGTGTTAAAATTTTGGGCCTGAAAAAAATGGGTCCCATCTTGAAAGTGAGCAATAGAACAAAGGACCGGAAAATCGTAATAGAGACGAAAAAAATATTATATTCCCTTTTTTCTAGACATAGTACCCTGTTTAGGTAAAAAGCTGAGAAAAATTCATTGACATTTGGGACAAAATGGGCTAAGCAAATGATGGCTACTTAAAGTTCATCGTTAAAAACGTTCTTTTGATTTCATTAAAAGTCAAATTATGTTCATACAAGAGAAAAGTATTGTATATTGAATAATTAATACGTTTGAAAAGAAATATAAACAGATATATTCTTTATTTATCAGTAAATAAAGAAAACAAAAGGTTCTTAACGCTCTAATCTTCAAGGCTGTAGTCATAGGGAAAAAGAAACCAAACTACGTAATAGTTTTAAACACGGAATTAATGAACTGGTGCTTATTAAATCGTAAGACAGAATGCCATGCGACGAAAAAACGGCGCAAAAGCTCGTTATATTAAAAATGTAAGATAATTAAAAAGTAAAAATACATAATTTCCATGAAAAATATTAAATTTAATAAAACTTTTCCCATTTCTTCATCGATTGCTCAATGTTTCTGAAATACAAACAATCATTACTTACCAAAAAAACAAAAAAAAAAAACAACAAAAAAATTACAAATTAATTTTCATTAGCTGTAAAAACAAACCAATGTCCTTTTAAATGCGAAAACTGACACCGGTCAGCCTTGCGGGTTAGAGGGCTGAGCTAAATTAGAGAATCATTAAATAATTTTATACAAGGTTTTTTATTAAATTTTATTAATTTTATTTCTTAAAATGGATTCCCTGATAACTTAAAAAAATATTTCTCATTTATTTTTTATTTTGTTAATTATTATTTAAATTTTAACAATATGTTTTAAATAATTTTAATCACTTTAAAGTTACTTAAAATTTGCAATTAAAAAACCATCCAGATAAAAAACAATTAAGTTTAATTTTGTTTGCTTGTTTTTTTCCACCTAATTTTTGTACTAATTTTAACTACTTATTTGCCTCTAAGAATGTGTTCCAGATACTTACTACATAAATACAAACACATATATATATAAATATATAAATATACTTAAACTATACAAATTAACATACACAAATACATACAATACCTACATCTATACACTTATACATATAATGTAACATAATTTTTAATTAGCAAATTTAAGCAGTATAAGCAAAACAAAACAAAAAAAAAAAAAACAAAAAAATGTTATATTTTAGCGTACTTAAAAAGCATAAAGAATTGTTTTTAATTTAGTTGTAAGTCATTCAAAACCAGTCGTTAAGGCCGAACGTAAGTTTCAATTAACCCTGCAAGTGCCCTAAATTATACAGCAAGATCATTTGAAATTTTTTTATGTCTAAAAAAAATAAAACCAAAACAAGAAAAACTAAAAACAAAAAACTAGTGTTCAATAAATAAATTTAACTACAAAAACAAAGCAAGTAAAACATGTAAAATTTCTAAAACTAAAGTTTCTAAAATAAGCGAGCGCTTAAAGCAAAAGAATTGCATACTTTTAGGCATAGTCAGCAATGAAGCAAAATTCAGCTTCCGTGTTAGAAGTTACAACTTCTAAAGCCGAATAAATCTGAATATAATTTATATTGTAATAAAATAAAAACAACTTTAGAATTCTTTGTAATAAATTAAAACGTTGCTGCACTGTTTTAAAGAAATTCTAGGTGAAAAATTTGAGCTAGTTAAAAAAAAAAAAAAATTGCAGGACGGTAATTGAATTAAAATAAATATTTTTGTAACGTACGATAATAGAGCGAGAAAAAGTTAGGAAAAATATTCTTTTTTTTAAATATATGAAAAAACAATGTAACCAAATTTATAAATATACGTATAACAGTTAAAAAAAAAATAAAAAACACGCTGCAGCTTGAAAGCACAGTTTAATAAAATTTAAAGCATTAATGGTAACAGAGAGTTACGTGAGCTCCAAATCGTTAAAAAAAAACTGTCAACCAAAAAGTAAAGTATTTCTACCACAAACTAACAAATGCGAAATTGAACTAACGGAAATGAATTAATAAAATGCTAGAATGAGTTCTAAATAGTATTAAACAATATTCCTCAGCGCATTTTTATAAGCATTACAATGTTGAGGTTTGCATTTTTTTTTTTTTTTGTTATTTAATGAAAAGTAATTAAATAAAAGTTGATTCTTAAATATTCACTTCTTAAATTTACTAAATAGCTATATTCTTACAGTTCTAAAACTCACCCAGATTGAATGAAACCTTAACGTGAAATATTTGAATAAAAATGTACATTAAAATAATGAAATAAATTGTTTGACATTCTGATAAGGGGGCAAAAAGTTTCAATACACAAAGATTTACAAAAATATCTAAATGAGCACTTGTTCTCGTGACAATGACATAACGTTTACAAACGGTAAAAATGTTACATTTCAAAATTTTGCATCATTCTTAAAATATAATGTAAAATTTCTTAGATCAACAAAAATTAAATTGAAATGATCTTTTCTTATCTTTAACAAAAAGGAACGTGAATTAAATAGTTAACAGTGCTGCAAGATTTTGTTCAAAATTATAAAACCTTAAACTCACCACGATTAACGTGCACTTAAATTTTTCATCAATATAGTTGTATCAAAATCTTCAACTATAGAACTCAGTGTCGGCTCAATCAATATCAAAACTTTTCGCCACCAATTAAGAGATTCAATAAAATATTTTAAATTTGGTTACCATCACATAATAGTGTTGAAATTTGGCGCTGTTTTAAACTGAAGTGTAACTTTTTCAGAAATTTTACATATAAAACTAACCATGGTTTTAAAATTATTCCACTGTGAAATTTCAAAAGCTTTTTACAGATCAAATTAATGGTGCCAATGTGAAATTTCAAAAGCTTTTTACAGATCAAATTAACCCTTTTACACTTGAAATTCAACTTTTTATGTTTCAAATTGAACTTATTACAAATCAACGTAGAATAAAAATTTGAACATGAAATGTTAAAAGTTGTATGATATTTGAAATTAAAACTCTGAAATTTAAGTAATTTAAAATGAAAGTAATTTAAAATTGAACGAAAACACCAAAATTTGAAAGTCTAGAACTCGTTTTTAAAACATAATTTTTTTGAACCAAATTTTTCAAAATTAATCAAGAGCCACAGTGGTAATATTAAAGTTAAGTAATTCACACAAAGGAAGCATAAATAAACTCTGCTCCACATGAATAGGTCCACTCAATGAAAATAGTTGAAAATAGAAGCTATAAGCTTTTTAATAACACTGCACAACAATTTTGAATTTTGTTTCAAAATTGCAGATTATCTATCAACGAATTTTGGTAGAAGATGGTTTTAAGCTAGCAAAAAATATAGCAAGTTACTAAAATAAAGAATTAAGTAAAGAACCTTCTAAGATTTTATGAGCACCCTTTCAAAGAGCATTTTTTTTTTTTTTTAATAAAAAAAGTTAACAAAACACTCATAAAAATAGTCGCAAAAAAGTTATTTCGAGAATAACTTATTTTTAGTTGATTCATCATTGCTTTCCTAATGAATGAGGGGCATATAAGGTGGTATTTATGTCAGATTGCGATTTGAGGAGCCCTTAGGCACATTCGAATTTAACGCCCTAGAAAGTGAATGAATAATATTCAAAATTAAAAAAACAAAAAATATGTAGCTTGAAAATACTTTGTTTAAATTTTTTTACCATCTGTGGTTTCTGATGATCAAAACTATATCTTGAAGGCTATAGGTTTCAGTTATTTCATATTAAAAAAAGCTATGGCATTACCAGTGGTTAAACGTAAATATTTGTTTACTCTTTTTTTATGAGAGTTGTAAGCTCTTTCGAACAATTTTCAAAAAATATAATGTTGAAAGTTATTGTTACTAGGATGAGTTGTTATCATCTTTTCTGCTCATGGTACTTTTTCTCAATGAGAAGACTGAAGCCGACCATCCATACAATCCATATAATGATATATTGATGATACGTGCAATTTTTAATTCATTGTTCCTTAATGAAAATTTTAAAAAATAAAAATATTAAGTTACTCTCATGGCTTATATTCAATTAAACTTACAAATCTTCCATTGGAACCAGAAGAAACAATCAGTTCACATATAAACTGATCCCAGAAAATTTATTGGGATCAGACAAAACAGTTTATTTTTTGCAAAGTACGGAATCGTCCGCTCGCGTGCCTTTGTATACATACGATTTGAAAAGGTTTACAAGTAAACGTACGCGCTCGCGGACGCGTACCATGTTTAACATTTTATAACTCTCGTCCATAAGCGTGTAGCTTTTGGTGAGCCTTTGAGAAAGAAGATCTCATTCCGTGTACTTATGAAAACGTACACGCTCATGGACAATATCGCTGATGAGACTTTTGGTGCTGATGAGACAGTTCGTGAGCTGCATATGTCAATGTAAGACAAGTATAAGAACAGAGTGGAGGATAACTTAGCTTTTAGGTGTGTTATTGGGATGTTTATGGATTTATATTTACTCTTATGAAAATTTTATTGATTTTTTGACCAAAAGATTTCACCGGTATAATTTATCGATAAAATTTCGTCATTGGAACTCTGGAAGGTTCTCTTGCCTTCTTTTATATACAGCTGCGGTAAAAAAAAAGCACCTTTTTAAGTCTGATCAGCATTAAAAAAGAAAAATTCAAGAAACTGCACGGTTTTTTTTAACATTACTAAAGTACAGTATGTTAGTCACTTCCTCACTGAAGCAATCATTTTAACGAGACGAAATTTAAGTCTTATATTCGAATCACACTAATCAATGCAAAATACCTACGGTCAAAACAGTAGCACCAAATAACATTATCACCGAAAAAAAGCAAAGAACAAAACTAGGAGCAATTTAATTTTTTATTTAAGGTTTTATATTAAATAAACATTAACTTAATATTTAGTTGCGAACCCTTTATTAGCAATAACTGATCTGCAACGGGTCGGGATTGAGTCAACCAAACTCTGACACCTTTCCACAGGGATCACTGTTTATGGCAGGAACGTTTTATGGCAGCCCATAGCTCAATATGGTTTTTTGGTAGACAATCAGCCACTACTTTCCTTACATCAGTTCACAGGTTTTCAATCGGGTTCAAATCCGGTGACTGTGGTGGCCATTCCAATAAATTAATGTTGTTGTCTTTGAACCGCTTTAGCGCCTTCTTGCTCGTGTGCTTGGGGTCTTTATCTTGCTGCATGATACAAATTATCGGCATTTTATCAAGAGCATAAGGCAACATCACCTACTGCATAATGTCAACATACACATGCCGATCCATTGTAGTTTTGATCCAAGGAATGGAACCAACAACGTATTTGGGGGTCTTCTTACGTAATAACGGGATCCTCTGCCACCATACAAAACAAATTTGGTCTCATCAGTCTATAAAATACATCTCCACTGTTCAACTGACCAATACAAGTGAGCTATTGCAAAATGTATTCGTTTTGCAACATGTTTTGAAGTAAGAAATGATACTTTCCTGGGGCTTCGAGTATTAAATTTGTTATCTCTTAAGCGTCGCCGACCTGTTTCTCCACGCTAGCCTCTACGTTAAATCTTTTTTAAGCTATGTTTCTGGCATAAATAGCTGTTTTTTGCTTAACCCAGTAAGGCGCGCAACCAACTTCGGTGACATTGCTTGCTTTCGGCTACGAGTTCCCTCTTTGGGATGGTACAAAATAGCATTTCGTATAATTTTTTTTAACAGTCAAGCAGTCTCGAAATTTCATTGTAGGTTTTTCCCGCAGAAATAAGTTTTCGGATAAGAGCCCTTGTTTCAAGCGTGCAATGTTTTCCTTGGGCCTTTTGTTGTCTAAATATTAAAAAAAGTGTTAAATATCAATATAAAGAAAATAAAAGTTCTTACCTTCCTTTGCACAAAATACTTAATTTTAAAGTGATAAAGTCTGCGGTGCTATCATTTTGACTGCGCGAAAATGAACACGTGTCATGAAAACTGAAGAAATAAAAACAACCATCTTAATTTTTAGCGACTTGATCGCACTCAGCGAGAGAGCGCACAATACATAACGGTATTATACAGTAAGTTCTAAAAATTTTAGCTTTAAAAATAAATTACTTATAGAAGTGTGTTGGTGCTACTTTTTTGACTGCAACTGTAAATATTTTAGGTCAATATATAATTCTAGTGGAATCAATATGTCTATCATCGATTTTTGTCCAAGAAGTCTTCAAAATTCGAAATAGTCATAAGAACCACCTATAATCATGTATTGTCCGAGCGTATCGCACGAGCGTAACGCACGAGTTTATAATAAGGCTGAATCAAAGGATAAAAATTGTTCGTTGGGTTGTTGCAAAATGAAGCCATGTCGTTACTACAATACCACAAAATTTTTTTCCGTTATATTACTCTCGCCCCCAATGTGTTTAGGCTAAATATGAAAGCGGCGGTTCATTGTAATGATAGTGATGTTTTTATAGAATTTTAATTCCAAGCTCTGCTGCTTTTCAGGTTCAATTATATGTGGCGAACGCAAAAATTAGGTCTCTGAAGAAATTAAATATTGCAAAATTGTATTCTGTAAAAGATAAGCTAGTTTTTATGATTGTTCTATGCTTTTCAGATGAACTCCAATCAAATGAAAACTTGAAAATGATAGGTCAGACCGTTTTAAACATTAAAAGTTCTACTGACGATTCTGAAGTAAAATTTGAAAATTTTAAAGTGAAAGATCTGATATAAGAGACACAAAATATGCGCCTAAGTTGAAGCGATATATTTTAATTTTGAAATTCAAATGTAAGGTTTAAAGATAGGGTTTTAGGTTCACACAAGTTTTACTGCAAAAGAATAGGACTTTTACGAAAAATGTGAGACTAAAAGTGTTATCAGCTGCAACGAAAGAAATTCCTTGATTTGGAGAAATTAAATGAAAAAAATGTCTTAAATTAAATTAAAATAAAAAAATGTCTTATTGAATAATTTAAAAAAAACCATTTATTTTATTTTATAAAAATATGTCACAAAGTTCGTTAAACTATTCATAAAACACTTTTGACTCGCTTGGTTACCAGAAATAACGAAAATAATATTTTGAATATTTTGGCATTTTCTAAAAGTGTTATTGACAGTTTTTTTTTTGTTTTTTTTTTCAAAAAATTAGAATTTTCGTTTTTGTACCCAAGTGAAGTGTGTGTTCCAATGGGTGCTAACCTTAGTACTAGATAAATAACAAAAATTAACCATTCTAAATAATGTATTTCTTTTATAGATCTTTATTTTATAGAACTAGAAGCTATTTTTTCAGCTTAACTAAAGCATTTTAGTACTTAAATAGTTGCTGCAACACAAATTTTGTTTTTTCTTTTTTAGTGTTAATAAAAAACAATGTATTTGTCATATTATTTTCTTTATATATCAGCCAATAGTTTTTTAATTTTTCCATAATTGTACGTGATTTTAAGTAGTTTTAGTTATATGTTAAATATTATTGTGTGAAATAAAATTGTTATAAAATAAGGGAATATATTGAAAAAAATTGAATAAAAGTAAAGTTATAATTATTCTTATGATTTTATTTTTTTTAATTAAAAAAAAAATATATAAAACTTTAAAAAATAGAAAGAATGTGGGTGTTACCTTGATGTAGTATCCTTACTGGTCGATTCTTATAAAGCTTTTCTCACAAATCTGCGTGAATTTTCAACAAAAATTTATTTTTTTCACCCCACATATGGTTCAACGGTAAAAAGAGGTGGGTGTTGGGGGGGTTAGTGAAGAAAAGCAAGTTCTTATTTTGTCCATTCCTATCAAATCACAATAGTTTAAGAATATAAACTTTTGTGCTTTCAAACTTTCAAAGCTTCAAATTTTTCACTGTTTTTGGTTTTTGTGAAAACCAAACATAAATATCAGAGGAATTTACAGCAATAGTGTGCAATGTGTAAAAAATTTGTTTCCAAAAAATACCGCCTCTTTTTTTCTTCTCCGGCTTTTCAATTTTGACTTAAATTTTTGGAGAAAATTGTTCTCTTAGACTATGGAAAACTTTTCCTATTTACACCCGAATATTTCAGTTCCTCCAAAGACTTCCCTCAAAGATTGTGTTGAGTTTTTTTTTACCCAAAGCACTTTTTGAAGATGCTTTCAGGGTTTTTGGTTTTTGTGAAAATTGAAATGGAGCAGAATGCATAGCAATCGCATAGAAATTATTTTCCTAAGATGCTCTTTAACTTTTTTTCCTCTCCAGCTTTTTTAAGTAAAATTGTTCTTTTTAACTTTAAAAAAATTGTTGTACCTAAAGTTTAATTTCTCAGAAATTTATGTTTTCTCAAGCCTCAAAGAGCCCAACAGAACTAAAGCGGCTGTAGGTTGTCGATCAAAGCCGCTTTGGTTCTGTTCGGGCTCTATTCTGGCGTTTTTCGGTCGCAAATTTCTACGGCGATTTAATTTTTAACGGCTGCATAGAGCCCGAACAGAACCAAAGCGACTGTCGGTTGTCGGATTCGCCGTGCAATAAAATACATGAAAATGTATGTAGCCGCCAAAAATAAAATCTGCTACGGAAAAACGCCAGAATAGAACGTGAACAGAACCAAAGCGGCTGTCGGTTTGTCGAATTTGCCGTGCACAAAAATACATGAAAATGTATGCATCCGCCAAAAATTAGAGCCTGAACAGAATCAAAAATCGTGGCGACCGACGATCTTTTTTGTTGGAAAATACATGCAAAATGTAGAAAAAACCGCAGCTCATTTTCCGCAACGATAAATCGCAGACTTAGAGCCCGAACAGAATCAGAAATCGTTTTGATTTACGACATCGCAAAGCAATAGAATGCATGAAAATGTATGAACACGTCCAAAATTAAATCACAGGTCAGCAGCCGCAACGATATATCGCACAATTAGAATCTATTCTATTTGCTCTCTTGCGACCGACGATTTTCTCTCTGAGTGTTATTAATGTTGACATATTTTTGAAAGAAATGGGATATGTTCAAAGACATTTCCTTAGTTTTTATTATGTCTTGACGTTTTTATTATTATTTTATTATGTCTTGAGTATTCACACAATTGAAGAGACCAATACATTGAAATGAAATAGAAAAAATAAATAAAAAATACTAAATAAAAGCAACTTTGAATCGTCAATCGCATCATTCTGGACACATTTTCTGCGTTCGACGACCAGAGAGGGTAGTCGGTCGCACCGATTTTTAATTCTGTTCAGTCTCTTAAATGGCCGTAGAAATCTGCGACGGAAAAACGCCAGAATAGAATCAAATCTATTTTTTCTCCGACAGCTGGCGGATCTCTCTTTGAGTGGCGTAAGTGTTGCCATATTTTAGTTAAGAATTAGCTGCGTTCAGTGCTATTTTCTTAGTTTTTAACATGAGCTGACGTTTTGTGTTGTGTGTGTGCGTTGCATTTCAAGAGTTGATGTTTCGTTTTGTGTGTGTGTGTTGCATTTGTACCATTCACACACCGAAAAGCAACGCTGTTAAGACAACCGACAAGCGCTCCTATTTTGAACGTGTTCTCAGCGGATTTCTCCGAGAGAAGATCGCCAACCGTCAGCTGCTTTGGTTCTGTTCGGGCTCGAACTCCGCGACGGAAAAACGCCAGAATAGTATTCGGATCTCTCTTTGAGCGACGCAAGTGTTGCCATATTTTGGCTGAGGTTTGGCTGTGTTCAGTGTTATTTTCTTTGTTTTTACCATGAGCTGACGTTTCGTTTTGTATGTCTGTATTGCATTCTTATAGGTTGTACCAAAAATAATAAATACAAGATTATGCCATGCGCATGTCTGCCTACGTCATGATCGACCCATTGTCAAAATCAGCTGTTTTTCACTGAGCAAAACATAAAAAACAACTGTAGCTGAAAAAAAAAAATCGTACAGAACTATTTCGCACTATCTTTCGTCTTTTCTTGCATGAACAGAAAATCAGTCAGAAGAACAGAGAAAGAGTCTTTTCCTATCTACGTCACGAAAGACCTAACGTCTTGCGCAGAACGGTGCAACTTTTTCTGCCTCTGATGGCGTAGTCTGATTTCTATTATTTTTGAGGTTGTACTATTCACACACCGAAAAGCAACGCTTACTATGCTTCCATGGCGAGTTAACTCGGGGTTAGGGTTTTCGTCGAGTTAAGAAAATGGCGTTGCTAACTCTTTAGTGTTTCCATGCACAGCATCGAGTCGAGTTGAACTTGACGATTTCATTTGACATTTTTGTTGTTTTTTTACTAGCGAAATGTCTAACTAAATGGCAGCATTCACTTTGACAGATAAAACCCAGTTAAATCTTACAAGTTTCGTGGAGTTTCGTGGATTTAACGAAACTCAACTCAACTCGCGTTTCCATAGTAGCTGAAACATAGTAGCTGATCCGATAACCCACAGCCGCTCCTATTCTGAACGTGTTGGCTGTCTTCTTAAACTTCAGTTGCTTTGCAGCAGTACAAAGCATTATATTCGTAAACAAAAACTGCAAGAGTGTTGCAATGCAATGTGTTCGTGAACACATCCAATGAGCAATCGATCGCATCGACATCGCAAACGATGCATTGGTATTTTTATTTAACAAGATGGCATTGCATCAGAACCCATGGTATAATAATATAAGGTAGTATTGACAGTTGCTTGGGCAATGACCATCTGTCAACAAAAATGTCTAGAAAGAGAGCGTTCAATTATTTCTTATGTTTTCGCCATTGTTTATGTTTCAGCGCTTGCAAATAACCAAACATTTTCTTACAAAATATTGCCTATTTTATTTAATCAATAGTGAATTATTATTACTACAACGAAGATAACTTCTGAACTTTGTGTTATTAAGTGCAAACATAAGAAAAAATATTGAAAACGTTCAAATGTAGCAACCTCAGCAGCTGCAGATGCATATGGACGAAATTAAAGAAGTTTCCAATTATTATTAAAACACCACGGCTGGAAAACGTTAAACACATATCACACATAATGTTTTCACAACTTTCATTATTATAATTGTGTATTTAACGCACATATTTTGCGGAATTAATTTATTTTTACATTCGTTTAATTCTTGTTGCACGAACAACTGTTTTTGACAGATGGTCGTTGCCTTGTTGCTGAGAAAATCTATACTTGTCAATGCTACCTGTATAATTATATCATGATCAGAACCATTCGTAAATATAGCAGTGCTGCCACACAAATTTATACAATACATCACGACTGCATACCTAACTGGCATCACGACAGTCATTATAGAGCATCACTGCTTTGCATAGGGATATTTAAGAAGACAGCCGTTCTCAGCGAACCCTCCGCCCTCCAAATTGTTGAAAAATTTTGTTATACTGAAATTCAAATTTTCAACCTAAAGGCTCGGGATACCTTTATTCTAACGTTTCGGGGTTTTTGTTTTTTGGGAAAATTAAATAACATGGGAATTCACAATAGTCGTCCAAACCATTATTTCTAAAAATTCGATTTAATATTGTTTTTACTCTCTAAATTTTCAGCTGTTTCCTTAGCTTAACAGTCATTATCTTGAACTTAAAAAAAATTGACTTAACTATTTTTAAATTATTAAGTAAATTTTCTTTTCCCCCAAAACCTTGATAACTATTTTTAACTGGAAAATTTTGAGCGAAACTACGCAAAAGACCTTTGAATAGAATTTAAAAACTTTGCCTTGCGTTAACCCTGTTCTTAATAACCCTGTATTAACTTTTGAGATCGTTTGAAGTCAAAGGCTTGCACACAAAAATCCTCTAAATTCGTTAGAATTTAAATCAAAAGTTTGCACAGGAAAACCACATAGAAGTTTCTAAAGCTCTTTAAATAAATTATTCCATTTGCAACTAGCAAAGAAAGCACATCCAACTTCAACTTCAAACTTTAATTGAACAAAAACGCAATTTTCAAGCATTGTAAGCACAGCAGCTGTGCCTAAAACGCTGCTTTAATTTATTTCATCTACGCATTATTTTCAATAACTCCTTCACCAATAAAACATCGCTACGCTCCAACGACAATAACAACAAAAACAAATTTGGTAACAAATGATATTTTCATTTTTTTTTTGTTAAATTCTCCTAAGAATTGCTGTTAATGCATGTACACTGCAAGAAAAAAATTACCTAAAATATTCATTAGAAAAATATGACAGCGAAGCTTCACTTTCAATAAAAAAAAAATTATAAAAATGCCCAAAATAAAAAGTCAACTGTGTTACGCAAAATTGTATAATTAAAATATGCATTACTGTAGATATTTATAAAAATAAAAATCAACAAAAAAAAAAAAAAAACACAAAAAGAAATAAATAAAATAAAAACACTTGCATTTTTCGTGTTTAGTAAAAATACTTGAATTTTTTGTAGCAAAAAAACAAAAAAAAAAACAATCTTTAAATTACATACAAACTTTTAGCATACACTGTAATATTAAGAATTGAACAAAACCTAACACAAGTTTATAGACATAGTTTAAAATTTAAAAATAGAAAAACGAAAATTTTAACTTAAACTGGCTGAAAACGTGCTAATAACAACCTAGTAATATCCTGCAGACGTAATATTATGTAAACTATTAAAATTCTGAAATGGGAGGAAGAAAATAAAAAGAAATAAACAAAGAAAAAAAAACAATAAAAGAGCTTTACATTAAAAATATAAAAATTGCATTTAATTCATTTATTCAAAGCAGTTGAGACACGACACGTAAGTATGATTAATTTTAAGATTTGGGTATTATCGGTTTTAAGTTTTATTTCAGTTTGTTGGAGCAATAAAAATGTAACTGAAGTATAGTGAAAGATGTATAGTGAAAAATTGCCCAGTATACCAGGGTTCACTTTATCACAGCCGTCTGGAAGTTGAAACAGGGTTCCTTAGACCCGTTTATATGTTTTACAAGTTAATCCCGTTTATCTGGATCATATTGACCCGTAATGCATTTTGTATGGAAATTTTCTATTTTTCAATTAGATAAAATTAAAAGTGCTGTTATTTCATGAAATATTAATTTTAATATTTGTTTTTTTTTTAATATATGTTTATACAAAACATTTGTAATTAACATAAGATTTATAATCGTAGCATTTGATGTGCTACGCATTGATGGATCTGCCCCATCATTATCATCGTTATCTTCCAATATATCAGTAGCGGAATTCCCAAATGTGTTAACGACGTTTATAGTTATCGTTAACTGGCCTTTGCTACAATCATCGTTAACTGGTATTCCCAACATTTATGTTAGCTATTTTTGTCCTTAATTTTGACAGTTATTTAACGTTATTTGTAGCTAGCTTAACCACGAATATTTTAGTGTCGCTAACTTATAATTCTATAAACTTTATTTCCAATAGCTTTCATTTAAAGTTTAAAAAAATAAAGAAAAGTTTTTAAACTAAATAAAATCAAATTAACAGATAAAAGGCACATTTCAGAGCATTAATAATAAAAATAATAATAAAAGTAAAAATAATAAAAAAGTTATAACAATTATAAGTTCCTTGAAGGCAATCGCTCAAATGAAATCGACAGCCTCTTAAGCGCAGAAGCAATTCGGTCGCAATCAATTGCTTGCATTAGCGCTGCCTCTGCTAATAGCTGCGATGCAGCTGTATGCTGCTTGGCTGATTCAGCATGTATCTATCGAAAAGTCCTTTCTAGCTGTCAAAAAAGCACAGTTTTGATTTCTTTTAACGACGCTTGTAGCTTATATTGTGAATGTTACATTTTAACAATTTTGTCGCTAAGTACTGTTTTGAGAATACAACATTCGTTATTGCAAGCTACAAACGTCGTTAGGTAACCATAACGATTTCGTATCGTTAACTTTTTGAGAATTCCACTACAGGTTCTTTGTTTTTGTGAAGGTAACACGATTAACATGCACATAATGCAAAGGTCAAAAAAGTTTTAAGCAATGGTCACACACAGCAGACGTTTCTTATTCTAGTAAAAACAGTGAATGAAACAAGAATAAACAACAGTCATTTGAAATGGAAATTATTTATTTATTTTTTACCTTAGCTTGTGGTATTCGAAGCGATTCTGTAAGGCGTTTTAGTTTCATACCAATCAAACTCAAAGCAATTCTTAGGCCGTGTGATATCCGGAAACTTTTCACTCGGATGACGAAATTTTGACAGTCTGAATGAGAATATTTGGTAGATGGGGATGAATATTATTGTCAAAAATGCATGTAGCCTCAGGAGCTAGTATAAATTATGATAATCGGTAAGAGAATTTTTGACACAAGCAAAAATAGAAGAAAAAATGTGTGCTTCCAACAGCATAGGAACCAAAAGTGGAAAATATTTGCATAAAATTCTGTTAATTTTTAGTATATATTAACAATTTTTTAAATTAAATTAAATTCTTGTGCTTCTACACTACCGAAATATAAAATGTCAAAATTTTTAGCTGTCAAAATTTCATCGTCCTTCTTTTCTACCACAAGTTAAAAGTTTCTGAATAGCACACGGCCTTATTGATTGTTTCGTTGGAGTGTTACATCGCTTTTTAGCATGTAACACTCATATAGCGTTATATCATTTTTAGCATGATATAACGCAAATTCTAAAAGACAACACAAAAGAGAACACTGTACATGCACAACAGATCCATAAAGAAAGCATGTTTTCATACGTGTAAGTGTACATAAGTATGAAAAGTACATACGCCAACGACAGAAAAATGCTGTTTCTCACTTCCAATACACTCACAGTTGCAAAAAATTTAGAAAGGATTGCACAATAGCAAAAATAAGTGAAAAAAAGTACTACAAAAACTGACCCTTCATATAAATCGTAGGGTAGAAAATGTCGGGTCATTTTAACCCAGATAAACGTGAAGTGCACATGTCAGTTTTTTGTCTCTGGAATGCACATATGTCACATATGTACAATTTTTTCAATCTGGTTGCAAAGATAAAAGTCCAACAAATATGTTTTTTTTTTCATTTTTGATTTTTAATGTTTTTTTTTTTTTGCAAATGAAAAGTGCCTCGGGTCAATATGACCCGATAAACGGGTTTAAGGTTAATATTAATTTTTTTTTGATAAAAAAAAACTAAAAATACTCTTGAATGTGTATATTTTTAGGTCTAAAAACCCTCATTTAAAAATATCCCATAGGTTTCCTTAAAAAAATTCACAAACATAGCCTTTTTTTTCGGCCTCTGGGTATATTGCCCTCCTTAACAAGAGGTGTATTCTTATTATTTAAGGCAAATGTTCACATTTGTCATTAATAAATTCCGAAAATTTACCATGGAACGAAGTTTATTATAAAAAGTCTCATTGTTTCGTAGTTATAATGCCCAAAATACAAGCACATTTTCCTCGTCATCTCATACAAGGCACATTGCGTGTGTGCGCAAGATAATCAAACAATTCCAAGAGACTGACTGAGTGTAAGATGTCAAGACACCGAAATGATTTCACCCGAAATTACAGTAACAGGCAAAAATTTGTTGTTTTTCATAATTTTTTCAACAATTTTTTCATATACAATATAAGAAATTTTTCATCTTATACAGGGTAGGCCAAATACAAGTTTTTGTAACTTGTACAATTTAACCAAATACAATTAACAAAAAGCGATAAGTTGTGTTTAAGGGGTGTCGCCCGCCCCTCAAAGTTGGCCTTCAAGCCCATTTATTCAAATGTAGTTAGTTTCCCCACAATGGGAAAACAAACAGTTTCAAAATTCATTAGTGGTGGGCTTAAGCAGTTTGTTTCTTCTCAAACAAGACATTTTTTCGAGAGATTTCAAATTGATACGTCTTTCATGACATTAACTCCGTCCGAATGGACTGCGCAGGATTGCTATATGACAGCGGTAAAAACATTAAAAAAATTAAGAGTCTTCAATGATACCGCCGAAAGAGGAGTGAAGTTGATGGAGGAGTATAATAAGCTCTTTACAAGAAATGAAGAGCAAAAACAATTTGTACTGCAGGTTGTTAGCGACTATCGTCGCCGGTTTTCGAACTCTAAGAAATCTACTGTAAGTCAAGAGTTATAAATATTTTAATATAACTCAATAATTTTGTTTTTGTTTGGTTTTATTTTGACTATGCGTAGTATAGCTATGTATGAAATAATTTAATAGACATAAGCTTTTAACGCACATGCTTAGAACAAATAATTTCCATATAAATATAATTTTGGTACATATAATTTTTGGTATTTTGTTGGTTATTTTCTTCATTATTTTCTAAAATATTGATTTTATCAAAAAACGTTCTTTAAGGCTAATGTTGTTGATTAAAAGAGCTAAAATATTGCCATACATCATATTCCTGTAAAATGTTTTTTTAAAAAGATACTCATATACAAACAAATTACATTTGAATAAATGGGCTTGAAGGCCAACTTTGAGGGGCGCGCGCGACACCCCTTAAACACAACTTATCGCTTTGAAACTTTTTTGTATTTTTTTTTACATAAAACTGAACCGATTTGGGGGGAGAGAGTATAAGGAATCAAAAAAAAAATATTCTCCATACAACTAACGGCCACGCTAATGTACATATGGCTTTATTAGTAAGAGCAAACATTCCCATTAATTATGGAACACAACGTCGTTCAAGTGGCTGCCTCGGCTGGTTTCGCAGTAACGCATTCTGTCACTCGAATTTTCCAAGACCTTGTGGATGGTTTCGGGCTGTAGCTCACGGATCGCTTAGATGATATTGGCCATAATTGCTTGAATCGTTTCCTTATTGTTGGCATAATATCGGTCCTTCACGGTTCTCCACAAAAAATAGTCCAAAAGAGTCTAATCCCAGCTCCGAGGCAGTCAATTGACATCGTCAAGACGGCTGATAACACGATTTGGGAATTTGATGCGCAAAAGATCGATTGTGGCATGAGCTGAATGGCATGGCACACCATCCTGCATGAACCAGAGGTCGTCAGAATTCATGTCTCCCATTTCAGTTTAAAAAAAACATGGCTCTGTAACACCCACCGTTGACCGAAACGTTGTTACCATCCTTATTTTCGAAGAAAAATGGTCCAATGATGCTACCACTCCACAATTCGCATCAAATTTCACTCTCTGTGGATGCATCGGCTTTTCTATAATAACGTGCGGGTTTTCCGAGCCCCAGATGCGGCAATTTTGTTTGTTAACATAGCAGCCGAGATGAAAATGCACCTCGTTAGAAAATATGATTTTTCGCAGAAATAATCTTCTTTTCAAATAACACACTGTTTGGGCTACACAGCAATCACTTTGGAAATACGTTTCCAATATTTTCCAACGTTGTTCAAGCCTAAAGCCACTTATTTCTTTCCGCGGGGGTATGATACTGACTTTATGTCAAGAATTCGAGTGGGAAACAGCTGTCAGTGTCAAAATAAGCTATGATTTAAAAATAAACCACTATATAGATTAATACAAGATCAAAGTAATCTAAACAAATCACTAGAGAAGATAAAATTAAGGTTTACATATAAAATTGACGCGCGGAACGTTTTTTTAGAACAAACAAAAATATCATTTTGAGCTCAGGGGTCCAAAATCTATTTTTTTTTTTTTTTTTTAGCTTTGAACCAAGGATTTCAGGTGGAATACCTATTCAGTCAAGTCTGCCTTGGTTCGAAATGGGGTGATAGATTAGTGGGAAGGAAAGGGCAATCAAGTGAAACATGTGTAGGATGTTCTAAGCGTGGTGGAAAGCCAAAGAAACATGTGAATTTGAATCAGAGGCAAGTGTTATGCCTTTACCTCAGTCAATTCAAGTTATAAGGCAGTCCTCATCCACAAACTTCCCTACCATCAACTACAACTTCAAGTCGTAAATATTGATGAATTTTTAATTTCAGTTGATTAGAAATGAGGATTGAAAATTTAGAAAGGTTTAAAGCGAAGGACCATGGCCAGGCCGGGAATCGAACCCGGGACCTCTGGGGTAGCAGTCGAGCACGCTACCTACTCGACCACCGAGGCCGCCTGTGATACAAAATGGAATGAAGTAGACCTTCTTTCCAGATAACCTAGGCCAGTTCAGCGATGAACAAGACGAACATTTACACCAGGAAATGGCTACAATTGAAAAACGCTTCGAATGAAAAAATTAAATAAAAATGCTTTCATGTAGAATTAAAAAAAAAAAACGGTCAAGCGAATGGTTTGCTCTCATGGAAAGTATAATAACTCAGCCAATTACTTACCGATTTTTAAAAACAAAGTTGCATTTTGTTCGTTAATAAACTTTTTTTTAATCAATTTACGATTAGTAGAAAATGTAGAAAAATCCACGTATATGAAAATTTCAAAATGCTATATCTCATCGAAAAAAAAGATATTTGAGTAAACTCAACGTCATTTTAAAGAGGAATACTAGCCCTTTGAGATGCTATCAATAATTTTTGAAAATAACTAGGATCGGCCGTGCTATATAACCTCAAAAATTAGAAAAAACGGTATTTTTTGCTGTGCATAACTAAAGCAACTTAAAATAAAGAAATTTAAATCGATTGAAAATACAGGTTATAGGGTTAATATTTGGTAAAATAGCCTTTATTTATAATAACCGCAACACATCTGCGTGGCATTGAAGCTATAAGGTTATCAATAACAGTTTGTTATATGCTTCGTCACTGCAGTATGCCTTAACGAGTGCAGCGTTATTAGGAACCCTTTGCACACCGACTCCTTGCTTAAGGATTCCGAATATAATTTTTGTTGGGTTCAAATCAGGCCATTGTGCTGTCCAATCCGTTACCTGAATCCCTTTTGCGCAAATCTTCTCCTTACCGACCTACGCGGTGTGGTTAGGGTCGCTGTCATCCTGAAAAACCAACCTGGTTTGCATTTCTCGCTCAGCAAAGGGCAACATGACTGTCTCTAAAATCTCTTTATAATTAAATCGGTCCATTTTTTGGGTAATTTCATAAACTGGATGTTGTCCAAATCTAGAAAAACAAGTCCCGAACATAGCTCAGAGCCGCCTTTATGCTAAACTGTGACCTGACAGTTTTGAGGTTTAAGGCTCTCACCTTTTCGCTGATGTACTGTGGCCATGCCATCGCTGGTAAAGATATTAAATCTGGACTTATCACTAAAAAGGACTGTCTTCCATTGGTCATTAGACCAATTTAATGAGTTCTTGCAAAATTTAATTGGGAAAAAAAAATTTTTATTTGATTTAAGTCAAAAGAGATTTATCTTAAAAGCAAACCTTCGTTCTAATTTTTTTTTTTAAGCAATGGCTTCTTCGCTGGTCTGCAACTTCTTAAGTCAGCTTCCAAAGCACGTCGGCGAACAGTACTTGAGTCCACGCTTAATTTAGTTGATTAACAACAGACTGAGATGATAAAAAAGGATATTTTTGAAAAGATAGGATTATATGTCGGTTCTCTCTCTGTGTTGTTTTAAGCTTCGGACCACCCAAGTGAAGGGTTTTCCCAGTTTTTTTAGTCTCAAACTTTTTTATAAAACGTGAAATTATTGATTTATTTATTTTGTACTTTTTGATGAAGAAATTAGTGATGCTCCTGATTTATACTTATCAATTATTGCTGTTTAAAGGACTCTGGATATTTATCACGCGAAATTACGTTTTGATAATTTCAAATGTCTTCTTCACACAAAGAATTATTTGCAAATGACTCTTTTCAGTCTAAATCAGTATAACTAAGCAAAAAATTAAAAATAAAACCGACATTTACCGTTAATTAAAGCAAAAATTATTTGACTTAAGTAAGTTGCTTTTGTTATGCACAGTCAAAAATAGCTCTTTCCGTATAGTGTTCTTATTGCTGAAATACCGTTATTTTTTACTTTATTTCCTTTGATGCTATATTGAGCGCAATACATGATTAAGTAAAAATAATTATTTAAATTTTGAGAAAAGAAGTAACCCGATAAAAAATATGAAGAAGTTTGCTACGCCAATTTTTGTTGCTTTTGATATGCACAACACTGTAGATTCAAAATAAAGATTCAGAATCCATTTGATATCTCACATCGTTGTTGTTTTATTTAAATTTTCCTTTGAAGGATAAAGGGTGATCCTTCTTATTTTATCACCCTTTTTTATACAGCAAAGTTAAGAATGGCCGCAATATGTATATAAATTTTTACCTTTATAAAATAATATGTCTCCCCAGGAAAAATTCTTGAAAAGGCTATTTTTTTGTCCACTGACTGTGTACAACCCGTTAAAGAAGAAAGTTAATTTACGAGTTTTTAGTTGCGAATAATCAACCATTTAAGAACCCTCCAAATATTCGGCATTTTATAAATTACTAGCTTTTTCCCGGCGCGTGTTGCTGCATCCAGCAATTATATCGCAACATAATAATTATATTCGAAACTTTTCTTAGACCCTTAGTTAAACACCATTGTCATTTTCCACTGCCCGTTACAGTTTCCCAGTAGCAGGAGATCACCAAATAGTAACTCCATTTTGAGTTTGGATGTAAATACTTCTACTTTTACTTTCAAAGCTATTCGATAATACAAATTTTATTGAATGGGCGGAGCACCACCCCCTTATATAATGTCCATCCCAGTTTTCTAGTAGATGGACATTGCCCAGTTTTAGTACAGTTGCCGACTGTAAGCATACAAACTAAATTACCAAAATGTAGCCAAATCGACAAAAACCGTAAGAAATATATCATTTTATTGATTTATGGGCGGTAAAAAGGGGTGTGACAGAAATTCAAACCATCTCGTACTTGAAAGAAATGTACTGCCAAAATTTCAGCCCTATCGGCTCAGTAATTTTGAAGTTTCCAGCCATCACACAGACAGCGTTTTGCTTTTTGCATATATAGATTATTGGCTATAACTTTTCATTGGTAAGAGATACTGAGATAATTTTTTTAATAAATTATTATTTTAGCTTGTTAATTTATTCAATAATATGATATCACAATATTGGAAAAAAAAAATTACTTCAAAAAAATCAAAGGGTAGGGCCTTGTTTTCTTAATCACAAAAATGGTTTTTAATTTTTGCGTAAAATTGAAGCAACTTTTACTTACAAATGTTATAACTTTTAAATAGAGTTAAAAATTTGAGAATTTGAGTTTAAATTATTTTTACAACAAAAATAATTTTTGAGTCTGTTTTTGAGGAAAAGTCCAATATTTCAGACCTTTTTTGAAAAAAATATTTAAAATATATTAACTTAACTAACGGTATTTTTGCAATAAGGTTTTCATAGTATTTTGATGAAGCTTTAGGACAAAAAAAAATTTAACACAATATATAAAAAAGCAGCGGAGATATTTGAATCGAAAGTCACAAAATTAAATTTCTGATTGTGTTTTTCTCAGTTTTGAGCACGATGTTGCATTAAAAATATCGTTGTAGTAAAATTTTTCATAGTATCTTGAAGATATGTTCATATTTTTGATGTCAAAATAACGGAGATTTTTTAATTTTACTGAATTTAAGAAATATTTTATATTTTGTAAATATTTGCATATGTAACAACTAAAAATATGCGATTTTGTAAAAAATTTGTACTACAGCACCATCTGGTGTCCAAGGGGGTTCAAAGAAGATACTGTCAAAAAAACTCATTGTACCTGAGAACTATTATATACCAATTTTTATTCTAATCGCATGAGCGGTTTGGGAGTTTTAGGCGGTTTTGTAAAAAATTTGTGCTATAGCGCCCTCTGGTGTTCAAGATAGGTCAAAAACGATAGCATCAGAACACTCAACGTACATGAAACTCACTGTATACCACTTTTCATTCTAATCGCATTAGCAGTTTATGAGTTTTAGGCAGTTTTGTAAAAAATTTGTACAACAGCGCCCTCTGGTGTTCAAGGTGGAAAATTGATAGCCCACAAACACGCACCGTACCAAAAAACTTCTGTACACAAATATTCATGCTAATCGGATGAGTAGTTTAGGAGTCTATTGCGGTCTTACAAACATAAGCTCCTTTTTTATATATATAGAAGACTGAATGCTGAAAAATAAAAATCAAACAAGAATTTCTTATGTTGTAATTCAGTTTATACATTTATTGCAAGAAGTTATTCTTTTATATATGTATGTTTTGTATTTTTATCCATATTCTTCTTTTTTTTAGAGTTTTTAATGTTTTTTTTAAGCTTTCGCTCTTCATAAGTTTTTTGGGTTTTTTTGTGGTTTATCTTATGGAATATGGATTAAATATGATCTATTTCTTTTTTTCTTTTTAAACAATGTATTTTTGTGAAGTGTTTTGTGATTGAATATATTTAATTATACATGTTGGAATTTTATTATTTGATTACTTAGTAATGATTTATAATGACGTAATATTAATGATAATAGTTTTTTATTTTTGTTTTTTATAATAATTATATTATTTAATTTGTTTGATAAATCAATTTATAACTTTTCGGCTAGCAAGAAAATAACGATTCCTATAGATTTACATATAATTATATTTATATATATATATATATTATATATATTAATATAGTTGTATGCATACAATTTTTGTTTTTTATTTAACAGGCATATCGTATATAATGTTGGAGGAAATTTTATATGGATTTAACTATGAAGAGTATTCGATGAAACAGCAAAAACATGTCGCTAGCTATTTTACTTGAGTTCGTTTTATGGAAACTCAAAAACATTCTTATGACTTGCGTTATTTTACGTCTATTTATGTGAATACCTCTTCGTATGTGTTTTATGTTTATAGCGATAATACAATATTTAGCAATTATTTAATATATAAAGGTCATTATTTATATGAAACTCAACATTTTATGCATATAAGTAGCTAATTATAGCTAAACGTTAACAAGTTATAGCATGATTTAAATGCACTTAAATGGAAAACTAGCTTGCACAACAAATTAAAACAATAAATACTAAAAAATTATTTCAATACTCTAAAATATTTCGTGATCTTTTTAACTGAGTTAATATAAGTTAAGAGTTTCCAACCAAAATTATAGCAACTGATGGTTAAAATCCATTCTTTTAGAAGTACTTTACGTGATTTTAAAAATATTATGGTTAGGTTTTACAGTTAAAATCAGGTTTTTATAATATATAAAAAATGGCAGCATTTAATACAACAACGGTTTTATTTTTTAATATTTTTTATATAATATAAATTCAGGCCAAAATTTAATGTCAGGAAATTGAAATTAGAACTGTTATTTAATTATTGGGGATCGATTTGTTCAGGGTGAATACTTCCTAATAAATATAAGGAAAACTTAGTTGTAATCTTGAAATGAAATAACAAATTGAAACGAAAAAAAACCATTTAAATCTTCTTTAATTTTTAGAGAATTCAAGAAAACTTAGACTATTAAGATAAGAATGCTTTGATTCAAGGATTTCAGGTGATATACCTATTTAGTCAAGTCAGCCTTGGTTCGAAATAGGGTGATAGATTCGTGACAAGGAAGGGGTAATTAGAGGATACATGTGTAGGAAGTTCTAGGCGTGGTGGAAAGCCTTTTCTTCAGTCAAATGAAGTTATGAGGGAAGATCCACATCATCCACAAACTTCACTTGTACCAACTACAATTTCAAGTCGTTAATATTGATGTGTTTTCAATTTCAGTTGATTTGAAATGATGAAAGAAATGCAGAAAGGTTAAAGCGTGTGACCATAACCTGACCGGGATTCGAATCCGGAACCTCATGAGTGGCAGTCAATTATCGCCGTAAATTGAATGCGATGTTATTCAATTTTTTTTACCGAGTTAACTAATAGATAAAAGCTCATCATCTATTAGTTAAAATGATTAGATAAAAGCTCATCATCTATTAGTTAACTCGATAATATTTAGTCGGCCTAGAGAGTGGACCCAAAATATGTTTTCCTACAGAATTAATGAAGGAGCCAGGGATTTTTTTTTCATATCCCTCAAATCCCTGTCAAGATTTGGTTAAAAAACGGTTCTCCCGCCAGTTAACCGGTAGATTCAATTGAAGACTTTGATTTGAAAGTGTTTCGTACAAGTTTTTTATGAAGAATTGTGATGAACGTCCTATAAGTTCGTACATAAATGATCAATAACTGGGGCCTACAAGTTTTATGACAATAGGCCAATTTTCAGAGTGTCAGAGAAGAGATAAAAGATTTTACTTAAGCAAGTGATAGAGAATAGATTAAAGTCGATATTGTCAAAAAATATGTCTCTTTGAAATGACTTACAGATCCATTTCACATTCGCTTACGACTCTCATTTAAGGAAACAACTAATAAGCCCCTTCAAAATAAACTGAGAGAGGTATGTATTTTGTATCAGTATTGATCCACGGTGTTAATAACGGAGTAAATTAATAGACTGTATGAGACCTTCTAGAAGTTTTGCCCAAAGACTCGAAATCGTAACCTTAACAACACGAGTTGGTAACTTACCACCTTAACCCTGGATAACCAATCATATTTCTAAGTTGGTATATAAAATACGTTTAAATCTGTTAAAAATTAAAAACAATAGAATATTTCACTAGAAATCAAAAAACGTAAATATTGGTCATTGATTTTTATTTAATTCTTGATATATTTCGATAAGCTACTTAATTCTTGAGATAGAAAAAATATAACAATGTTAGTCGAAACGTCTTACATTGGTTATCCAGAGTTAAAAAGAGTCAAACAGAGGTTAGACAACTTGATAAAAAAAGAGTAAGACTAGATAAACAATAGATTCGTTTAAGATGCCTAAGCCAAAGAAGTCAGAATAGCAAAGCGAACAGTTCTGCAAGTCCATCGAGGATACTAGAGTAAAGTCGCCAATTATCAAAACACGCTGTCCAAAGACCCCTCCCTTTAAGAGATCTAGCGAACCATGGACAGAAACTTATTTTCGAGGTTTGCTACCAGCAAACTAGAATTGATGCAGCCAGAATTTTTATAGGATCTCTGCAGCATAATTACAAGACAAGCTGTATATTGGTCCACAAAAGTTTTCAAGCCTTACGATCCCGCAGGGACAGATGAAATCCTACCGGCCATGATGCAACATGTCCACGGTTTACTGCAATTTTCCCGGGTTGTCTTAACCCTCTGCAACTGACGTGCTCCAAATTTAACAATATACCTGTCGTGGGGTCTAGCAGACCTCCCTTTAACTGATTTAATATGATGAAGTTTCTGACTGTAACTTTCTTGACCTTTTTCCATATAACAGCAAATAATTATAAGTTATTTTTCCATATAACAGCAAATTAATAAGTAAAAAAGGTAGCTAGAGCGTAGAGATCGTAACTTCGATTTTTATGTATGTACGCACTAAGTTTACATTTTCGGTGTCTGTTAGACTACGACATCAGCTGAAGAGGGTTAAGACAGGTCACCAGCAAAAAATCTGGCAAGAAGTGAGAGTAGTTTTCAGGTCACTCAGAAAAAATCGAACCCGTCAATTGTACATTGCCCTTCAAACTTTATCTAACCTAACATAGAAGTATTTCCTTGTTTCAACCCACTTGAAATCATGAATAATGAATCCTTTAACACTTCAAGTCTAGTTTTTTACATTTCAAATTAAACTTTTTTCAAGGCAAAGCACAAAGTAAAAAGTTGAATTTCAAATGTACAGGAGTTTGATTTGAATTGTTAAAGGTTGAATTTAACTTGTAAAAAGTTGCATTTGAAGAGTTAAAAGTTTAATTTGAAAAATTTTAAAAATATATAATGGTATCTTTTACTCTACACCAAGTCCAATTTCCTGCTTTCTACTTTTTTTCCTAGAAAGTATTAAATCCAATACTTTTGAAATTTGATCCCCACACGTTAAATTTTTTTTTCACAAAAAAAAAAAATTACTTTGAGATATAAAAAAATGAAAAGTACGAGTATGTGCGAAAAATGATGCTGATAAATAAGTTTTATAATAGAACATTTTTTTAGTTTCTCACTTTTATTTTGTGTATTTACGTCTTAGATGTTAATTTCAAAAACATTTAACACTGTCTTATGTACAAAATACTTAAATTGTTTAACCCTTTTCTGTTTTTCTGCTTTATATATTTTAATATTTATTCTTTATATAATGCGTGTTTTGAACATTTTACACTCTAATATGAGGGAGCGGAGAAAAAACCACACAAATTTTGATATTGAATGAATTTCTTTGTATTGTTGCATATATTGTATATTGTATTATTCCAGATAAATAGCACTTTTATGAAAATAAAAATCAACTAAAAATATATTTTAGATATTTCTTATATTTTATATGTGAATTGAACTTAAGAATAATATTCAAATATTCGGTTGTTCAGAAAGAAAGTACTTTTTTTCTGGTAGGCATCACTGTTATCGTCAAAGAGCTCAAAGATATGATCAAAGGTCATATATATGTTGACGTTTATATAATTTTTTGTGCTTAGCTGTTTATTTACATTTAAAACAAATAAATTAATTCAGTTTTTTCTTTTTGGAAGTCGTGATTTAAGAGTGTTTTAAAAATTGAAAACTTTGATGAGCATATACGCCATAATTCTTATACGCTCTTTTATTTCAAAAAGGAGAAAAGGCAACTGAAGCCAGACAAAAATTAGTGGAAGTTTATGGTGAAGTTGTGTCGATCTATGGTCGACAAAAAGCGACACTAGTAAAATTGAATATATAATATTGATTTGATTTAAAAACTTATTATTATTGAGCCTTAATTGTAAATAAAAAACCATACTGACTTTTTGAATAACCCAATATTTAATAAAAAATCGCAGATCATAACTTGAAATTGTAAGTGAAAACATAAATTTAACCAAGAAAAACAATAAAAGTCAACATATTTTTGCAGAAATGGGTTAATATTTCATAATAGTCGTGCTTCTCATTTTACTTTTCTATATTAATGTTTATGTAATACGCAAATATGTATGCTTCCTAGAAATGTATGGGTTGCTATGTGGTGCATATTTTTCTGTTCTGTTAATAGTTTTGTTAAATTTATATGTCATAAGATTTTGAGTTTATAAGATCTACATTATATGAACAATTTTTTATATGTACAATTATGAATAATTTTTTAATATAGTATAGAGCACAGTGTTTGATAACTAAAAAGAAATCAACATTATTTAAGAAGTTTTGAATAGAATATTTAATATAATAAAACTGAGCCTCAATTAAAGATCATATAATCAAAAATCATTACTTAGAGTACCAATAGATTATTTATAATATCTAAAAAAATCCGACATATTTGCCGTTTTTAACTCAATAGGAGTGCGGTTAAACTTAACTTAATTTTAATTTAAACTTTGTCTTAACTCTAACGTCACTTACAACACTGTGCCATTTTGTTTTCCTATAAGTGTGATGATATTTAATTTACTTTTCTTTTACTTTTTTTAAAAGTACAGATATAATAACAATTTATAACAGTTGAGTGAAATTATTTCCTTTTAAAACTCAAACAAGGTTTACATTTGCTGTCAATGTTGAACTTTTTTAACCAGTTTTGTTGTAACTATCAATATACTTTGATATATTATCGTTTACATAGGAATTATAAATGTTTTTAAATATTTATTTGGTGATATATATGTACTTGCTTATGTAGGTTTGTTTATTAAATAGTTTAACACAACATTATTTTTTGTTCTAGACTAAATTTTAAATTTATATTTCATGGGAAGGAATTGAACGCTTTAACTGATTTTTATTTTTTTTTTTTGTTTTTTTCTAAAGTAAGTCTATCTATAACCTATATAATTTTTTCATTTTTTTTCTAAAAATTTATGACATTAAGGTGAGAACTGTACTACATTTGTAACTAGAATTTTGCTTGCAATTAAATTGTACCGAAGTGTATGAAAATATTTTATATCAAACCCAAAATTAAACATGTCAAAACAAAAACCAAAAAAAAAAAAACATGACTGCGGGTCTAAATCAAAGATCTATAGAAATCGATAGTATAAAATTTCGGTTTGATAGCAAACGCGCCGTATTTAACAGCGAGTTTATGAGAAATTTTAACTCACCACATCTAAATTAAATATAACTCATGAAGCTCATTCGAGGTTGAAGGGTTGAAGGTTAATATTTTCATTCAAAATCCGAAAGTAACTCCTCCCTTACATTATATTAAATTCATTTATATTCTATTTCAGATAAGACTGATAAGGAAGAGCATATGACATAAAGTCAAGATATTTTATTGTATTAGTAGAAGACATTGACTATCGAATGTGGTCAATAAAATAGGTCTAATAGTGCGCAAAGTGCTCATTCCTGCAGTACTTTTCTATGTAGAATCCGAATCTGCAATCAGCATTCGCTCACCATGACAGAATTTTGAGGTATATGACGTTATACACCCTAGTAATGACTTTTTGTGCCCGAGTAATGGCTTTATTTTTGGGACTCTCTAAATAGCCCCCAAATGAAATAACACCCAATGAAATAAAACTCCAAAAAAAAATAAAAAAACCAAAATGAAATAATCCCAAAACAAAACTTGATTGGGGCTTATTCCATTGGGCTTTGTTTCATATTGAAATAAAACCCAAGAAAAATTTAAATATCCCCCAAAATTTGTGAAATAGTCCGCAAAAATTGATGTATGAAAAAAATGTATGGACATTTTTTTGGGCTTATGTAATTATTTATTTTTTTTATTTATTTCATTTGGGGGTTATTTCGTGGAGCCCTATCTACAGGACATAAGTCTTACTTATGCAAAGAAAACTCAATGATGACCATTATACTTAAAATGATATAGTTGATAGAAAATAGTTTGAAAAGCTTTATCTGCTCTGTATGTAACCTCAAAAGTAGCCCCTCCAAGTAGATATCTCAAAATGCGGATGTTATAAAAAAAGCAGACTTTAAATTCGTAAAATTGAACTCCAAAAACTTCATTATTACTAGAGCCATAAGCGTCCGCAGGAATTTTTTAAGGGTGGAATGGCCAAAAGTATGCATTGGTGTGCACATATATGCAAATGATGATATGAAAATGTAACATATACCCATAGAAAACAAAAATATACAAAATTTTTTCAGTCCAGTGGGTCTTTGCCCCTCCCTGCTCCCCCCTGTGGACGGCCTTGACTAGAGCTGTCAATTTTTTTACGAGCTTTGTTCGAAAGTGTTTGCCCGGGCATTCGAAACTCGAATATAAGCCTAAGGCTGCGAACATAGTGAACGCGAGTTGCTGAGCCGAGCCGAAAAACATCTTAGAGCAATACAGTACGCAAGTCATGCATCTCTTTTACCCGAATGCGTTTTTGAGTTTCAATCGGCTCGGATCAGCAACTCGCGTCTACTATGTTCGCAGCCTAAGGCACGGGTTTAAAGCACGGGTATTCACACAATACCCGAGTAATTCGATAATCAATGACGGGGAATTCTATTTTTAATATCAATAGAATATTAAAATAAGATCGAAAGTTCTTATTATCTGACAAATTTTCTGCAAAAAAGTAAACAAGGGCAATCATACTTTTAAACGTGTATCTTAAGCTTTTTGAAGAACTAGTCATAATAAACTTTTCTTTACAAAGGCAAAGAAAAGTCATGAGAAACTGTTTAAAACGGGAAATTGGTTATTATGTTCAAAAATAAAAAGTTATGAGTTCTTTGGTACAGGGTAAACATTCAAAGATAGTCTGAAATCATCTTATTAAGTCATGTATCCCTGCACTTACTTGTGTTCTTATGACTGCAGATGACAAAAACGTGTATGTATATTAAATATAAATATATATGACAAAATTTTACAAGATCTTAGGTTTGACATTCTTATTTTACGTAACCTTAAACTAACACAAAGTTTAATTTGCCATGCAAAAAAGAAAAAAAACTATAAACTTTGTAACTCTTAACTTAAAGAGATAATGACTAAATATTTGTATATTGCAGAGATCAATGTTAGAGCCAGTTTTTCAGTGCTCGCTTAAACCTTGTTTAAGTTGAGTTTAACTAAACGTTATTCCAAATTTATTTGGAATAAATCATCTTAACTGAGGACGCCATTTTTCATTTCGGGTTTTAATAAATTGTAGATTTAGGCTATTTAATGTGTCAATACCTTTAAACACTAAAAACTATCGATATTTTTCGAAATTTCTTTTAAGAGCTGACATGAAAATTATCTTATTTAGCGCAAATAATGGAAAAATAATTAAGTGAAACAAGGTTAACCTCAAAGAAGAACCAAAATGAATGGGTGATAACTTTTTACTTATTTATTTTCTAATCACATGATTCAGTTGTTTCTCAATCACTACTATTTGCCTAGTGATCTAGATGAGCTAAGGTCCATATTGGTTGGCTCTGGTGGGCGAAGTTGTTGGTATTATGATCAGGAATATTTTGTTCAACTTATAGGTCGGAAATGGCTTAAAACCTGAGTTTTTAAAGATCATCTTATAATGTGATATCTCTTGTCTCTGACATTATGGTTAATCCTGTATGGTATGGTATGAACGCAATATTGCGCATGAAGGGCGCAGTGCACTTTGGTCACTTCATTTAGAAGCCTTTGCTGAAAACTTTCAAAAAAGTTGATAGACATACTTGAAAAGACATCGACGTTGCATGGAATTGTTACTCAATGAGTATAGGAGTTATGATAAAAGATGACACGACAGTAAAGGTTTATTTCTTGACTTTATAACAAAAAAAAAAAAAATAAAAATAATAAAAAATTCAAGACGTCATCAGAACGTGCAAGTGATGCCTAAGTTACGAATCTTCAAATTTGTTATATGGAATTATAAGGCCCTATACTGCCGTCATAAGGAAGAGTGCGGCATCTACATATTTCAATATTCTGAGATAAACGACTTACAGTTCTTTATCAAAAATTCACTGACTAGGTTTTGGATGGTTATAAATATTTGGTTCTTCAGCATAGTAATATCCAATTTTTTTTCAACATTAATGATATTTTACGGATTTTATTAAAAATGCAAAAACTGTGGAAGAGACAGTGCAGATGCCGCTTTTTTGCTTGAATGATTGCTTTAATTTGTGAAGATATGAAACAAAAAATTCGTAATTTTTATTTTATTTTCTTGAAGATATATATGTAATATGTTTAATGAAATATATATGAAATATGTTTAAGAAAAAGCAATAAAACTGATTTTGATTTTCATGCTAGATGCCGCACTCTTCCTTATGACGGCAGTATAGGTACTACTGTAAAAAATATTACACGCCAGTAAAGGCTAGTTCTTGGTCCTTATAACATAGACTAGATGAAAAATTCATAACATCATAAGGCCACGGAGAGAGCCGCTACAAGATCGAAAATGCATCAAACATGCAACGACGTTGCATGGAATTCTTACTCGTCGAGTATATGCGCTACGTCAAATTTTATAAAACGCAAATGAAGAACTTGTACTTAACCTTACGATAAAAATAAAAATAAAAGTAAAAATATGACGTCATCAGTTCATTCGCTGAATAGAAATACTGCTAAAAATTTTATTTTACGAGGACAAAAATGACATTGACTTCAAAAATGATTCATTGCTGAAAATGAAAACAAAAAAATTTGGACCCACAATACTAAATTGCTAACCGTTGAATGCAGTAAAAATATAACAGCAATAAAAAAAATTTTGCATGACGTTATAACTTTATAACTCCGTGACTATACTGAAAATTTCGGTCACATGATAAAAAGAAAACAAAAATTAATGGCGTCATAAGGCCTTTCAGAGAACCGCTTAAAGTTACCTAAATAAACCATCGTTGCATGGATATTTGCATGAAGCTAAATTAAATGTAAATGCAACACACAAAAGCAGAAACAAAAATATAAAATAAAAATAAAATTAAAATGGACAAGCATTATATCAAGAATTTTGATATGGATATGAACAAAGATTATAAAAAGGACGAAGGTAAGGATTTGGACAAAGATTAGGACCAATAATAACATAAGAAGTAAAGGTTTGGACATACATAGATTAGAGCATTGAATTGGACAAGGATAAGAACAAGAGTTCAGACTAGAACTGGGAAAAGGACTAGGACAAGGATTGGAATAAAGACTTAGGCACACTTAAAGCCATATTAAGGGCAAGATTAAAAAAAGGATGACGACAAGGGTGGGTATAGGGAGAAGAACAAGGGTTTGGATACGCTAAGGACAAGACTAAGGGCAAAGATTGCGAAAATATGTGGGTCAAGGATAAGGAAAGGGATTCGATTAAAGAATGGGTCAGGAATTTTAAAAATTGGGTTAAAACAATATTAAGAACGAGGATAAGGACAATTATACGGACAAATATAAGAACAAAGATAAGGATGAGGACAAACTCGGGAATAAAGTATTCGCTGTCACGTCAAAACCTACGGGCGTATCCACGACACAGCCAACTTTTTTTTTTTGATCAGAAGTTATTCTATGAACAGGAATTTTGTCTCATTTATATATATTTCTCATTAAAAAAAAAAGTCTACCACATGTTCGTAAAATAAGAACAATCCAATTATTTTGAAAAATTGCCAAGAGTCAACTGTTCAAATTGGATGCCAGATTCGTGTTCAGCGGGTCAAATACATGGGAATATGTAGGTCTGACTTCTCGCACCCAAACCTTTTTTTTGTGTGCCGTTGTAATTTGAAATTATTCATGAAAAACGGAAAAGTCCCAATGCCTTACAATTTGTGTCCCGATGCCTTATGAGATAAAAAGAAGATATTTTTTCATCGAACTGACGACATCTAAAGATTATAAAACTTTATTATGAAGGGGTAATGCTTTCCACAAAATTCATGGAAAAACTTTTATATTTACAAATAATGAAATATAAAAAACGCAGATTTGTGTTAAAAAAAAATTCTTTGTGTCCCCAAAAATGAATTTCGATAGGGACAAATGTTTTTATTTTTAAGTTCACTGTCACTGACATCTGTGCCAAATTATTCGTCAAAATATTCATTAGCGTTTGAGATACGCGTCCTTTTGTAAATAGCTAAAAGTGCTTTTTTCGTTTTTTATAATTTCTGAAAGTATTCAACAACGCAGTTCCATTAAATTTTGTGGGCGGAATATTGCAGAAGGCCTTCGGTGAGCAAGCTCTATCGAAAGCAAGAGGTTATGAGTGCTACAAAATGTTCAAAGAGTGCCGAGAAAGCTTTGAAGACGAGGCACGGCCAAGACGACCATCAACATCAACTGATGAGCTACACGTAAACAATATCAAAGAATTGGTGCTCCAAAATCGTCGACTGACAGTCCGAGACCTTACTGACCTTGTTGGAATATCGGAAGGATCAGTAAAAACCATTTTGAGTAATCATTTGGGCCTCAGAAAAATGAAATCTTGATTCGTGCCGAAAACGCACTCGTAATTCGGGATAATTTCGCCAAAAACCCATATCGTTCCGCAACCACTGGCTATTCGCTAAACTCAAAGGACCACTCCGTGAACACCGTTTTGAATCGATAGAATAGATAACAACCGAAACGAAGAAGGAATTGAAAGGACATATGTCAAACACTAATGAATATTTTGACGTGTAAATTGGCACAGATGTCAGTGACAGTAGTGCCAACTTAAAAATAAAAACATTTGTTCCTTATAAAAAATGATTTTTTTGGAGAGATTCCCGTATTTTTTGCTAACACAGTAAGTAGTTATATTGTAGAAAACAATATTCCGATATTTTAAAAAATATTCTGGAATGAGCGATATATATAGCTATTTATATTTTTCTTACAAGAAATCATTTGTCTAAAGTTTATGACAGGTTGAACCAAGTTTAAACCAACAATACTGAGCGTTTAAACTAAGTTTAACCTTCATTTAGAAATTACTGAAAAACAAGAATCATTGCTTAAGCTAAGTTTAAACTTAAACTTAGTTAAACTAGCACTGAAAAACTGGCCCTTACAAAAATAATGGCTGTCATGGTTATCTATGTTTGTATGTAGTACTTTCAAGTTTGTGGAATATGATCTGGTATAATTTTTGATACAAGTATAAAAAGAAACATTTATAAATACACTGATAAATTTGTTTGGTATGAACATTTATAAATTTGACAAATTCTGAATAATGTTTGTGTGGTTCTTACTTTAACGGTAATGGTGTGAATATAACGCTGATTTAAACGACGACATTTATATTCTTCATAAGACATATAATTTTAAATGGCTTTTAATGCGTAAAAATGCTACACAATTTAGCGTTTGATTTTTTGTTTTTCATTTTGAACATATGGAAATAAAACATGAAGCTTTTTGTGTTTTCTATTTTTTTTTTTTTCTATACAAAAAGCATTATATTGTCTTTTATCATATATTTTCCAAATATTTTCAATCAATTTTGTGGTGCTTTCTTGCTTTCGTTAGTATTTAAAGTATACATAAATACTTCTCATGCCTCCAATACACAGCAAAAAATTTAATACAAATTTCAATAGTTATCTACAAAAATTTTTATAATTGCCATATTTCATTTAATAACTTTTTAACTTTTTTATCTTTTGTATAACTTATTATTTAACACTACATCGAAACGTCTACGCGTGCCAAAAGAAAAAAAAACAAAAAAAAAACATTAGCACTAAAATATTTTTTTTCTAATTTATTAACTGCTTTCCAGTAGAATTTCGTTCTTGTTTTTATTTTTTTGGTTTTTGCTTGTGTAATAATTAAACTTGTTTTCGTTTGCTTTGCAGTGTACAGCATTTGTTGTTGCATTTTTGTTTATAAATTTTTACCATAACATTTATAGATGAGAATTCACGTGCATTTTCTTAAAGATTTACATACCAACGCTGATAACTCGTTATACATTGCCTAAAGGAGAGAAGAATAGAAAGAGAGCATTATTAATATTTCACAAACTAAGGTCCCACAAAAATTTCTGAATTAAAAATAAAACATCTGTGAGATGAACAGAAAATATACAAAAGAGAAAACATACCAATAATGACACATATCTCCCGGGCAAATAATTCCCTTTACTTCATAAACGAATTTCTAAACTTTTCTTTAATTTATTTTTGGGGAACTTTATTGTAAAAATTTTGCAATGTGTGAATTTTATAAAACTAAAAATGTAAAGGCAGAGCTGCTTCTAAGTTTCCCTCAAATTCCTATCCCTTCAACTTTATGCATAGCTGATTAAAATTTAATTTATGGGAGAATTTAAATTTTTAAGGTACTGAATCTTTAAGGAGTTTTCAGGATTGAATCGAATGATAACCACTTTGTGGAGATTTACAATTTACAATTGTTATTAAATTATTGCTGCTGTTAGCATTGATATTAACGAAGGATAAATCTTGCCAGCATTTGTTATTTTGGGTTGTGTAGGCAAATTAGAAGCAGAGACCTCTCTCAACGAACAAAACTCACGCTCTTTAAGTCTATAAGTCACTAATCATGCCCGTGCTATTATATGCAGGGCAAACCTGGACGTTTAGCAGTTCTGATGAAAAGCCTTTGAAGCCTTCGAGAAAAAGATCTTTCGTAAGATCTTCGGTCCAATCTGCATTAATGACGAATACCGAATTCGTTGGAACCATGAACTATATGAACTGTACACCGATACCGACTTAGTTAAGAGCATATAAATCGGATGAAAAACGAGGCTCCAGCAAATAAAAAAATTTAGTCTTAATATTTGAATACGGCCTTTCATTATTTATATTGAAAACAAATTTGCGCTTTAGGCCAAGCATGTTGACAACAAGACAACATGAAGACAAAGAAGGCAACAACCAACAACAACAACAACGGCTCTGTGTAGAGCAAATCATACAGCTTGACTATACAGACTGTTTCTTCTGTCAAAATAAATTCCGGGTAACTTTCTCGGCATAATTGGCAGTATAAGTAGAATCTAAGTAGCTTGAGTGGATCACAGTGAAAAGTCATACTAGACTACTGATGAGTTGGTGTAGCGGCCAACGAAAAAGTCTGTATAGTCAAGCTGTATGATTTGCTCTATACAGAGCCGTTGTTGTTGTTGGTTGTTGCCTTCTTTGTCTTGATGTTGTCTTGTTGTCAACATGCCTCAAATTTGTTTTCAATAAAAAAATTTTGATTCGGTACCCGGTGGCGGTTAACACAGAAGAAGATGTCCACATCTTCGTTGGAGGAACCAAGTGATTGAAAACAATTCCAGTAAAACGTATTAACATAAAAATTATGGTTTTTTGTACATCGATGACTTAATATAGAGCAGGCGTATCTCGTCTTCTTTCGAAATCTCGTTTTTAATATATTTTAATAGACCAATCTCAAATACACCTTCCTTAAAAAAATCAGTGCGCTTTTTTGTTGTTGTTTCTGCCTGTTTTAAATAAAGACTGCAGTTTTTATATCCAAAGTCCAGATTTTATTCAGTTCTTTTCTTCTCTTCTTCTTCTTCTTTTCTTCGCCTTTTCTATATTAAGCCACCGATATAGTGTGCAAATAAAAAAAAAAATCAAAAAATTTTACTAGGTTCGCAGATAATCCAGGTGGAAAATTTTAGCCTTAGAATCATCGCTTATTGCCCAAGAAGCCCACAAAGCTCATAAAAGTTCCATTGTTCCGATGAACCAAAAATATCGTTATTCTTCCAAATAGCCCTTAGAACCCACTAAAATTCCTAAGGTCCATTTCTAAGATAGTTTTTAAATCCGTCAAAACGAGTGGGAAAAAGCGATTCGCATTTTTGAGACGCATTTCATACGAAAACAGATCAGTTTCGGATAAAATATACGATGAAGCAAGTCCATCTCGAATTCGTTACAAATCCGTATAGCACACTTGGATGTTTTAAAAGGTACACGAGCCTGTACCAAAAGGAGCTACATATGTATGTGCTCGCGGTACGTACATCAACAATTATTGATAGGAGTGTATTGGGTGGAGTTATTTTATTAACAAAAAGCCGTCTTTTGAAGTGTATTTTATACTCTTTTATGCACTAATCCATTATTGTTGATATCAGAGTATTGGAGGGAGTATATATTATACATCAAACACTTCTAAAGGTGTATTTTATACTTAACACTGTTCATAAAAATTTGATATATTTATTTTGACACTGTTCGATAAAGAAATTTAAAAAAAAAAGGCTAACTAAAAGTAGTGTACAGAATGTTATTTCAATTGAATTAATAGTACGGCAATCTGTACTGCCGTCACCTCTTTGCAGACAATGGCTAACCTCAGAGAGTAAATAATGCCATGTAAAGCTTCTTCAGAACATGCACATTAGCCGTTCGGAGTCGGCATAAAACTGGTAGATCCAGTTTCTTGACTAATTGTGTTCAAACATTTAATAACACGCACAAAACAATTTTATCATTAGAAGTTCGGTCAAGGTCTTTTCAAGGGCTGAAATGGCCATTTTATATTTTATATTAAAATTAGTGTACTCTATACGCCAATATTTTGTTGGAGAGGTATGGGGTATATCTTGTGCACATAAATTGCAGAATCTAGACTAGAAGGAGATAATTTTATACATCAAAAACTATTGTTCGTACATTTTTTAATCAAGAATGCATCTTATATGAAGTTTATAAGATGTCCAAAATGTGTACAAAATACAGAAATACAAAAGTATCTGCTAAAACGTAAAAAGTTTGTAGAAGTGGCAATTATACGAACTTTCTCTAGTAAATATTTACCTAGAATTTCTAAATTCGAATTTTTATCAAGTTTTTCCCACGAGAGAATAAAAAGTACCATTTATGATCTTTTGCGAAAGAAAAGTTCGGTTTAGAGCCATTTCTGCCCAATGAAAATGTGGTAAAGGAAGGAAACTGAATTTAAAAAAAAATACTTTGAATTCCCCGCGAAATGTAACCCGATTTCAAAATTATCAACAATAAAATACCAAAGAAATAAAATATAAGGAAATGGTGTTTCTCACACACACAGTGTATGTGTACTGCGGCTTTTTTCTGATTGGATTTTTGACATTTGCGATCTTACTGCAAAGCAAAGAAAGTGCGCGAAGAAAACATTCAAACAAATATATAAAAAGCGATTATAATTGCTCAAATTGGATTAATTTGTAAATTAAATATAATAAAGAATATTTAAAATTATGCGTTGTGTTGTGAAAAATTGTTTAAGTGTCCAGAGACTGAAGGAAAAGCTGGTTTCATTTCACAAGTAAGTATTTTGCAATTGTGTTGAAACGGTTACAATTTTTTTAAGAAAAACACTTTATTTAAACAATATTGGTTGTAGTAAAGTGTTTTTTAAATTAAATTTCACAAATTTCTAATCAGAAATTAAAGAAAATCAATTTCTGAATTTAGTTAATTTCCCGCCATTTTTTGCAAGAGCGAAAACGTCAAAACACAAAACGTACTACAAGGGCGCATTCATTTTTGAGGGTGCAATAATTTTTCATGGTGGCATATATTTTAAGGGCGTCATTGTCTTAAATGGATAATATTTTTGTATAAATTTATTTGTTTTATTTTCAGATTCCCACATATGCTAGATATTAGGCATAAATGGATCCGGGCCCTAGAGTTAGATCCCACTTCAGTTACAGCAAGAACTGTTGTATGCTCCAAGCATTTTTTTGAAAATGACTTTATTGATTTTCAAAAAACCAATCGGAGATTATATCCATCAGCAGTACCATTTTTACAAGCTGCCGATGATAAGATGTAAGTCATTCTTTTTTTATTTTTATAACTATTACATATGAAATAATTATTTAGACATATTGTCCCAGTTCCTAACTGCAGCAAAAGTTTGGGTGCAGAATTAAATAAAATTAAATGTTCGAATAAAGATAATTTTAAAATTTTACAAAATATTCAGCTAATGCCACCTAGGGAGAATGTATTAGAATGTGGTGAAATCATTCCACATAAAAATAATAATGATAAAGAAAATGATCCAAAGCCCCAAAAGAAAAAGCTCACACTAAAAAGAATGTTGGAATCTGATGATGATTTGTCATCATCCCCACGGAAGAAAGCAGCAAAAAATAAACTTCAGGCGCTTAAAGAAATAGTTTTGAAAAAAAATAGAAAAATTAAAACGTTGAATGAGAAAGTTAGACGCAGATCGAAGCGAATTGGAAGTTTGGCTGAAATAATAGGGGCAATAAAAAGAAATAACTTAATTAACGAGGAAACCTCGGAAATTCTGCAGGATTTAGGAGCAATGAATGCAGATCTCTTTGAAAGAAAGTTAAAAAAAGTACGAGGTTTACCAAACTCCAAAATGTATCGCCCAGAAATTCGATCTTTTGCGTTAAATTTGAACTTTTTGTCACCAAAGGCGTACGAATATGTAAGAGAAAATTTCGATAATTGCTTACCACATTCTCGAACGCTCGCTAAATGGTACGAAGGGATTGATTGCTGCCCTGGATTTACTACAGAGTCCTTCGAGGCAATCAAAGCAGCTGTGGATGAAGCGAGTAAAGCATCGCAAAAAATAATATTGAACTTAATATTCGATGAAATGGCAGTTCGGAGGTAATAATATTAGTGATATAAACAATACTTTTCTTTATTATAATATTTTTTAAGACATATTGACTGGAGCAGCAAAGGAGCCTTGGGATACACATTCGTTGGAGATGGTGATTGCAGTAGTACTGAGGCTACCCAAATACTCGTCTTCTTGGTAGTTTGTGTCAACAAAAGTTGGAAAATTCCAGTTGGATATTTTCCAATTACTAGCCTGGATGCCAGTCAAAAGGTAAATATGACGAAACATTGCTTAGAAACCCTTTTAGCCACTGGTGCGGAGGTAATTGGAGTTACATTTGATGGGGCTGCAGTAAACTTCACTGCAGCAAGACTGTTAGGATCCGACATTTCTGATACTTGTACCGAAAGTGTTTTCAAATTAGATTCCTTAAATACAAAATTTTGTTTTTTACCAGACCCCTGCCATATGATTAAGCTTATTAGAAACTTTTTCGCTGAGATAGGGGAATTTAAGGATTCTGATGGCAAAATTATTAAATGGCAATATCTTCAAAAGCTTATGGAGTTGCAAGAAAAAGAAGAATTGCATTTAGGGAATAAGCTAAGAAGTTCTCATATTTACTTTTCTGACCAGAAAATGAAGGTCAGGCTTGCAGTACAGGCTCTTAGCAAATCTGTAGCTGATGCGTTAGATTTCTGTAGGGAGGTATTGCTATTGCCAGAGTTTGAAGGTTGCGAGGCTACAGTCAAATTTATAAGATATATAAATAATGTTTTTGACGTTCTTAACAGTAGAAACTCACATAAATTTGGATTTGAAAAAGCTCTATGTAAAGAAAATAGAGATAGTATTCTTAAATTTGAAAATGAATTCGTGCAATATTTGAGTGAGCTTCGCACCCTTAATGGGCAATTGGTAATAAGTCATCGTAGAAAGACAGGGTTTATTGGTATCATAGCTTGTGTAAGGAATATTAAAGTACTTTATGAAAGATTTATAGACAGTAATATTTTATCTTTTATACCTTTTTATAAGCTTAATCAGGACCATATAGAGTTATTTTTTAGTTCAGTTCGTTCCCATCTAGGCTACAATGATAATCCTTCCGTTAAGCAGTTTAAAGCTGCTTATAGGAAACTAATTATCAGATGCAAAATTAGGGAAGGGGGCATTGGTAATTGCATACCATTAGAAAAAATTGAAATTTTAAGTTTAAGTAGTTCTAATCCCATCAAAAAGGACAATTTGAATTCATTCGACTCTAAGCAGGAATTAGTTTTAAATATTGTAGATATTGAAGAAAATGAAAATAATTTTTTAAATGAGCATAATTATTTTGCAGACGCTAGTATTTTGACAGAATACACATCTCACGTAGTTAAGTATATTGCCGGTTTTGTTGTACTCAAATTGCAATCTATTTTAAAGTGCAATGAATGCAAAATAGATTTGGAAGGACCCATTATGGACCCAGAGTCATTGGTTAAATTTAAATCGAAAGGATACTTGAAAATTCCATCGAAATCGGTTGAAGATACTTGCATTATTGCGGAAAAAGAATTGCGTATTCAAACAAAATTATTGGACAAAAACAAATCTATTTTGCATAAAATGTACTTTAACCGAATTTTGTATAATACACAACTCTCCCTTGTAGGAAAAAATATATTTGAGGGACACATTCAGTCTTCTGGACATTACAATATTGTAATTAAAGCTTTAATTTGCATGTTTTTAAAAACCAGATATTTTTATATCACAAAAAAAATTAATGAAAAGCCAACAATAAGGCAAAAATTGCATAAAAGTATACATTTTAAGGGAATTTAAAATAAAAATTAAGAATAAAGTATGCTTTTATTTAATTCCTCTTTTATTTTAATGCATGTTCATATTATTAGTTGGTTATATTCTTAGTAAATTACTTACATTTTTTATATAGCATATTTTTATTATTATATTGTAGTATTAATTTGTTATATTTTTAAATAATGTAATTAAAAAAGTGTAAGCGAACTTTGCTTTAAAAAAATCACGTCGCTTACAGGTTGTTAAATACATCATGAATTATATTGCTTTTACTTTCTCTACATATTTAATACTAATATTTTCTTTTTTTTCGGGTGAAATAGGCCTACCGGGGAACCGAACACCCAAAAAAATCGGTAACGCGCCAATTTGTATACCTCAAAGGTGGTGTGGAAATACAAAAAAAAAATATTAAATAAATAAGTTATTAATCTCTTTCGCTTCGTAGAAATTCTTTCCTATATTTATGAGTACGTTCAAAACTATTTTATTCCAACCAGAATGTATTAGTATGCAATTGCAATAAGAAATAATTTACGCCTTACTTTCCGCTTTAACCGAATGCGGCCCTGAGTAAATCTTTCTGTATTGGTGTAAGCCAACACAAGCAAGAAAAATCCCTCACTTTTAAGCCAATACACCGCTTCCTTATTTCTTACTTCTTTGTAAAATACACATGGTCCAATAAGTCCCGAGACTAAGTAATAAAAAAATTTTTTCTGCAAATATTCTTTTTTATTCATCAACACAGGTTCCTTCAAGAGCAATACATTCATTCCACCGCTTTTCTAACTTTTCAATACCGGTTTTGTAGAACGATTTGTGATTCACCCCAAAATACGCTTCAGTTTCAACCATCACCTCTTCATTGGAGCCAAATCTCGTGCCGGCAAGCATTTTTTTTATAAGTCAGCAAAGAGCCAGTAGTCGCTGGGACCAAATCTGGCGAATACGGTGGATGAGGAAGCAATTCGAGCCCAATTCGTGGATTTTCGTCATCGTTTTCATCGATTTTTGACACGGTGCATTGTCTTGGTGAAAAAGAATTTTTTTCTTCTTCAAATGGGGCCGATTTTTCGCAATTTCATCCTTCAAACGCTCCAACAACGCTATATAATAATCCCTGTTAATTGTTTTTCTGTTTTCGAGATAGTCGATGAACAAAATTCCATGCGCATCTCAAAATACAGATGCATAACCTTTCCAGCCGACTGTTGTGTTTTTGGCCGCTTTGGCCTGCTGCCATCGGTTACTCTCCACTCAGCTGATGATCGTTTTGATTCCGGTGTGTAATGGTGGATCCATGTTTCATCCATTGTCATATACCGACGCAAAAATTCATGTTTATTCTTTGTAAACAGTGCCAAACAGCTCTCCGAATCATCGGCACGTTGTTGTTTTTGGTCCGGTGTGAGAAACGAGGCAACCATTTGGAAAGCAGCTTTCTCATCGACAAATGTTCCTGTAATATTGTTCCCACACTGCCTTTCGATATCTTCAGAGACTCAGCTAGCTCGCGCACCTTCACTTTACGGTCGGCCAATACCATTTTGTGTACTTTTTTTATGTTTTGTGGAACAACTACCTCATTTGGGCGTCATTTGTGTCTGTACGACCAAGTTTAAACTCAGCATACCATCGGCAAATGGTTGCTTTTGACGCAGCAGAGTCCGATTAACACTTTCGATTCCATTGCTCAGCTTGGACGGTATTTTTTCCCATAAAAAACAGTGATAAATCAATACACGGAATTGCTTTGTATCCATTATTTTGAAAATATCAACAGTAGCGTCACTTAAATCACTGCAACTTCTGAATTAAACGTTAGATTGCCATGAAATTTTTACACGTATTGTTTGAAGGTTGGAAATATAGAAATATTATATCGATAGTTCGTTAGAGGTGCCACCTAGTAGTTAATCTCGGGCCTTATTGGACCATGTGTTAATCAACAGCCAACAACAAATTTGGTACGTTGATCTTTGTAATTTTAATTTCAACTGAATAAAAAATAATAAAATTATATCTAAAAAAAAATTATTAAAATAATATCTAAAACAAAAAAACAATAAAATTATAGAAGAAATAATACAATCAATTAAGAAACAAACAAAAATATTTTTATTTCAATACAAAATGAAAGTGTATATTTTTTTTCAACTTCAATAATTTTTTTTTTAACTTTTTTTTTAACTTAATTTTATGGTGAACAACATTTTTATGGGGATCGGGAAGAGGGACAAGAAAAATGTAAACTTTTGTTGTCTTAAAGCTATGCGCTATAATTACATGTTTTTTTAACTACTAAAATTAGCATAACTTTTAATGTACAGAATTGTTAATTAATTATTTAATTATTAAAAATGCTAATAATATAACAAAATAAATGTTTATACATAAGATAAAGAAATGAAATAAGCAAGAAATATAAATACAGAAAAATAATAAAGTCCAAATTCAGCTTCATATAAAAAATTAAATAAAAGTTAGATTTTTATAGTAAATTGAGCGCAAGAAAGATTTAAAAACAAACTCTAGTAAACGTTGATAAATAACAAAAAAAGCAATATTATAAAATAATATTCATTTGTATACTTTTACAAAACTATGTTGTATAAAAAATTCTACGCTCTTCAATAATGCGCAGTCTTAAGAGTATGAGTTGTGTTTAATTTTTAAACAATTCATATGCGGAATGATAACGGTTTCGACTTAAATAAAAATTCAATTATTATAAAATATAAAATTTCATGACACAGGACCAGACAAGAAATAAAGAGAGAGCTTAAAGGAGAGCATTCGAACATAATGGGTTGTTTTTTTTTTTGTTTTGTTTCTTTTTTAATTTAGTGTAAAAAAATATCTTATTATGCAATGGTTCTGAGGCAATATCTAGCATTATTTGTGTGCTGTAGCTATTTGGAATTCGTTTGCTTCTTACCCGACGTAACAAACGGTCCAACATAGTTGCTGGGAAAAAGACCAGAGAGACCATTTAATTCACCACGCCACCATTCGGGTTCATCACGACCCAGCACACTGATGATGTCATCCTTATCAAAAGAGAGCTCGTCATCGTTTTGCGCTTTATAGGGATACAGTGCAATAACCTTGTCTGCAGGTGCGAGAGTTAGTCTATAGGAAATAATTTTTGTGCTCTACTCAAACTATACCTAGAATTTGTTCCGTCATTTCAATGCGACTGCCGGATACTGGTGTATTGCGTCCACTATTGCGTCCGCCCTGCAACACTTTAACATATGTGGCTGGAAACCAGCCAATTTGGCGACGCCTGCCTTTGGCCTGCAACTCACCCTCCCACCAGCCCGAGTCGGTCTTCTTGCGTATCATTATAAGTTGACCGCGTGTCAGCGACAATTGTTCCGTGCTAGTAGCCTCATAGGGTGCAATGACCTGTGCGATTTCGGAACGCTTAGCACGCATGCCCTATTAAAAAGAGTAGAAAGGAATTTATTTTATTTTAACTGTAAAATTCTTTATTGTGCCTAAAGTCAGTGCACCATTTTTTAATTTACTATTAAAAAAAACGTATGTGCAAAGTGCTAGATGTTACATTTCTCATCATCTGACACATTTAAAAAGAAAACAGTCTAACAACATGATTTTCATGAGTTGGTGCTTTTTAAGACAATTATTTTGTAAATGGGCATTGTGCTTAAATCGCAACAAAATTTCGAAATTTCGTTGATAAATTGATGAAGACTAACTTATAAAAATCGCACAATTAAAATGTTTTTTCTTTCGATGCGATACATGATAGCGCACATCAAGCACATTGCAGCACAAATGTTTTTAATTTTTTTCTAAGAAAATATATAGAAAATTAACACTGAAGTGTTATTAACAAATGTGTTAAGTAGTAGTTTAAATATGTTAGTTGAAAACAAAAGCATTAATTTAAAACAAAAATTGAGTTATAAGATTAAATAATTTATTTACAGGTGTCATGGATGAGGTGCGCGACATTGGGCGACTATAGGATTCCGTTGGTTCAGCATTTTTGGATTGTGTATTAATTTGTGAGACTTCAGTGTCCAGATCTTCGAGCGTACGTGATTCTTCTGTAGGTGCGGCAGCAGCAGCAACAACAGCTTTTTCTTTTTCAGCTAAAACTTCATTGTAATGTGTTTCTTCGAATTCTTGTTTCTGCTGCTGCTGTTGCTGTTGTTGCTGTTGTTGTTGTTGTAGTTGTTGTAGTTGTGGTTCCATTTCTATTGCTGCAGCTGTAACTGGCGGTTCATAGGGGGATTGCGCATTACCATTGACTGTATTATCCTGTTGTAAAAGAATGAAAGATGATGGAAGAGGTTTATTAGGAAAAAATGCGGGGTGGCGGCTTTTTGTTAAGTATTACACAAAGCTACAATTGGGGAAAATGGAACAGTTCTTTTATATGAACATTGAACTGATCAATCAGTCCACTTCTCAAGTCAAATTTTATTTTGTTTTTTTTTTTTATCTATGCAGCGCTATTATAAGCAGATTCAATGAGATATTATGATGATATATTAACATTAATACTTCATTTAACTTAAACAACAAAACAATAACAAATTTAAACACATATGCGATACAAGTTACATACCATAAATTTGTGATCATCAAACGTTGGTGTTACATCCAACGCTGCAGCCGATACGGAAGTTGCTGTTGCTGTTGTACTACCAACATCAGCTTTTTGTACATAATTCGAGGGAAACATGCCGGTGCGATTGCCTATTGTACCAGTCCACCATTCACCTTCTTTCTTTATCACCATCACCATTTCACCGGCTCCAAAACTTAAGTCACCCACTTCGTTTGATTCGTAGGGATAAGCAGCGATATAGTATTCAACGTCACCGTTGTAGGCATCGGCAATGGCGGCGGGTTCTGTAACAGCAGCAGCAGCAGCAGCAATAGAACTATTTGTATGGTATGAAAAATTAATTGGAAGGATTAACATTGTTTTTTTTTTTAAGAAATATGAAAAGTTAATATTTTTTTTTTTTGTTTTGTTTTAACCAAATTTGAGAGTTAAATATATGAAACCATTCGAAAATTACAAAACCCGTCTGAAAATTGCATTTTTTTTTCAAACAATGCTACTAATCTCTTTTTTTAAGGCAATAACATTTCGAATCAATCAAAGCTGATAACATTTCGTGCGTCTTTATTTAAAGTATTAATTTGGCAAATAAAATTAATGTACTTTGCAAACAAAAACAACTAACAGGATTGGTTCCAGTATGGAATACTAAACAAAAGTTTTACCTTAGCTGATTATTGTCATTGTATGAATCCTGTGTATCATTATAGCTCGATATGGGTTGTGCCGCTGTAGAATCGCTTGACATCGCCGCCGCCGCATCGTAATCCTCTTCAATTTTCTCCACGTACGTCTCTGGGAACCATCCTGTATGGCCATTTATTTCACCAGCCAACCAACCGGGTTCTGCATTTTGCTCCAGGGGTACAAATATTATATCGCCCGGTACAAATGTGATCTCATCTGCATTTCGTGCACTAAATTCATAGATGGCGCGATATTTGACAAAACCTTCAGGCGCAGGACCACTTGTATCGGCGATTTCATTAGCGACATCATTGAAAGCAGCTGCTGTTTTTGTGATCGCGGTCTCGGTACCAAACGCTGTATTGTCCACAGAGGTGCCCCAAGCGGATGTGGAGACAGAAGCTGCGGTATCACCCCAGGCCGATGCAGCGGTGGAAACATTTTCATTCTTCTTATTGTACTTAAGTTCCAGCACCTGAGTGCGTTGCGAATCATAATCGGTATACAATACTTCGCATTTTCTAATTAATTCCGATAGTTCTGCTTTAACTTCGGCAACTTGTAGGTCATTGGAATTGATGTCTTCCTTTTTGGTATCGATTTCTTTGCGTATATTTTCGACTTTGTCTTTGAGTTGCTTAATAATGAGCTGGGAAGTGGGAAAGCAAAACAAATATTTGATAAATATTTTAAAAACTTTCTTAACAAATTGCATGCCAACGCTGTCCCGATAATATAAATAAGAATAATAAGATAATAAAATAAGATAAAATAAATAAGAAAAACGCGTATCGGGTATTATATTTGATATACTGGCCAAACAGTGAGAGATGTGTGTCCCCCAAAAATTAGCGATAAAATCTGCGAAATTTGGGTGTCTCTCATATATGAGCGACGTGGCACGCAATGTGTTAAACTATGATTAAAATTAACCTGCTTGTTTGAAAATGCTGCATTAAGCTGCTCCTTTTGAGCCATGTCATTTGGTCCACCGCTAGCAGCTTTAACTTTGGCATCCCATTTCGCGCGTTCCTGTGTGAGCTGCATCAACTTTGCATTTTGTTCCTTGATGCGTCCCTTTAATTGTGCCATCTCCGACATGGAAGTGTCACGTTGTGAACGCATACCATCGATGACTGACTTGACATTGGTGACGCCTGCGCGTGTATCGCAAATCTTTTGGGATAAATCTTTGATCTGAAAAAATAATAATTTCGGGCTTTGCAATTAAAAAAACGGTCATTCAAACAATTACCTTTTCATTCAAAGTGCTCAGTTCTACATTGAGCTGTGTATTGTGCGCCTTTTGTTTGAGCACGCGCTCTTGCTCACGCTGCTTCTGTGCATTCATTTCAGCGATGCGCGCCTGCTCCCACTCAAGCTGACGTTGTTTCTCCAGTTCTCTGCAATTATTATTTGTTTATTGAATGGTATATTTTTTTAAAATCTTCAAACAAAACTTACTTTCTGGCTGCTTCCTTGGCTTCTAGCTCGCGTTTTCGTTGTTCTTCTTTTTCCATTTCGAATTCACGTTGTTTTTGTAGCTGTCGTTCCAGCTCTTCCTGCTGCTTGCGCTCCGCCTCCAACCGTGCCTTTTCACGCTTCTCCGCCTCTTCACGTTCCTTACGTTCGCGTTCTTCCTTTTCCTTGCGCTGTTGATCCTGCAACAACTTGCGCCTGCGATCGAGTTCCGCTTGGCCCTTGTCAAAGTTCTCCTTCCGTTTGTCCTCAAAAGATGCTGAAGAAATATTTTATTGAAAATTAATTTTTTTTATCAAAAACTAAGAAGCATACTTTGTGGGAGTCCAGCTAATGGATCGGCATCCACGGCACCCTGTGATGAAACAGATGCATGCCGCGAAGATGTTGCTGAGCCGCTGCGAGAGCCTTGGCCAACCACCGAATTGGGGCGTGACTTTGTTTTCCGGAAACTAGGTGGTATCCAATCAGGTGGCAAAGTCACCGGTATCTTTTCACCATTCATTGCCTTATCGCACAAGAACATGGCCAAAATAAACTCATCGCAACCTAGCCGTCCATCACAATCTAGATCGGAGAGTGTCCAAATTTGTGCTAATGTTGCTTGTGGTAGTTTACTCTGCACCAAAATGCCACGTGCCTGCACACCTGTCAAATAGCCGGAACGTGTACGATCTGTTGCATTGAAGACTTGGGTATATTTGAGTTTTGCTGGTCCCTTGATGGCCCATTCTACTTGTCTATAAAAAATAGAGAAAAATTAATAAAAATATGTTCCTTAAAATAAATTTAGAAAAGCTTACGGCGACTCAATCGAAGGTGCCCGTTCCGATATTGACATATTTCGACTCGAAGGCTGACTCTGCGGGGGCGTTGGTGTTGCGGCAACCTTCATTTCAGCGCCATTTGGTGGCGAGATCACTTTACTGATGGCAGCTGGTATAACGCCAGGCATTGCAGCTCCTGTAAGTATAGGTTGAGGCGGAATGGGTGGCGGTGGGGCAGCACCAACAGTCGAAATTGGAATAATATTTGGTACACCGACCAGTCCCTGCTGAGCTCCAGCCACAGCAGTCATTGGTGGAATAACGGTGGGAGGAACCGCGCCGGGAATCATACCAGCTGCGGGCATCATGCCGGGCATAACACCGGGCACAGCAGCTAGTGGTGGCATATTTTGTATTGGCATTCCAACTGTTGGCACAACCTGTGGTATTATGCCCGGTAGTGTAACTGGCACAGTAGATGTTTTTACTGGGCCAATTGACTTAAGCGGATCTAGAGGACTAAGACTGCCTGTGCCGGTTGGTGTCATTATGGGCGTGCCAGAGACTATAGTGAGCGAAGCCAAGAGTGCTGGCGGTAACACCTTAGGCACTTCCATGCCGCGCAGTTTAAGGTTGATCAACTTGCAAGCGATGCTAAACTCGTTGATGTTCATCTTGCCATCAGAGTCAGTGTCAGCGAGTGCCCTGCATGAAGGAAATAAAAAAAATATATTAAATTTATTGAGTCGCTAGTTAAGATAAGAAAAGAAAGCTTTTTAAGAGCTAAACGATTTTATAAAAACAAACAAACAAGCAAAAAAATATGAGTCATTCACATGGTGTTGGCAGCTACAGCAATTTGACCAACGATTTGTTTTTACTCTATTTATGCGCTCAAACAGCATCACTTCTTATCAGTGCTTGTGCTGATTGCGTGTTGTTTGAGTGGGATGGTATTTTGACTTCGAGATTTTTATAGACTTTTATTAAATCTTAAATTAAATTAAAATTAAATTGAATGCAATTCTTTCAGAGCTGTAACTAATGTTGGGAAACGACTACATGACGAAACACACCAAGAATGCAACCGCACGATATTTGTTTGCCAGTTGTTTATGAAAAAGCGTAGCAGGCCCCTACTCAAATAAGGGTCCTCATTTAATAGGTATTCATTGAAAAATGTTTACATTTCAGGAGATTTTAAGGTTATTAATTCTGTATTGGACAATTTAATGCCATTGAAGCATACTAGACCGATAAATAACTAAGCTAAATGTAAAGAATAGCTTTACTATTGCAAAGAAAGAGTTGAAATTGAAAACTGCGCAGTACAGTTTTCAAACAGTATTATTCAAAAATAAGGTGTATTGCTGAATTGCTGAGTTTGCTGTGGAAAAAAAAGATTGACTCAATGAAAAGGGCAATCTCTTAAATCAACATGAACCCGTCCGCATCTAGCATTAAAAATGTTCTGAATGTTGTTATCTTCCTAGATCTTGCCAGCAACAACCTGACTCTTGTCTCTCTTCATCAAATGTTTCTAGTAGTGAATAAATGTATAATATTTAGTTGATAATTCCTAAGAACTTGAATTTCATCAAATGAATTTTTTTTCAACTCATAAAAAGATATAAAACCTAGTTTTATTGCTGGAAATATAAATTTTATTTTAATTGAATCAGCAATATTTTTAATTCTAATTTTAGTGCACATGCTGAATCCTTTGGTTCTTTGAAGATCCAAAAATCCTTTTATAAATATCATGCGTTAAATAGCGATATTAAATATATTAATTACAACTTCAAAATTTGTAATTTTTGATGATATCAAATCTGCTTTAAAACGTATTCATTGAGTCAGTAAGGTTGATAACATCGTTTCGCTTGCCTGTTTTGATAATTTCAAGTTCCTACCCTTTGTATGAAATTATCAAATTCCTTAAATTAAGTAAAATGTTTACTAGTTGCCTTAATACATTTGTGGATTCTTTAAATTATTAGAATTATGGATTTTCGCACCCGGTAGTCGAGCGTGGTAGGATTTGGGTAGTGCAGCGGCACCATACTTTACAGTCCATCATTTCCGTCCAAAGGGAATTTAGGAGGGAGTTTGGCGGCACTCCCCCGAGTAGATGGACCATTATGAGGTTGGTAAACATGTTATCGGCGCAAATTGGAGTTAGCAGACGGTCATTACAACGGATAATTCAAGATGACTTAAACTTGTTTCCATACAAACTCCAAATTACAAGCAAATTAAACCCTCTGGATTTGCCTATTCGTCTGGAATTTTGCCAAAAAATGATTCAAATGGCCGAAGAAGACAACAACTTAATAAATTGCTTGTTTATGTCTGATGAAGCCCATTTTGATCTAAACGGCAATCTAAACAAGCAAAATTGCCGTATATGGAGTGAATCTAATCCAGAAATACTCCATGAGACGGAACTGCACCCAGAACGTGTCACTGTGTGGTGCGCAGTTTCATCAAGGTGCATTGTCGGGCCATACTTCTTCGTTCATACGTTATTTAAACATGTTGAAGGAGTTTTTTACCCAGAACTGCGGCGAAGACGTATCCCTTTTAACAGCATTTGGTTCCAGCAAGATGGAGCAAGTTCACATATAGCCAGACCGGTTATGGCGGAGCTCCAACGAAAATTTCCAAATAAATTAATATCCAGAAACACCACTTTCCGCTGGCCCCCAAGGTCACCTGACCTCACCGCGCCAGACTTTTTTTTATGGGGTTATGTCAAGCAAGAGGTGTATAAAACGAAACCAAGGAATTTGACTGAATTGAAGCAGTCCGTTACAACAATAATTGAGGCGATCCCGACAGCTACCCTCCAGGCCACAGTGAATAATTTTCTGATCAGGTGTCGCATATGCGTGAATGAGCATGGAGGTAATTTACGGTCTATCATTTTCAAAACCAATTAGTTAAATAAAATAAAATTGAATTATCTATACAAAAAAAGAAAAAAAAATTAAATACATTGATTAGAAAAAAAGTTATAACGTTTTGTTCTTGTAGGACGATTCGTGCGCCACCCTGTATATGGCCTAATAGTGTTGCTTTTCTTTAAAGTTTATTTTTTGTTTATTTTTGTGGCCCCACGTCTACCACGTGTAAATGATTGCTTAGAACTTCGTCAAAGTATTTCCACAAAAACTGAGTTTCAGGGTGGACATTTGTTTATACTCATTCATTAAAAATTAAAATAAAAAGTTATATCACCATTTTAGTATTTCGTGTGGCCTCCCTTATTTTCAATGTCGGAAAAAAATTCGATTTGGCATATGGTCAACTAGCCTTTGTAGGGTTTCTGATCCGATTTTACCCCAAGATTGGCAAATCGCATTTTTGAGTTCGATCACAATGTTGTTCTGTTGTCCCATTATATAAAAAATAAAATAAACTGGCCATTTCAGCCCTTGAAAGGACTTTGACTGAACTTCTTATGATCAAATTGTGTTGTGCTTGTTATTAAATATTTGAGCTCAATTGATCGAGAATTGGATCTGCTAGTTTTATGCCAACTCCGAACGGCTAATGTGCATGTTCTCAAGAAGCTTTACATGGCATTATTTACTCTCTGAGGTTTGCCATTGTCTGCAGAGAGGTGACGGCCAAACAGAAAAATTAATTCAACTGAAAAAACTTTCTGTGTCAGATGGAATTGAACCAGGGTTCTCTGGCGTTTGGGTCACGCACTTTACCCACTATCCTCGATAGGGCTACAATTTGGACTGTACGCAGGCCATTGCACCAAAATTATGTTTTTTGAAGAAAACCACTCTATCGATTGCCTTGAAACATGTATAGACACATTATCTTACTGGAAAATTAACTCTCTTAGGCTCTTTTTCATAATAAGATACCAACACATATTTTAATAGCTCCGTGTAATTTTAGAGTTTATTTTCATTGTGTTGAAGTAAATTGGTATCGCTCGAAAGTACGAAGAGGCTCCCCACACCATTATAGTTCCTGCACAGAAATTGCGTTTTGAACTTACAATACTACGCCGTGTTCGTCAAATCATGCCGTCTAGGTCGTATAAATTAAACATTTTTTTCATCCCAAATAACATTACGACATTCTTCACTCCAGGACATGTATCTGCGGCCAAACTCCAATCGCTTGGCCTTATAAGCATCAGTCAAGCGTTGTTTTGCCTTTATTTTTATCCATTTTACTGTAAATAATTACGCCCTAAACTAGTGCGACATGCCGGGGAGTGACAGGAAGATCCAATTTGTGGTTGATCTTAGAACTTGGTGTTTCCTCCAATTGGAGCTTTTACACTACATTATTGAACCTTTTAAAACACTTTTGTTGACCCTGTTGCTCGTATAACGTAAAAAAAATGCAACGGAAGCATAGCCGCGAATAACGTTGTAAGCTACAAAATTTAAATTGTTCAGAATTCTTAAAAAAACGTTTTAAAATTAGCAGACAATTTCTAAATATTTTTTGTTAATGCATTATGGAAGTACTTAGGTTAAAAAACAATTTTAATGGAATGGCTCTTGTTTAATGTCCCTAAACAACTTAATTCACCGCCGCAATCTCCAGACTTTAACCTCATTGAACACTTGTAGGAAATTTTGGATAGAAATATACGTTAAAGGACTATATCATGTATGCAAGAACTTAAAATCAGGGACCGTAACCGTTAAACCATTTTTCTAAAAAAGTTGAAAGTTTTAGTTATTTTTTGTGTTTTATTATATTGAACAAGAATTAACCAGAATTTTTTAACTTCTATTTTTTCGCACAAAAAATAACTGTTATTATATGTGGGATATTTTTTCCCACAACATATCCCACAAATCGCTATATCTAAGAAACTGCTTATTATAGGGCCATAAAATTTGAAAGATAAAAACATGGCAAGTCTGTCGCATAGCCGGAGATATTTGAGGCGATGAGAGCAAGAGTGGCCTAACCCACAAAAATATGAAAATTAAAATAAATGCAGATCTAGCGTCGCAACTAATGCTGCTAATCCAAATATTGACATTTTGTTATAATAACCACTAAAAAGCAAATTTAGAAAAAGCGAATAATATTGTGAATAAACGAAAAAAATAAAAGAAATTCAAATGAAAATCTTAATATGATTCCATTAGATATGTTGGTGGGTTAGGCCACTCTTGTTCTCATCGCCTCATTTGTCCATATGAATGATTGACCACGTGCTTGTTTTTTTTTTTAATACAACGTTAGTTTTGTGCATTGAAGAAAAGATTTAGTTCTAACTGTATCTATATGAATGAATTGAGCACATGCTTGTTTTTTTAAGGCAACTCTCAGTAAATCACTAAATTCCATAATGTTAAATCAGCAAGTGCAGCGTTTCTATCCCACTTGTAGATGAAATCATAGAATGTAAAAAAGAGGCGTGTTCCGCCCATTTTTTGTCATATGGTAGATCCTGCCTTCTTATTTTCACCAGTCAAATTTCATGACCCTAGCATGAACGGTTTTGTAGATACAGTGATTTGTGGGATATTTTGTGGAAAAAAATATCCCACAAAAAATAACTGATATTTTTTGTGCGAAAAAATAAAAGTTCAAAATTTAACTGGTATTTTTAAACTCTTACTTTTAAAGTCGAAATTTAAAACACAACCCAGGACTAACAAGGGGATGTCGGGGGATCATAATGGTGTCATCCAAAATGTCCTCCGACTGTTCCAACTACTTGTGGTTTTCCCTTAAAAAATGAGACCATAACTGTTATTTACGGTCCCTGCTTAAAATTACAATGGCAGAAGAATGGGCCAAGATATCACCAGCAGTCACCCAGAAACGGGTAAATTCAATACCAAGAAGAGTAGAAGCCGTTATTAAGACGAGAGACGGACCCACAAAGTACTAAAACTTGCCCCATATTTTGGTCTTGGTATAAAATAATGGAGTTTTATATGAATACTAGCCTTTTCCCGGCGCGCGTTGCTGCACCCTGCAACTATATGGGAACATAATAGGTGTATTCAAAACTTTTCTTAGACTCATAGTTGAACACCACTGTCATTTTCCACTGCCCGTTACAGTTTCCCATGAGCAGGAGATCACCAAATAGTAACTCCATTTTGAGTTTGTATGTAAGTACTGCTACTTTTACTTCCAAAGCTATTCGATAATACAAATTTTAATTGTATGGGCGGAGCCATACCCACTTATATAATGCCCATCCCAGTTTTTTAGTAGATGGACATTACCCAGTTTTAGTACAGTTGCCGACAGGGAGCATACAAACTAAATTATCAAAATGAAGCCAAATCGACGAAAACCGTAGGAATTATAGCATTTTTATAGATTTGTGGGCGGTAAAAGGGGGTGTGACAGAAATTTAAACCATCTCGTACTTGAAAAAAATGAACTACCAAAATTTCAGCTCTATCGGCTCAGTAATTTTTAAGTTTCCAGCCATCACACAGACAGCGTTTTGCTATTTGTATATATATTTTGGATAAAGATTATTGGCTATAACTTTTGAGTGGTAAGAGATACTAAGATAATTTTTTCTAAAAAATTAATTTTTTAGCTTGTTTATTTTTTCAAAAATATAAAAACACAATATTGGAAAAAAAATTTTGTTCGAAAAAATCAAGGGATAGGCCTTGCTTTTTGAATCACAAAAATGGTTTTTAATTTTTGCGTAAAATTGAAATAACTTTTGCTTGTAAATGTTAAAGCTTTAAAATAGAGTTGAAAATTTGTGAATTTGAATTTAAATTATTTTTACAACAAAAATAAATGTAGAGCCTTTTTTTGAGGAAAACTCCAAAATTTTAGACCTTTTTTGAAAAAAATATTTAAAATATATAAACTCAACTAACGGTATTTTTGCAATAAGGTTTTTGTAGTACTTTGATGAAGCTTTAAGACAAAAACAATTCAACAAAGTGTATAAAAAAGCAGCGGAGATATTTGAATCGAAAGTCACAAAATTATATTTCTGATTGTGTTTTTCTCATTTTTGAGCACGATGTTGCATTAAATATATCGTTGTAGTAAAATTTTGCATAGTTTTCAAGATATGTTCATGTTTTTGATGTCAAAATAACTGAAATTTTTTAATTTCACTAAATTTAAGAAATATTTTATATTTTGTAAATATTTGCATATGTAACAACTAAAAATATGCGATTTGTACTACAGCACCATCTGGTGTCCAAGGTGGTTCAAAGAAGATACTGCCATAACACTCATCGTGATATACCAATTTTTATTCTAATCGCATGAGAGGTTTGGGAGTTTTAGGTGCTTTTGCAAAAAATTTGTACTACAGCGCCCTCTGGTATTCAAGATAGGTCAAAAAAGATTGCAAAAAAACACTCAACCTACATGAAAACCACTGTATACCACTTTTCATTCTAGTCGCATAAGCGGTTTGTGAGTTTTAGGCAGTTTTTTAAAAAAAATTGTACTACAGCGCCCTCTGGTGTTCGAAGTGGATCAAAATTGATAGCCCACAAACACGCACCGTACCAAAAAACTTCTATATACAAATTTTCATGCTAATCGGATGAGTAGTTTAGGAGTCTATTGCATAGTTACATACGACATTTAGTTCCAAAGCAATTCGATATCATAAATTTGGCCTGTGTGGCAAAATTCCCCCTTGTCTAATGTTCGCTCAAATATATAATAACTACCTCTTGGGCCCATAACGTCTACATATCAAGTTCCACTATCAAAACATGTACAACTCAGTAATAATAATGATTTCTTAAAAGTGGGCGTATACATATATAGTTAGACCACGGCCAGTTTTAGTATAGTTGCCGACAGTAACCATACGAACTTATTTACCAAATTTTAGTCTAATACGACCAAAAAAGTCTTAAATATAGCATTTTTATTGATTTGTAGGCGGTAAAGGCGGTATGGAAAAAAAGGGGTATGGAAAATTTTTACTATGCCTATATTTTTCGCGCAAATGCAAACCAAAGTGAGACTTGTCAAATTATTCCAATATTCCATTTATTTCCAATTACCCTTGCAAATATTTCCCCATATACACTACATGTGCGCACCTGTATTTTTTCACACCTGTATTGTTGATAAGTTCACTAAAATGCCTATAATTCATGAACCAATACACATACAAAGACCATTTATACAAAAAAACCTTCGTATTGACGTCACCTTTCATGGGAAATCACCAGAAACAAAATCGGTTTACGCATTACAGAGAACATCAATTTCATACACAATGCAACTTATTTTTATATATATAGATAATGGATAATATTGATATTATCGATATTGTAGAAAATTTTTCGGTCCAGCCGTTTTCCGATTTTAGATAAATCAAAAAAGTGGGCGCAAAATTGGGCGTGGTCAATTTTTCTTTCCTTATAAACCTAACTTGGACTAAAACGAACATTTTAAAAAAAAATTATCCAAATCGGTCCAGCCGTTCTGAAGTGATGCGATTTCAACCAAACGTACACTTCTTTTTATATATATAGATATACTAACTTTTTACTGAATTTTTCTGGTGATTTTCTTAATTTTGCGGCATATCTTAAAGACAATTTTTAATTTTTATTTTCACTTTATGAATAATAAAATAATAATATTTTAACTTCGCGCAAGCTGAAGGTAGTTTCTCACTAGTTAACAATTCACTGTGTTCTGAATTTTCGTTTCCCAGTAGTTAGCGCTCTTGACTACTTTCGCAGGAATCTCCCCAGGTTCGAATCTGGACTAGACAATGGCCCTACGCTTTAACATTTCTGCATTTCTAATCAAGTGAAATTTTATCTACAGCTTCCCGCCACGATTTAAACATTCTACACGTGTTTCACTTGATTGTTCCTTCTTTTCCACTAATCTACCACTCCATTTCGAGCCAAGGCAGACTAGACTGAATAACAGACTTGAAGGTAAAACACCTGAAATCCTTGGTTCAAATCTAAAAAACAAAAATATCTTGGCACTCGTCGAAGCTATAAGCATGGTAAATACATTCTTTAACAAATTACAGGTACATTTAATACAAATATGAGATGAACCATTTAATACGTGTCATCTGGGAACACTACTCATAAGCCAATTTCTAACAATAATTTTTCGTCCCCATTTGGATATGATTTTTTTTTTCAAAGAAATTAAAAAATTTTATTTGTTTTAGTTGTTAATGAAAAAATCTGAAATAATTAGCACTAGATTTACGGAAGACGTCATTTTGACGAGTTTTCGATTAACTTTTCGTTTTATACTCGCAGAGGTTTGCCATTGTCTGCAGAAAGGTGACGACTTACTTTTACATATTAGCATTAAATGTTGGAAGAATTCTGGAAACTTTTCCCAGATAATATATAAACAAACAAAACTAGAACTGATGAAACATTTAGAAACAAAGTATACAGGTAACTTATGGCAAAATGTGAAATAGTGCGATTTTAACTAGTAAAATCTAGTGAGGTATGTTTTTCTACTTTTTAGTCACACTGTGCGAAAATAATTGAATGAATGGATTTAATTTGACAGATGAAAACCTAAACTGAAAAATATTGAACATTTCATAAATTTATTATAACGAAAAAGACTAAACAACCTATATCTAAGAAACTAGAACTGATTCATTATTTGACTGAGTGCAAGGTTTAAATCAACGCAAAATTCAAGTATAAAAATGTTTTTTATTTTTTGCCACAAATTTTTTAATAATTTTGTAATCCAGTGAGATTATATGGATTCTTTTTCTTCTCTATCTATATAAAGCCGAAGTTAGGATTAAAACACAAAATAATATCGAATTTTTTTGTTCCAAGAAGCCTTAAAGTTAATCAACCTAATAATTAGACAATTTATCGATAACCTGATAAGACTTCTTACGTCAGAATTGCCAAAATGTCGAAAGAAAAAAAAATTATCTAAAATATTACTTTCTTTTTGATGCGTTCATATTTTTATAGACTAAAAAATTGAAGATTAACATTTTTTGGGAAGCACTGTGCGGAAATTTTTTAACAAAGAAGTTTATTTTTGAGACTTACAAGCACATATTGTCATTTATTTTTATTCCTTAAAGTCGGCCGTAGTCTATAAAATCAAAGTAATGTGTCAAAACTGCAGTCACACATTTTAAGCCCGAGTATATTAAGGACATATTTTTACTATAGAAAAATGTTGTCAGCAAAGAAAATAACAATAACAATATGCATAAAATAACTGTCCGATTGCTGCAGTGTTTGCTTCTTTTTTTTCCTGGCTGGCTGAGGTTATAAGTCTAATACAGAAGGATTAGCTTACAAAGGCAAGACAATTTATTTTAATGCAGTTTAATGCAAAAACGGAAGACAGGCGTGCCTTGCGATATCCTTTCTTGCAATGAAAAAGAAGCCAACCCTCAATGAGTCATAAAAGATGTGTGTGCGTATGAAGGATTTGTTGTGGTAATTATTATTTTTGCTTGGTTATGCTCTTCTTTGAGCTTGCGGTGGGAATGAACTTTTTTGAGTTTCTCAACTTGAGTGTTGTGGCCTAGTTTAGAATTTCTTTTGTTATTTCAATGTTTTTATTTTATTCCAAAATTCTACCCGTTCTGGTATTGCCCAATTCGATGAATGTTATCCGATGCATAAACCGTTTCAAATATGCAGTCAATCAGAATGGTTTTTAAGAGTAAATTATTTACTCAAATAAAAATAAATTTATTTTGGAATTTACAATAAGAAATTGTTTGCTTATTTGCCAAAAACGTCTGTCATAAAGAACTTGAGACTGATGCAGCGTTGCATAAACAGTTAACGACACAACTGGAATACTTACCAAATCTGACCCAGAATGAGTGGCGGAAGCTGTGATTGCAAAAAGAAGCCCTTCGCCTGACCTCCAGTGATAAACCCATTTTGTGGCTGCAACGATTTGAACTGCTCCTGATACTTGACTTTCTCGCGCTGCGTTATAATCCAGGGATCTGTTGCAGGATTCATATTGAGGCCGACGTTATCGCTGGACACCAACGAGCTATTTATTAAATGCTATGTTGTACAGAGTCAGCAGTACAACAATGTTGTTCTTGTTGTTGTTAAAAATAATTTAGTCGGCAGAGCTAGGGGCGTCTATCGCTGACTTTCCACAAATTAAAGTACTGAAATTTTTTATCTAAAGATGCAGTTGCTAGAAGAATGATACGATTGGAATTGCTCACACTTAAGGCTGATATTTATATATTTTTACTTTTTCCGTTTTTTAATGATTTTGCCAAATTTCGGCTTTTGCACTTTTTTTTTTTGGCAAATAGTAATTTATCTCGTATTTAGTTGTTTTTATAGTTGCGTTGCTCCGTTGGCTGGCTGACTACTCTTGTATACTTGTGTGTATTCCTTTTTTGCTCCTTTTTCTTGTGCTTTTTGGAGTACACAGAAGAATGCCGCCGCGCTGCTTTTTGCTGCGTCAACTTCGACGTCGACTGCTACGTTTGTACGTTTTGCCGTTTTACTTGCACCCACCCTCAAGTTGATTGAGAGTTACGATTTTTCTATAATGGGAAGAAAATTGGAAAAAAAATCCAAAAATCAATTAAATTTTCTTTGGTCACAATCGCAGTCACACACACGCAAGCACGCATATAAAAGGAAAATCCTGAAAAATTCGTAAAGACCGCACAGTCCATAAAGGCATTTTAAATTAACTGGAAATTGGAATAGTAGTAATTTTTTTCACACTTCATTTCTAATTTTCTCATAACTTGCAATTATGAAGTTGAAATTTTATCGATGTAATTAATTTTCACTCATTATTTATAGTGCTCTACTAGATTGTTTTTATGCTATTTCGGTTTTATTTCATTGATCTTGGTTAAAACTCACTTTTACACTTTCATTCAATTAATTTTGTTGCCGTTAAACTGTGTGAAAATATTTTTTCTTCAAGGAAAATTAAAATTTTGCCCGTCGCTGTTTCGTAAAATAGAAAATTTTTCTCCTACTCTTCAGTCGAAACGTCAGATTTTGATCGATACAAAATCGCTATTCGGCGCATTGCCAACTACATTTAAAGTGACATCTAGCGGGGTATAGTCTTAATGACAAGTTTAACAAATGCAGACGGTTAAGCTTTATATTGTGTGAGAATTTTCGTTTTCGTCCTTTCTCTTCCAAAAAAGATTGCCATTTGAAAATCACTAGTAAAAAATCGACTTCAAAAGTAAAAAATGTTGAAATTTTGATCCATCATATCTGACTAGTGGCGTCCGTGGCGTAGTTGGTTAACGTGCGTGGCCGCTATGTCAACGAACCTGGAGACCCAGGTTCGAACACCAGCAGCGACAGAAAATTATTTGAATTAAAATAATTTTTCTGAACGGCCGCCACCTCTCTGCAGACAATGGCAAACCTCAGAGAGTAATCAAAATGCCATGTAAAGCTTCTTGAGAATAAGAACATTTCGTTCATCGCCGTTCGGAGTAGGCGTTAAGCCTGTAGGTCCATTTCTCGGTCAATTGTGTACAAACTTAATAACACGCACAACACAATTGATCATAAGAAGCTAGGTCAAAGTCCTTTCAAGGGCTGAAATGGCCAGTTATTTATTTTTTTATTTTATATCTGACTATTCTACAAATTCAATCGACAATTTCTACCCATGATACAATTATAAGGTAGGCCCAATTCGGACCATATTAAAAAAGTACTTCCAAATTTTTAATAACCATTAAAAATAGACATTTTCAGTATTCGAAAATTAATAATTGGATATTATGAATTTTCCCAAATTTTTATAGATATATCCAAAAAAATGTAAGGGCCAATATTAAAGGGCTTACACATCGGCGAATCTGTTCGTCACACGGTGGCCATGTTCACACAAGTTCGCTAGTTAAGAAACTTGTTCACACAAGTTTGACAGTTTGTCACACGGTTGGCCGTGTTTACAAAAATTTTTGATTTTCTCTGTCGAACAAGGGATGCTGCCGAACATGTTCTATAATTTCAACATAAGCTTCATACCGAGTGACATTCAGTAGAGGCAACATAGCAAGCATAAATGAAAAACAAAAAGAAAGCAAGTGAATTTAAATGTGGTGGCAATAATTTTGTGTGCTTCATATAATTTTGTGTATTTAAAATTAAATTTGTTTTGCAAAATTGGCGCAACTAAAATCAAAATTATATTTATAAAAGTTTATTTAAGAAAAGGTGTATATAACAGGTTTTGTTTTGCCGACAATAATCGAAGAAACCAAGCGAAGGCAAGAGCGACTGCACAAATTTTGGATTTAAGGTAATTGTAATTAAAAAAATGATCAAGCATTTATAGGAGTGAATTAAATTGTATGTAGTTCTTTTATTTTTATAATTCACAACAATTCAGAGGCCTGGAAACAAACGGCTTAACTTTTGTGAATCTACTGCATTGTTTTCTACGTATATTACTTGCCTGTCGCTTTCCATCTTTAAAACAAGCACAACTCTAAATTTACTAATTTTTACTTTTTAATGCTAAACTAATTGTAGGGATAACCTCCATCAACTATCAAAATTTTGCACTCATCTTTTTACTCTTTGATTAAAAAAAAAATTGTTTTGTCATCTTGTTTTGTATGGATTCCTTTGAAAAACAAACTGTTTTTTTGCTTTTCCTGAAAAGTTTGAAATTTTGAGTTGTCTGTTTTGAAAATGGAGTGCGATATGTTTTTAATAATATTGAAAAATTTTTTATATTACTTATAAATTGAGTAGAAAAAATGTATTATAAGAATTTTCTAAGAATTACTTAGACTTTATTATTCTAATGAAACTCTTTTGATGTTTTCGAATGAAAATTGAATAAAACTGTATATTAATTGATTAAAATTTTGAGCTGTAAAAGTATATGTTGAGCAATATTAATTAAATATTTTATGTTACATATGCAATATGAATTTTATGTATTAAAAATTTTTTATGGATTTCCTATAAATAAAATTTCCAATGGAATTTATTAAATGTATACCTTTTTCTTTTCTCAAAAATACAATATTTTTGCTACACTCTCTTAAAATTTTTTTCATTGTTTTGACATTTGTTTCGAAAATGTTGACCTTAAAAGTAGAAAAAATCAAACTCTCAGCCTACTCAACTGGACAGTTCAACGGATTTTACCTATAATATCACCAACTAAAAAAGATACTTAAGGAAATTATTAAAGGTTATCATTAACAAAAAAAATCAAATGTTTCGGTTTTTTCAGAACAGGACCAGTGCTGACAATTAACGCCTTTCGAAAGCATTATAACAAACTATTTTTCGACAAGAGTGATATTTTTGGAAATGAAAAATGTGGTGACCAACATAAAATCATTAAAAAATATTGATTTGTTTTTACAGCTCCATACGGGAACTGTGATTTCATACCAAAATTTAAAAGAATTCTGTATCATCAGATTATACTAGGACAAATTTAATTTTCATTTTACTTTTATATTTAATATATGATATATGTTATTTTATATATACCGACTTTTATTTCACTTTAAATTAATTTAATTCTACCTCAGGAAAACTCAGTATCACACTTGAAAACATTTGAAAAAGTATCGCATGCCATACAATCCACAATTGGCACCTTTTGAAAAAACGCGTGCTTGAATTGCATGGCGTAGTTCTTGCAACTGTGTAAATTGCATGCTTGTTTAAAAATTATAGGTTATTTTGAACCACAGCGTGCATAACATTCATTTCAAAATTAAAGGCCAAAGACCAAAGTGGTGAAACGTGTATTTCTTCATTGATTTGCTTATTTTGCAATTTAACTTATAAAATTAAAATATTAGAAAACAGTAATAAAAGAACATTTAAAAATGTCGCAGAGTTCGGATGATGATGCGCCAAGCGGTGAGGAAGAAGAAGAGTTGGATGAATCCTCCAATAACGAGGAGGAAGAAGATCCTGGAGAAGATAACTCTGGGAGTGAGGATAATTCTGATAACGATGTCCAGTTAAATGACGAAGCAGAGGCAATTAAAAGTAATGGAGCAACTGATCCAACGGATGCTACAACTGTTGATAAAAAACTCACGTGGGAAGATCTTGTAAGTGAGAATTCAAATTATCCACATTGATGGAAATTCTTAATTGAATAATAGTATTGATTACGATAATAACAGGGTTTAATTGAAACACTGCGTGAGGCTTGTGCAGAATTGAAATGGAAGACACCTTCCAAAATACAAATGGAGGCCATACCCGTTGCGCTGCAAGGCAAAGATATAATTGGTCTAGCCGAAACAGGTTCCGGCAAGACGGGTGCCTTCGCACTGCCCATATTGCAGGCACTTTTGGAGAATCCACAGCGCTACTTTGCCCTAGTATTGACGCCCACACGTGAACTGGCATTCCAGATATCTGAACAATTTGAAGCGCTAGGTACGTTGTTGCATCTTTATCTCCACAATTATTATAGGTTAACAATGATGTTAATTATGTTGTTTGATAAAAAAACCATGAAATTATATAAAATAGTTTCGTCACTACCTCTGAGTTCAAAATTCTTGTTAAAAACAAAAAAAAAATCTGCATTTCCCTTGGTTAATCCCTTACTCTATTCTTTGTAGGCAGTTCTATTGGCGTGAAATGTTGTGTCATCGTTGGTGGCATGGATATGGTTTCACAAGCCATGCAACTAGGAAAACGTCCACATATAATCATTGCCACACCAGGTCGTTTGCTCGATCATTTGGAAAATACAAAAGGTTTCAATATTAAAGCCATCAAATATCTGGTTATGGATGAAGCTGATCGTATTCTAAACATGGATTTCGAAGTTGAACTGGACAAGATACTCAAAGTTTTGCCACGTGAACGTCACACGTACCTCTTCAGTGCCACGATGACCAAAAAGGTTAAGAAGCTGCAGCGTGCCTCACTAAAAGACCCTGTCAAGGTTGAGGTCTCAAACAAATATCAGACCGTGGAACAATTGCAGCAGTACTACGTTTTTATACCAGTCAAGTATAAAGATGTGTATCTGGTACACATCATCAACGAGCTGGCTGGTAATAGTTTTATGATATTCTGCAGTACCTGCAACAATACAGTCAGAACGGCCCTTATGTTGCGTGCTTTGGGACTGGCTGCCATACCTTTGCACGGTCAAATGTCGCAAAATAAACGTTTAGCTGCTCTTAATAAATTCAAGGCGAAGAATCGTTCAATTCTCATTTCAACAGATGTAGCTTCGCGTGGTCTAGATATTCCACATGTAGATGTGGTTTTGAATTTTGATATACCAACGCATAGCAAAGACTATATACATCGTGTTGGACGCACAGCGCGTGCTGGACGTTCTGGCAAAGCCATTACATTTGTCACACAGTATGATGTTGAACTATATCAGCGTATAGAACATTTGCTAGGAAAGCAGCTGCCTTTGTACAAATGTGAGGAGGATGAAGTTATGGCTCTGCAAGAGCGTGTTGGTGAGGCACAACGTACGGCAAAGTTGGATTTGAAGGATTTAGAGGATAGCAAAGGTTTTAGAGGAAAAGGTCGTTACAAGAAGGGCGGCGGTGGTGATGATTTTGATGATTCGGAACAGTTTGCAGGTGCACGAAAACGCATGAAACCATCCTCTGGTGGCCGTGGTGGTGGCGGCGGCGGTCGTGGTGGTGGAGGCGGTCGCGGTGGTGGTGGCAAAAAGAACTGGAAAAGAGCGAAAACGAAATAATTCGTTTTAGTTATTTTTAAGCATATATTTTTAAGATTTAATTTAATAAAATTAAACTTATTTGTCCTGAAACTTATTTTTTTTATTATTTTATTAAAAAACACAAATTACATACGATATATTGTAAAATTCACCCATTGCTTGCTTCATATCTCAAGGATATAAGTAAAGCCAAGTTCCAAAAAATAATGAAATAATGAAATTAGATCATTAATTCAACAATGTTTTGAACATTGATTTACTTAACTACTCAACAAAGAAGACAATACAAAACAGAGTACCAAGTTTTCTAAGTCATATATGTGAAGTTCGGAACAATATAAAACACGGAGTTAATCAACTTTGGATAGCAACAACTGCGCCCGATCCAACAAGGGCCGAAAATCGAGTCCAACTGACAACATTTTTTCAATTGAAGTTCAGTGGTCAATTCGTATGCAATTGGCCAGCTCAGTAAAAGGGTGAATTTGTATGCAAGAAAAGTTATGTACATTAGGAGCTGGAATTTGTAGATTTGAAGAAAAATTAACATTTTGCATGGGAAATGTATCTCAAAACGGAATTTGAATAGAAGACATGAAATGAAAAAAAAGTATTGCGATCAACAAAACGCCTAGAAGCACAAAAATATTAAAAAACGCTTTTGTTCTTTAGCCTCTTCAAAATACAGCCTCTTTTCTCCAGTATTGTACAGACAGTAGAATTTCTTATCTTGATTAAATTTATCTAATTAATAAAAAAGTCTTTTAAACTTTATTAATTAAAAAGGTTTTTAATTTATTACCATTGCGAACATAAGTTATTTGTTTACAACTTAAGGTTTGAACTAATTGTTATCTTATGGGTTAAAAAACACGAACACATTGAGATTAAAAATATTTTTTTTTTTTGTAACAAAAGCTTATCAAAATTACAGAACCTTAAAACAGTTCTGCATCAATGCTTATTGTTAATATTGACAATTTTGCTAAAAAAATATTTATATTTTTACTACTTAACATTAAGGTAAGATCATTTGTTATAGTTTAGAATAAAAAGTTCGACAAGATAAAAGTAACTATAAAAGAATTGAAGGTTAAGCTCAATCAAAGATGTCTTGGACTACAGCTGATTGGATCGGTATGTTAGGGGCAGGGAATGTCAAAGAGTTCGCAGACACCTTCGCCGGGTTTAAGAGAAAATTTATAGTCGTTCTGGGGCGGATTCAATTGCAGTAGCGGCGGATTATCTGTATAGATTAAGTGAAAGTACATTGTTTAGTGAAAGAAAGAATATCCAAATAACTACCTAAATTTGGATCGTCTGGGAAGAATCTTCTTAATGAATGTCCAGCATTCCAGCTTTGAAAGATTATGCGTGCCGTCAAGTCTTTTTCCAGCTCTTCTAATTCTTCTTTAGCTTCAGGGTTGCAGAAATACGTGTGTTCATCAGTGACTAGATTTGTAGCGCTTGGCGTAACCCTCGATGATACCGCTGATGCTAATGAGGATGAAGAGATTGATGGAGATGGTGTTTCTTTAATGCGTGAACGTGCAGCTGCTGAATTTGTTTTTGAATTTGAGACGTTGCATTCACCTTGATCGGTAACCAATCGTACATCAATTGTGCTTCCATTATCCAATGATATGCAGAGTGAATTCTAGGAATTAGTGAGAGGTAGAATCATTTATAGAAAAATTGTTATTTTCCCAGCTCAGATACTCACTTCGATACCGCATATTTTTACTTCTTCATCATGACTAGGTATCGTAAAGACGACATCGTCGCCGTATATTGCAAGTAGATCATCACGCGTTACGTAGGCGTACGAATTGTTCGTAGCATCATTCTTCATATATTTAAGATTGCGTCGAGCATAGTCGAGTTGTATATCGAGATCAGCTTCTAGGGCTTTTAAATGATTTTCGCGCGCACAGGCAGCACGCAAGGATTCATGATCATCGCTAGTACTGAGATCACCTCTGAAAAGTATGTAAATTTATCGAGATTTCAATTTATATCAATCGTTTATGTCCACAAAGTACAGAAAGAACATAATTTAAAATAAATTATAAATTGCTTCTAGTTATTAAGTTTAATAATTTAAAAATTAATGAATAAAAGTAACGTTATTTTGTCATTCATATTTACTTAGCTGAATTAAACTTAATTAACTAATTCTAAACTTAAACATACATATAAACGCAATAATTTATTGATAAGTACTTGTCGCATGCTTAAATTTAAACATTTTTATTAAATTAACTTCTATACAAAACAGAGCTAATCTTAGGTTATTAGTCCTGAAGGAGCTACAGTGGGGAAGACAAATGAGTACATATTTATAATTTGTGCATTTGTTAATTAATAAGAAGAGAAACAACAAAGCAAATAGAAAATTTTGATTGGCCTTTTATATCATGTTCATATCAAAGCGAAAAACAACAAATCCTAAGAAAACAACAAATAAAACAAAAGCAACTCGCATGTACTCAATTTTGCACCCGGGAGTTCTTAGTTATGTTTTCAGCAAAACATCAAAGTTTACCGTTAGATTTGAAAGTGTTTTCATAGTTTTATGATTTGCTTTAAGAATTTCAGTTTTAGATTGCGTTTTAGTGTATATGGTAACAACTTTTTCCAGAACGTTTAAATAAATAAATTAATAACTTAAATAATTCTATAGCTCAGTAAAATAATTAAGAAACTATCACAAGATATTGCGAATAATATTGTATCCATGACAAATAGTGGCTCTTCGTCGCAGATGATAACTAAGCAGCTTAAAATAAGCCAGTCAGCGGTAATAAGAGTCCAGAAGAGGCGAAATGTTATTCCTAAACCACAAGCAAGAGGACGTAAAAATATTTTAACGGATGCGGACACACGTCTCATGGTAACAGAGATGAGAAGAAATAGGTGTTTAAGACCAAAAGATTCTTCTATAGCAATAAACAATCCAGTTAGCCGATGGACCGCTAGAAGAGCCCTTCACAAAATTGGCTACATCGCAGCTGTGAACAAATCAAAACCTGGTTAAAGTTCGCTAGAGAACACAGAAAGTGGTCAGCGGAAGACTGGAAACGTGTCATCTGGTCACATGAGTCAAAATTCAATCGGTTTCAGTCTGACGGTAAACAATATTGTTGGCGCCGCCCTGGAGAGACCACCCAAAGACACCATATTAAAGAAACAGTGAAACACGGTGGAGGGAACGTCATGGTATGGGGCTGCTTCACATGGTGGCACATTGGACCACTGCAAAAAATCAATGGGATAATGAGAAAAGAAGACTATCTGCACATTTTGCAGACTCATCTTCCTGATTTTGTAGAAAGGAGCGCCTATCCTGAAGAAGAAATGATATTTCAACAAGATGGCGACCCTAAACACACCCCAAAAATAGTACAGGAATGGCTAATCGGACAAAAATTTATATTGATGCAGTGGCCAGCCCAAAGTCCCGACCTCAATCCGATTGAGAATTTGTGGTCAATCGTGAAAAAACGGTTAGGACTATACGGAACAGCCCCTACGAACCTGGACGAGCTTTGGGAGCGGGTACAGCAGGAATGGCAGAATATTCCAAATGCAATAATTTAAAAATTGGTGGAAAGTATGCCAAAACGATGAGAAAGTGTTATACGGAATAAAGGACTGTGCACTAAATACTAAAAATTGGCTCCAAACCTAAAAATGCAAAATTGAGTACATGCGAGTTGTTTTCATTTTAGTTGTTTTCTTCTTTTAATTTGTTATTTTTTCTTTTGTATTATTATCCATTTTGTTGACGATTGAACATAAAATAAAAGGCCAACAAAAAATTTTCGATTTTATTTGTATTTCTTTTCTTATTTAGTACCAAGTACACAAAGTATCAACATGTACTCATTTGTGCTCCCCACTGTATGTAGACAAGCTATGTTTTTCATGTTAAAAAATTCAGATTTTCTTTAATAACGCTAACAGGTGATAAATAATTAAAGTTGGACCTAGTAAAATATTTGGTGTTTTTTTTTAGGGGTTCCATTTTCCGATAAGGATCAAACTGTCATACGGTGGTCAGATCTGATAACTATTATCATTTGTGCTGTTTGTTTTGCAATTTTGTAATAAATAAGCTAAAGCCAAAACAACGCTTGCATGGATCGTTTTCGCACCACTCATACTCTTAATGATAAAAAGTATCTGCAAAGACGTTCTAAACGTATAGTACAGCCCGAAAAAACGAACACTGCTTTCCACCCTCCCATTATTCACTCGTCTTCCGAATCCACACAATGCTATGGCATATACCCGAAATCATATTTAAACACTTATGGCATAAAATGATATTTCTAATAAGAACTATTTTCAGTTTAATGTTATGTTATCTAAGTATTTTATTTCAATTCAAAGTTCTGCACGTCTAAGTTTATACAATAATTCGTTGTAGGGTGCATAATTTTTTTTTAAAATTATAATATATATAATATATAAATATATATACATATATATATATATATATATATATATATATATACTCATTAAAAAATACATGAGTGTCTTAGAATCAAAACTCACAAGCTCCATAGTAACCAATTTTGAGATAAATTGGTTTTATTTCTCGCAAGACCATGTTATGTTTTGTAACCTTTGTTAGGAAAACAAGAAAAACAGGAACAAAAAAATGTTTCTTTCAATATTTAACGGTAAAAAAAAGATATCTCGATAAAGTCGAGATTGTGACTTTTCGAAATCATGGATTTTTCGAGTTATACAATTAACCAATTTGGATATTGTGAGTATTGCAACTCAAAATGTGATATTGTACGTTTCATAAAATTTATATAAGGAGATCCTTAGGTGTAATAGTCGATTTATGACAAAAATAAAAAAAATTATTTCATATAAAGAAGAATATTTCAAATACAAAGAAAATTTTTTAAAAATATAATAATTTTTACATAGTTTTTTTGACTCTCCTGAAAATTTGATTTTTTGAGTTGTGACTGTTGTGTTTAGTGTGCGATATACTGAACTTCGATATTTTTATCAGGGCTTTTGATTTTTTTGAACACTTGATTCGGCTATCCAGAAAGTCGAAAATCAATAAAATCCCGTAATACTCTAAAGACCAAGTATTTGAGTACTACCCGTGAAATTGTTTTAACTTTCGACCTAACCTTAGTTTTGAAATTAATTAGCATTTGCGTTGAATAGTAACTTCAAAGCATTAATCATGTAAACGTGTTATTAAATGTTTGTACACAAATGGGGGAGTACTGGACCTACTAGTTTTATGCCGACTCCGAACGGTTAATGTGTATGTTCTCAAGAAGCAACATTTACTCTCTAAGGTTTACCATTGTCTGCAGGGAGGTGGCGGGCGAATATTTGAGATTACGGTTTCGAACCTTGGACCTTGCGGTTTGTTAAATTGGCATCGATCGATTTATGTACTTTCATGCGTCTTGGCTACGGCCGCCACTAAATTTTCAATAACAATGAGTCAATCTAACATAATCCATTAGATTGAGTAATCCATCAAGTCTTTGTGCATTAAGTTAAGTATACAATTTATTGAAACAAAAACTTCAAGAAATTTGTTTAATATTATAAATATTTGTTAGAGAATTTAATCGTATTTTTAATGGGCGGTGTTTACTCCTTGACAACTTAAATCTTAAAAAAATAATTATATATTTTTAAAGCTAGAAAGATAGTTTATTGCAAACGCAGATTTCAATTTGATTAAATCCTAAAATTTCTTTAAATGAACATCTCTATTTCCGATTTTCAAAGGGATAACATTAAATTGATTTTTGCATTCTATGGACCATATTTATGTTAGACATCTTAGAAAAATGCAATTCAATTTATCTTAGCTTGATCATATGACACTATTTAAAAATTAAAATAGTAAAAATAAAAATTTAATTTGACATTACTTTAAAAAAATTGAAGAGTGAGTAAATTTTTATGAAATAAAGTTTCAAGTCGTGCATAGTCAACAATTTAAGTGCTTTAACTATATTTTTTAAGCTATACAAGGTCATAATCAGCTATGAGCATGAATCGAAGTCTGTTTCTTCATGACCATCAGCTGGTTATACAACATAACCTTAAGTTAATAATTTCTTATTTATCGTAATACCTATTAAACAAATGACAGATATGAAATAATTTTATGCGGAACATTTTACAACATTAATTAAAAAAAGCAGATTCGAAAAATTTAATTGCCATTAATTACCTCCACTTCACCATGCTGGTGTGGCGCGTCTTCTCAATCAGTCCCACACCTTCAAGTACATTCGTTATATCATATATTCGTCGTTTTTGAACATTTAGTATATTTGTAGCCTTATATAATAAAGAATTTATTTAATTTTTGTTAATCTTGCATTTTAAAAACAAACAAATTCAAAGTGCTTGGCTTTGGCGCCGAACTTTAACTCAAGTCAGCAGCAGCAACACGCACACTTTGCTTGCTTGCTTGTGTGGCGGGCGCGCCTTTGTCAAGGTTTGAATTCTGCTTGAAAGCATGTTATTGTTTTGGTTTTTCTTGTACTCCACTTACAGTCTTTAGGTCCAAAAATCCATTATTTTCCTTTATAAGTCGCACAAATTGTTGCGTTAATAGCACCAAGGATCCCACGGCCCGATTTGATTGTCGCTGTTGGTCTTGCACGAATGGGGCGGGCGCCTCCTCTACATTGGTTTGCGCTGCCATGGCCGCGAACTCATACATGTTGACTTGATTCTGCTGCATCAATAGTTAGCCCTTGTAAGTTTTTTTTGCTTGACGTTTATTCCTTAAGGTGTTTTTTATGTCTTTTCTTTTTTATTTCAGGCTTTCGTCCATTTAAACGTGTTAAAAATTCGAATTAAATATGAAAAACTATTTAGCTGAAAATTTTCAACACTGCCGCCATTTGTGACGTTTTCTTCTTTTTGCTTTGTTGACGTTTTTCTTTTATGTATTTCCTTTTGGTTTTTCATTCTACACACGGAAAATGTGTTGAAATAACAGGTGCAATAATTTTCTCTAGTTCAAAACTTAGCCAATAGGTGGCGTTAATAGAGCGAAGAATTATATTTCAAATGTTATATGTCTGTACTAAAAAAGAGTGGTGAGTAAATTAGCTATTTCATATGTACAGTGCTGGTTATAAAAATAAAACAAATTTAGATAATCTGAAAAATGTATACAAAATTTCCCATTTTCTTTTAAATTGTGTTAATCATATTAAAAATGTTATGTTATGTTATTTTAAGGTATTTGCAATGGATGAGGAAAATTTTGGCCAATATGCATGCAGAAAAAAGTTCATTGAAATATAGCTACTGTTTTTAAAAATTAAAGGCTGTATTCATAAAAAGTTATTACCTCTTATAAAGCCTTTATAAGAAAAAATATCGAAAATAAAATGAAAAACACCATTCATAAAAGTTAAATGACGTTAAAAATCTCTTTTAAGGGCTTCATAAATGAGGAATTTTAAGAATGGTTCAAACCTTTTATCGATGGTTTACCTCGAAATTTCTATACATATAATAAGCTAAAAAAAAATAACTAGTGAGGATGGGATAAATATGAAGTTCATAAAAATGATTTTGCCTTACGTAATGCGTCGGTGTAGCACACTATAAAACACTGCTTTACAAGCTCAAGTTACCCCGAAAAATGGAAAGCTGCTTCAATAATACCGATCTCTAAAAAGCTAATTTGAACTAGCTGATTTCAGACCCATAAGCATATTAAAATGGCTTTCTTAGGTTGGTTAGTCCCTCATGACAGAACAGATTTCACATCACCAGCATGTTTCTACCACCCCTGCAGTCTGGTTTCCGTCCTCAACATAGTTGCAGCATTTGTTAAAATATTAGACGACATTCGGTATTCAGATGATAAGGAACATCTTATCCTACTCTGCCTTCTTGATTTTTCCAAGGCGTTTGACAGACCATTCGTTACTGTGCTCTTAATTAAAGATTTTATCAAAAATTATCTTGCTGGTAGAATTCAAAGGGTCAAGATTGGATGCAACTACTCAAATTTTAAAAAACCTTTAAAGTAAAGTACCATAAGGTTCCATTCTTGGACCGCTCCTATTTTCAATTTTTATTAATGACATATTCTCCATTCCGAAAATGCAGATGATCTTCAGTTGTATATGTCCCGTCCAATTGGTCTATGTGAAGATCTCTGCTGTAGAGTAAATGAGGACTTAGATTCCATTAGTAAATGGGAGCTACATAAAAAGCTTAAATTGAACCCGATTAAACCATTTGTTTTACCAATATCTAAGCATAAGTACTCAGTTGAAGATATTTCTCCCATATATATCGGTAAGACTTCATTAAAAACCTCGGGTTGCGGATAAACTCCTCGCTTTCTTGTGCGAGTGGACCATATTAATTACGTCATAAATAAAATATATTTCACCTTAACAAACCTTTGAATGTCTACCGAGTTCATGCCAATGGCAACTAAGCGAAGATTAGAAAGAAATTCAATTATTTTACCATTTATAAATTATTTTGAGGTTGTGTTTTGTAAACTGGATTCACATTCAGTACATAAACTGCAAGTAGCCTTCGGCCCGCTATGTTAAAAAATAAAATATTTCTAATTATCTGAAGTGTAGAAACTGTATATTTTTGCATATGCTGATACATTCAAAGTCTCCAAACTACTTATATTTAAAGCTTCAGTTCAGTGTTAAAGCTTAAGGGGAGTTATATACCCAGAACTTTTTTTTTCAAAAAGTTTCTTAAGGTATAATATACGTGTAGCAACCGCATACGTGTAGTTTTAAAAAAATTTTTAGATATAAGAAGTTATTATTTTTTTTTAAATTTATACATTTGTATAAATCATTGAAATTGAACCAATAGATTTCGAGTTGTCTATCGAACCGTTTTAAAAAAACTATTTTCGAGGAAATGCGTTTAACGTTTTTTATTTGTTGTATGGAGCTTAGACATAGGTTAACGAAAACAGTTATAACTTCTGTTTTTTTTTTAAATATCGATTTGAAAAATGTGTATGTATATTCTTTAAACTATAAAGAATACATTAAACAAAAATAAAATTTTTTTTTTCGAAAAACCTTAAAGCTTTAAGTCTCAAGAATATGTGGTTAAAATTTTATGTCGATATCTCAAAAAATAACAAATTTATAGCCTAGTGAGTGAAGCGCGCAGTGCTGGCACTTATTTTCAAACGCGTTTTTCTCGAAACCATGTCTTCAAAGTCGGTGACTAATATTTCTCGAAACTCAGTGAACTGATCGTTTTGGTTTTTTTGCAGGCCTATTTTATTCATAATAATCTCGTACTTGTCATAGCATTTTTTTTTTCGTAGCTTCGTTCATTTTTTATAGGCAAAATAATGACAAATTTTTGGTCGAAAATGGGTACTTTACGTTCGGAAGTCCGCCATTTTGTGAAAAATCAATATTTTCAAAATCGGCTATGACAAGTACGAGTTTTAAGTATCTAATTTAATAATATTATTAATTTTTTTGTTTCAAATGAATTTAGGAGGAACAATCTTGGTCACCGCATTTTACCTTTTTTTCAGAGCGCTCTACAAAAAATGCTGTATCTACCTTAATATTAAGTTAACTAAATAATTAAACTAAATATACTCTTGAATGTGTATATTTTAAGGTATAAAAACCCTCATTTAAAAATATCACTTAGGTTTCCTTAAAAAAATGCACAAACATGACCTTTTTTTTCGGCCTCTGAGTATATTTCCCCCCTTAATAAAACTTTTTATAAAATGGGATTTAAGCACTCAAGGTGAATTTATATGATAATTCTTAAGGAATTGCCATGACTATTTTGAAGACACGAATTGTGGTATTGACTACCTTTTGACATTTTCTAATGCACTAAGATCCGGTTTCACCAACTATGTCTTTGCTATGAAAATGCATTTTATCAGCCATACTTAAGTTCAACTTAATAGTTGATTACATTTTGTAAAACAATTGTGAAAAATAATTTTAATAATAAATTAAAATAAAAAAAAAATCACGTAAATTATGATGCCATATTATTATTTTTCAGAAATAAGTAGTTAGGTATGGATTGTGAAAGGCAAATGCCTAAGAAAACTTAAGTTGAACTTAGCTCAGGTTTAACTTGAGTATAGTTGGTGAAACCGGGCCTAAGAGTTTTTTATTCACATTTGGCTATTTTTCAATCAATTAAAACCAATCAATCAATTAAATAAGAATCAATTAATTTTGAAAACAAAACCCAACACCTTCTAAGGACCTTCATTAGCTAAATCGATAAGAACTTACATGAACCTCAAATCGTTATGCATACCATCAATATTATTTGGTTAAATATTTTAGTGATATTAACCCACTGCTGCCTGAACACAGTTGCTGCCAGTGGATTTTGTCTTAGTTCACTTATATTAGTAAAAGGTTACACGTCAGTTAAATGACTTTATCAATAATAATATCTTGTTGTTTTCCCAGCAAAAAGGGAAAAAATACTTTGAATACTTCATCGAATAAATTAAAAAATACTGACTATGCTCTAGACCTCCAGTCATAAGACTGTAACCCTTCACTTATCTGCTACTTAGTACACCTTTTCCAATTGTAATTCAGAAAAGATCAATTGAAATTCAGAAATTCCATTTCAAATTCGAAAAAGATCAATTGAAATTGAGAAATATGTAAATTGTTTATTTTCTTCGACCTTAATTTTCTGTGGTTTTTTGGATGGTTTGAAATTGAGAAATTTCATTTGATGTTCAGAAAAAATAATTTGGAATTCAGAAGCGATCAATTGAAATTCAGAAATTTCATTTCAAATTCAGAAAAGATTAACTGAAATTAAGAAATTTCATTTTTAATTCAGAAACATTAATCAAAATTAAGAAATTCTACTCGAAATTCAGAAAAAAATCATTTGGAATCCAGAAATTCCATTTGATATTCAGAAAATTTGGAATTCAGAAAAGATCAATTGAATTTCAGAATAAAGCATTATTTTGAGACAATAGACTTGAGAGGGAAAAACTAAATAAATTTAGTTAAAATATCATTAATATCATTATTAATTTACAAATAAATTTTCCTTAACGTATTTTTGGTTTGTTTCAAAATGATAAGACAAAATAAGTTTCTTCATCGATTCAAATCATTTTTTTATAAGACCGACCTCCACGATTTTAGCTCCTCTGTTGTCATATTGGCGATTGCTTGCATTAACTCTTCTCACTTATATGCCCCACACAATTTCTATGGGAAACCAAATATCACTTCGTTTGATTGCTAAAATTAATTCGAAAATAGTGGCATGTTTGTCTCAATAAAAGTTGCTTTCTAGTTATTGAATTTAGTATCTACTTTTCGTTCGCTGTAATTCAGGAGTGGCTTTTTTTTACTGGCCCACTCCACTACAGAACCTCCTGCGGAACTGCGTTTGGAAAAGTAAAGGGACTTCTTTCGCACATCTCCCCATTACATTTGGAGACCATCGGGTCAATCAAGAATTAATTTTTCTCGTACGAGAAAATAACTTTTCTAACAAATACAGTTAGACATATGTATAATATCAATACTAGGTCTGTTCCCGTACTCTAAAGTTTTAGTCCAATTTACCATTTTTACAGGTTTTAGTCCGAGAAGCGTTCCCGTACTCGAAAAAATGGTAAAAGAGAGTGCAATTGAGAGAGTAAAAAATTTCCCCTCCCTGTCAAAAGGTGCAAGTTTTAGTCCGAGAAATTTCTTCTGGCAAAAATGGTAAAAACGTCAAACTGCTTAAAATCATATGTTTACATGTTACCAAAGAAATTGCAAAACAATAAAAGTTCTTTGAAATAAATAAAAAACTGTTGGAATGGAAACCAAAAACATGGTAAATTGTGTAAATACTAAATATAAATGTTTATTTGAGAATTAATTTTTATATTGTTCAAAATCTTTAGCATATCGTCTGCACTGACAATGCTTCACATCAAACAAACGATTTTATTTGACAGTTTACACAATTTTAGTCCAAAAAGCGTTCCCGTACTTTTTTGTGTTTTTCAATATTTTTGAGAGATTTTTCCTTACTCTCACGTTTTTGACAGTTTTACCATTTTTAGCCCAAAAAGTACGGGAACAGACCTACTAATAACTAAATGTGTCCCAATAGGTGTACCGATGGTCTTGTGCAAAGTTCGAGTAATAGAGAGTAGTTTGATTATCTGTGATTAACTTCAAGTAAAGTTCAAGCACAACAGCTGTTCTTCGACAATTGAAATGAAATATAAATTTAATTGCTGGTTGGTTTATTTAAAAGAATGTAAAATTTAAAGAAGTTGCAAGTGAATTGTTCTCCAGGACCCTAATTTTCTAACCATTTCATATTTTTTTTTCAAAACAATTTAATTTGGACACTTTGACAATCAGCTGTTCGAATCCCGAGATATGTGCTTGAAGAAATTGTTCAAATAAAGTTCGAGTAATAGAGAGTGACATTTTGCTTGTTCTTCTTCTCTCTGGTGCTGGAAAAATTAGTATTAAAACGTTTTCAAGTAACTTGAAGTTACTTGAAACGAGTACGGAAACAGACCTATTAAGTGTGAGCAGTCTTAAGTCAAAAATCTGAGAGTAGTACTAGAGAACAAAAACGAAATAATCTTCAATAATTTTATTGGTCGTGCAAAACCATCTTTGGAATGCCTAGAATAGAGATAAAAAAAAATCGGTTCTCTACCATGATGAGCACCTGAGACATTTCACCCTCTCCGGCAGTAATGGGTTAATGAAAAGAAATTTAAGCATTGACTAGACACCAAAATACGTTAATGTGTTGTTAACGCTTTCACACTTAAACATTATGACGTGCAATTTTTTAGCTAAATGACCTTTTAGTGAAATACCATGAAAAAATCAACTTTTTGACTCAAAAGATACCATTCGTATTACTTGAGAACATTTAGTAGAGTCTCAACAAACCGCTAGAACAAAATAGTTTTCTCTTGTAAAGAGCAGACTAAAATCCTGAAGTGATATATTTGTATCAAAAGAATAATAAATTTGCATGATGCGTATCCTGAAAGATGTTCGATCTGTTGCAATGCCAACCCAACTATGTGCCATCATGCCGTTCCTTAAGAGTGAAGGTGACGATAAAATCATCATATCGGAGAGGGGTAAATTATACGCTCGTTTCCTGAGCTTTGTGCTGATTGTATCTTCGGGAATCTTCTGTTGCGATGTCCTGTTCAATGCACAATTCTATAAGATTATGAAATCCGTGCATGGCGATACTGAGGAGATTAATCAAACGATTGAGACCCTCTTCTGTATTATCAGCTATACAATGATTGTCATTTCGTGTGTCTACAATGGCAGCAAGCATTGCCGCACCTACAAAGATATAGCCAAAATAGATGAGTATTTAGAGGCAGGCGGTTTTGAGGGTGTCTATAAAGCGCCTTTTCTGGCTTTTTTCTTAGCCATGCTCTCGTGTGGAGTCTTTTGTGTAGCCCTTTTTTATGTTCACAGCAAGAGCGATATACCATGGCCTAGGCAATGCATTCTTTTAATTTCGTATGGCCTACAGATGCTCTTCTCTACTACGTTTGCCTTGTACTTGCGCATAATACTGAAGAACATAACGCGTCGCATTGAGTTCGTAAATGAGAAGTTGGATCAGTTTTCTCGCGATGATGGCAAAGAAAACTGGCGTGAATTGAGCAACCTTATTGAGATGTTCTGCAAGTTTCGTTATATTACGGAGAATATAAATGCAGTTACGGGTGTGGCGCTTCTATTTTACATGGGCTATGCCTTTTATACCGTTACTAACCAGAGCTACCTAGCATTTTCGACACTAACTACGCATGTTGAGTTTCGCAATAAGTTCGATTCGATGGGTCTATCGGTATCTTGGGTTATTGCTGAGATTATCATAATGACGGTAATATGCAGCTCTTGTGATACCATGTCTTCGGAGGTAAGTTCAAAATTTCAGTAAAATACAAATTCTTCTATGTGAATTTTGCCTTTGAGGAAACATTGAAAATTGAAGATTATAAGATGGTTTTTTTAAGAAAATTTGGACCATTTTTATGAGCAACACAAATTGCTATGATTTTTAGAAAACTTTATATTGACAGATTCTTAGATTCCATTTTATAACCAACTTGGGTTAATTTAACTCATATGAACACTGCAGAAAAACCCCAAAAGCGGAAAATGTTATTGTTCTGATTTCAATTGCAAAAATTTGGAAATATTTATTTTAACTTAATGAAATATAAACCGATTTGCAAACCAAAACTTAAAACTTTTTAATTAAAAGTTTTTTAAGTAAATCTTGCTGAGAAAACAGAATTTTGAATCACGACAAGCATTTGGAAAATTATAATGCCATTAAGCGGAGCAATTTGAGAAGTCAGTGACTTTTTGAATTTATCGCGAAGTAACTTTTAATGCAACACTGGTCCTGTAAACTACTATCTTTTAATAGACTACTGTTAAATTTTGAGCAAGCAAGTAGACAACCTCTTGAATTTCGACGAAAATGGAAAAAAGTAAATTTCGTGTTCTCATTAAGCAGTATTTTTTGGCTTGATAAATAATCTCGGGACTCTGTACCATCAATTCCAATGGTTAAGGAGTGGTTAACTGAATTACCCAGCACAAGTTCTTTTATCTTTCACGTTCAGGTCGCCCAAATGTGGTCGTCACCCCAGAATTCGTCAATGAAATCCATCTAACGATCGGAGAATGGAAGTGCATGAGGTGGCTGAGGCTGTGAGTATCTCAGCGAAGCGGGTACATCATATTTTACATGAATATTTGGACATGATAAACTTATCCGTGCGATAGGTGGCGCGTTCGCTCACACTCAACCATAAGCCCAGCCGTGTGGCCACTTCAAAAGAGTGTTTGGTGATGTTCAACTGCAATCCGAAGGAATTTTTGCTCCGTTTCGTAACCGTAGATGAAACATGGATACTTCACAACACACCAAAGGTCAAGGAACAGTCAAAGCAGTAAACTTTTCTGGGTGAACTTGCACCATAAAAGACCAAGGTGGGCCTGTCGGCCAACAAGATCATGGCAAAAGTTTTTTTGGGATGCATACGGAGTTGGACAAATTTGATATGGATTTAATGCAAAAACGACCACACTTAGCGAAGAAAAAGTGCTCTTCGACCATGACAAATCACAGGTGAACACTATCTATTACCCCATTCACCATATTCTCTAGATTTTGCCCCCTGTGGATTTATTTCCTATTCCAAACCTGAAAAAATGGCACGGCAGTAAGAGATTTGGGTCGAATCAAGCGGTCATCACTAAAACAAAAGACTATTTTGAGGACCGCGATAAAACTTATTATTTGGATGGAATTAAAAAAATTGGAAAAACGCTCGACTTAATACTTAGTACTCTCATATGTTTTGGCGACCACTCGGAGTCACTCGGAATTTTGTGTACGGTACTGTAAAGTTTGTTGAGGATACCGGTAACATAATCGACCGTCCAAAATCCGGCCGTCCGCGTGTTGTAGGAACACCACGAGCCATCGAGGCGGTGAAGTCTCAAATCAAACGAAACCCGCTGCAAAAGCAGAAAATTTTGTCGCGAGAGAAGAATATCTCGGCGCAATCGATCTCTCGCATTCTTAAATATGACTTGGGCCTCAGGGCATACAAAAGAGACATCGGGCATCTTCTCACGGTAGTGTTAAAGGAACAACGTAAACGAAAATCGAAAGCATTACTTCTCAAGCCTGCAGATAACCCCCACAGAAGAATTCTGTTTACTGATGAACAAATTTTCACCGTAGAGGAATTGTTCAATAAACAGAATGATAGAGTGTATGTTCTGTCATCACGATATCCAGCAGAACTCATTTTGAAAGTTCAGAGAGATCACCACCCATCTTCTGTGATGGTTTGGTGGGGAATCGTCTATGATGGGGTCACCAAGCTTAATTTTTGTGACAAAGGAGTCAAAACTTCGGCGAAAGTGTAGGAACCCGATGTTTTAGAATTGGTTGTGAAGCCTCTCAACACGACATTATTCCATAATAAGCCGTGGATCTTTCAACAAGATTCTGCTCGGGCCCATGGGGCTAAATTGACTCAAGAGTGGCTCAAAAACAATGTTCCGGATTCATTTCCACAGATCAGTGGTAATTGTGATCCATGTTAGAGGGTATGGCTTGCTCTACTCGACACTCAAATATCGAGTCTCTAAAACGCGCTCTTGTTCGAGCAGTGGAGAAATTTCCCATGCATGTCGTGCGTGCTGCGATCGATGAATTGCCGGATAGGCTTCATTCGTTCTGGAAAGCAAATGTTGGCAATTTTGAATAAGTTGTTTTACTTTTGAAGCTATTGAATGACTCAATAAAAACCACAAATAATTTGGAAAAAATATTTGTTTTTTCCATTTTATGAGCAAAAAACCGTGTACCAAACATATGAGAGTATTAAGTACTGGGTGTTTTTTTTAGGGGTTTGTTTTTCGAATAGAGATAAAACTGGCATTTTGTGGTCAAATCTGGCAACTCTAATGTCATTTATGTTCAGTTTGGTTTGCCATTTCATCATGCCATTTCATCATGGCCATTTCAACAGGTTGACAAAAGAACAACGCTTGCAAATGGGCCGAAAATGAGATTGATCTCGATGCTGATTTTCATCGCAAAATTTTGTTCAGTGATGAGGCTCATGTTTGGTTGAATGGCTACGTCAACAAGCAAAATTGCCGCATTTGGAGTGAAGAGAATCCACATGAGATCCTTGAGACGCCATTACATCCACAAAAACTGACTGTTTGGTGTGCTCTATGGGCTGGTGGAGTCATTGGGCCATACTTCTTCCGAAATAATGCTGGAGAGTCAGTTACCGTTAATGGAGACCGGTATAGAGCCATGATAACCGACTATTTTGTTCCCAAATTGGATGGCATGAATGTGGATGAGTTGTGGTTCCAACAAGACGGCGCTACATGCCACACAGCGCACGTCACAATCGATTTGTTGAAGGAAACTTTCGATGAGCGCATAATTTCGCGGAATGGACCTGTCAATTGGCCACCAAGATCGTGTGATTTGACACCATTGGATTATTTTCTTTGGGGATATGTGAAGTCGCTCGTCTACGCCAACAAACCAGAAACGTTAGGGGACTTGGAGGCCAACATTCGTGGCGTTATTGCCGACATACGGCCCCATATGCTCGAAAAAGTGGTTGAAAATTGGACCTGTAGAATTGGCTTTATTCGAGCCAGCCGCGGCGGCCACATGCCCGAAATCATATTTAAACATTAATGGCATAAAATTATCCTTCCAATAAAGCCAAATTGATGGACATTAAAACGATTTTCTTGTGTTTTATTTCAATTCGAAAAACAAACCCCTAAAAAAAACACCCAATATATCAATCTGAAAGGAGATTTTGTTGAGAAATAAAAAGGCCGAAATAAATATGACGTCCGTGGCGTAGTTGGCTAAAGTGCGTGGCCTCTATGTCAACGAACCTGGAGACCCGAGTTCGAACCCCAGCAGCGACAGAAAATTATTTGAAAAAAAATAATTTTTCTGTACGGCCGCCACCTCTCTGCAGACAATGGCAAACCTCAGAGATTAATCAAAATGCCATGTAAAGCTTCTTGAGAACGAGAACAATTCCGTTCATCGCCGTTCGGAGTCGGCGTTAAACCTGTAGGTCCGGTTCTCGGTCAATTGTGTACAAACTTAATAACACGCACAACACAATTGATCATAAGAAGCTAGGTCAAAGTCCTTTCAAGGGCTGAAATGGCCAGTTATTTATTTATTTTTTTTATTGTTTTTTTTTGCCGAAATAAAATACCTTTTATTCAAAAAGCCACTGACTTATTATATTTTCCTCGCGTGCTTAGAAGCTCTTACCGAAAAAAATACGAGGGTTACTATGTATATTTCGGGAATAAATAAAAATCCCACTTTTTTTTTATTTTGAAAAAAACAAACAAGCATTTTATCGAATAAATAGGTCATCTGACGTACAGTCCTCACTTAGCACCCAATGACTTCTTTTTGATCCCGCAAATCAAGGATAAACTTCGTGGACAAGGATTTTCGACAAAACTATGTTTTGGAGGTGTCTTCAGCGGAAAAAATCGGTCTTCATATTTATTCCCGCGACATAGATAGTAACCTACGTATTCCCACTTCTCACATATTAATTTTTTTTTTTTCGATTTTCATTGCAACCGATTCTCATCGGTTAATCATAATTTTTTTTTACAAAATCTCACAATTTCTTTCGAGCTAAGTTGCAACAACAAGTCAATTTTGGATGCAAATATTCTGACAATTTGAATATTAAAGCGTTTTCTTCAGCATAGAGTCAACTTAGGAAAATTGGAGCCTCAAAATAACACAACATATCTTTGAATATGAAAAGTTGTGAAAGAATGTCATACCAGCAAATACTAAATTTTTGCAGAACTATGTTTGCTCTTACATTTCTCTATGAGTATTCGTTGTTTTTTTCTAGTATTTGAGAAAATACAGAAAAAAAAACATTTTTTTAATGTATTAATATTAAGCTGAGTTTTGACCTCAACGACGCAGTACTTGTATAAGTGATAATTTAAGTCAACACATGCTGTTTATTACTTATACATTTCCTGCTACTAAACTTCTATCCATACGCTAACGAAAAGAACAAAAAGTTGTCTGAAAAGGCTTACCACAGAGAGTCTTGCCTAGTACCATAGACATTAATTCATATTGCATTAAAATTAATTAAAATAATGGCTCGGCACTTGAGGAAACATTAATGGAATGAGTATTTGACAAGTCAAATAAACCAAGAGTATACTTAAAATGCTAACCCGGCTAACAACGTGATATCGTATCGTAAATCTCAGATCTATGAAAATCGATATAAATTTAATTAACATAGCCGTTAAGCGGCGGTTGACGGCGCTTGATATGATTAACCACTGAACTTGGACAGTCAACAAGGTAGTGTCATAGTTTAAAGTACTATTATTGTCACAAAGTCATAACATTCGACCAAGTCAATCATAATGAATTACAAATCATATCCAACGGAGTCACAGCAACAGCAACGGCGCTCCTACAAAAATCAGGAGTTTTTACGTCGCACTCCTTTGGAGAATCCTATTTTTATGGATATAAAATCATTGCTTTTTATACTCAAGGTCAGCGGTTTGTTGCCCATTTACGAACTGATCTCCAGTTATGAGATCGGTCCACCAACAAAACCAAATGAGTTCTATTCGTTCTTTATACGCGGCGTGGTACACGGTCTGACCATTTTTAGTCTATACAATCTATTCACACCCGGCTCGTCGCAACTCTTTTACTCTTACAGTGAAACGGACAACGTCAATCAATGGATCGAGCTGCTGCTCTGTATTTTTACATTTTCCGGCACCGTTTTAATATGCTCCAAAAACGCTAAAATATCACTGAAGATTATCAATGAGCTTCTCAAAGTGGATGAGGAAATCAATAGACAGTTCGGCACCGCATTAAATAATAATTGTGGCTTCTCATCAAAGTTCATCTTCGCCATTTGCTTTTTTCAAATCTACATCTTGATTCTGAAACTAGTCGGCATGCAGCCGCCGGTAACGTTGACCTCCTACGTGCTAGTTGGCTTCTATGGTTTGCAAAGTGCGCTCTCTACAATCTTTATTGTTTACACATCGGCACTATTGCGTATCGTAACGGTCAGGTTTGGCTTTTTGAATATGATCCTGAATGGTTACTCTTATGCGCAGCAACGTCGTAAGTTACATCATCCAGCGCGTCGAGTAGTCGATCTTGCTGGAATGGAAAACTTTCCGGAAGACTCGCTCTTCACATTTCGTCTACATAATAAACTGTTGCGTATCTATAAGTCAATAAACGAGTGCTGCAGCTTGATATTGGTCGGCTATATGGGTTTTGCCTTTTACACCATTACAACGACAACTTATAATTTGTTCGTGCAGATCACAGCGCAGCGCACTATCTCAGCAATCATAATGCAATTGTGTTTCGCCTGGTTGAGCGTGCACACGGCGATGCTGGCACTACTTTCCAAAAGTTGTGGTCAGGCAACAAAAGAGGTGAGATGATGTGGGTGCAATCAGTCTTAAATCTATTTTTGAAAATGGCATTCTGCTAATTTTTGGTATGTTTTAATTATGATATCAAAAATAAGTTTTTGTTGTTATTGGAAGGAAGCAATTGTTGTTGCATGAAATTTTAAAGAGCTTTCTACCTTCTGATCTAGAAAAAATACCGGAATTTACCATTCAAAGAAACCGCGCTTGAGATATTGTACAAATTTTTTTCTGGGTTGGTACATCTGTCATCTGGTGCTCAAATATCTGCTTAAATATAAAATTATTTGTAGTGATTTTGACAATTTCGACTCAGAGTGGGAGAGGATTTTCAGTCGCGCGACTACATTGTTTATTCTACCATGGTTTGGTAGATTCTAAAGGCCTAACCAAAATAGACGATTTGCTTCGTAACGAGTGAAGACGAAAATGTTCGCTTAAATGCATTTCAATGTTGTAACCCAAAATGAACAAACGTTAACTTATGGAAACTAAACGAAACAGTTTGACGAAACGTTCTGTTCCGTAACACCCCTTTTTCATTGGTCAAGACTTGAATTCAATTCTTGGCTATTCCCTTTTAAACTTATCCTCTCTCACGTTGATGTCCGCGTCTTTCATCAACAAACTTACAAACTTGATTTGAAGTCTTGACCAATGTAAAAGCGATATAACAACCGAACTTTTGGCGTCTTCTTTTTTCAGACGATTGGAGGAAATCGTTTCATTTTGGGTTAAATGGCAAAACAGACGTAACGATTGCAAACGTTCGGCAAGTTGCAATCGCCTCGTTTCTTCTATTTTGGTCAGGCCTTAAGAGTTTGTCTGACATTTTTTTTGCCGTTGTCTGGTAGCAGAGGTAGTAGATTATGCAACAAAAATGCAATGTTGTTGCATGGAATTGTTACTCGCTGAGTAGAAGTGCTAAGAAAAATTTTATCTTACAACAGACAAAAAAATGGTTCTTTGATCTCATAAAGAAAATTAAATAAAAAGTTTTGGAGCCACGACTCCACAGAGGCAACGACTTAATGCAGTAAAAATGCAACAACAATGAAAACATGTTGCATTGTATTATAACTCCTTAATTATTTGCCTTAGGGTAAATTTTAAGGAACGATGGTAAAGCTGAGGTTTTCGGGCAAATTTTTATCACAATTCGAAATTACTGGCGTCATGGGGCCTCTCAGGGAACTGTTGTATATTTTTTGTATTTGTTGTATTTTTTACTTGAAATGGTTACAACCCGACGGACTTTTATACTAGTAAAAATATAAAATATAAAATAAATTAAAATTAATTAAGGACAAGTATAGGATAATTGGACAAAGAATCGCATAAGGATTTGGACAAGGATTAGAAAAATAATGAAACCAGGATTTGTACAAATATTCGGGACCAGGAATGAGATAAGGAGTAGGGCAAAGATTTGGAAAAAGTTTAGAGCATTGAATTAGATAAAGATTAGGACAAGAATTCAGACAAGGATTGGGAAAACGGATAAGGCAAGTATTGTGACAAGTATTCGAACAAAGATTTAAACACACCTAAAACAAATATTTAGGAGAAAATTCAGAAAAGGATTAGAACAAGATATGGTCGAACAAGAATGGAGTAAGGAATGGATTAAAACAAGAGCGAATATAAATAAATAATAATTAATTATTAGGACAAATATAAAAATAAGCATAAAAAGGAGGACAATCTTGGGACCAAAGGAAAGGTTAGGGACAAGTATGTTATAAAGATACACTGTTACGTCAAAACCAATTGGTACGTCCACGATACAGCCAACAGATTAGGAACAAAGGGAAGGCTTGAGGGCAGGATAATGACAAATATAAAGATACACTGTCTCGTCAAAATCTACCGGTGCATTCACGATGCAGGCAACTTCTTTTTCAAAATGTTTTCTTTACTTTATCATTAATACTATTATATTGAAGCAGTTTTGAGAGGCACTGTAATATCTTTATTTTAAAAATATGAAGATCAAGTTACAAAATGAACCAAATCGGATGAAAACCACGTTTCCTCCTATGCAAAGTGACGTTATGAAAATGGTAAAATATTTTTAAATTTCATAAAAATTAATTTGAAAATGAGAAATTTTATACATTACAAATTACAAATACGCGATATTAGTTTAGCAAAATCGAATGACAACTGAACCTACCTCCGACACAAAGTGACGCCAATAAAACGGTAAATCTTTTAAATTCCCATACAAATTATTTCATTAATTTTCTGTTAATATTCTTGGAGTATCTCTCCAGTCAATACTAAAATAGAAGTATTTTAAGCTTGTTGGGTCGTACGCATGTTCTAAACATGGTGGCAGTGATCTGAAATCTTTTTGCAAGATCTTTCAAACTCATTAATAAGTGATTGAGAAAGAAAATTTGGTTTTGTATGGTTTGATGACTTCACAAAGGACTACTATTTCGTAATAACTCCAATTTAGACATGCCAATATTGCCACAATTACTATCACCGAAATATATGTAAATGAAGAACTGGCAGGCAAAAATTTTACGAAGTTTAAACTCTACGATATCTCTTATGAGGAATACCTTTCTGGGTTTTGAAATTGGACTCTAGAGGATTAAAACTTGAGATAGAAGATATATGAATACTTATAGTGTTCTTCCAAGTATTGAATTATATCAACGGAGATTTAGATAGATTAACTTAACAGTATTTTTATCAGGTAGACTTGCAATTAGAGTAAAAAAATCATCCAGACATTATTATATCTCTTCCATATTCATGAACTCCTTGTTGGTTGGCTGAGATTTTTGCCATGTAAGGTCTTAAAAATACTGGCTCATTTAATTTTGGGGTTTTATTTTATCCTATTGGGTTGTATTTCCTAAAGCTTTGTTTCATAATGAAAAAGCCCGACATTTGGGGCCTTATTTAATTTAATATTGAGCCTTTATTTCATCTCATTGGGGCTTTTTCGTAGAGTCTTATTTCATAGTTTTGCTTCGGGGTCTTATTTCCTGCGGCCTTATTGCATAGCTATATACAGCTTTACTATATCTATTTAACTTGAATGTATATTTCAGGCAAATACGACATCTCAAATTTTGGCACGAGTCTACGGTAAAAGCAAGGAGTACCAAAACATCGTAAGCCATTGTTTGAATATGATTTTATTTTGTTTTCTTAATCAAAATTTTATAGATTGATAAATTCTTGACCAAAAGTATTAAGCAAGAAGTGCAGTTCACAGCGTATGGGTTTTTTGTCATTGACAATTCGACATTATTCAAGGTACTTGTCGAAGTAAAACTATGCACAAATTTTTTCCTCTAACATTTTGCTGCTAAAATATTTCAGATTTTCTCTGCAGTCACGACATATCTGGTTATATTGATACAATTCAAGCAATTGGAAGATTCCAAAATGGAAGATTTACAAAATTCAGCACCCAAAAACTGAAATAATATTATAATCAAGCTGAGAGCAATATTCAAAATTAATATTCTACCGAAAACTAGAAAACTCTTTTAAAGTTCTAAAGATTTTATTTAATTTAATACAATTCTTTTTTAATTATATTCAAATACATAATAAAATAAAATTATATATGCATGTATAACATATACACATATATATAAAATTCCATCTGCCATATTTTTTAAATTGCATTTAGTTGTAAAATGGTATAATTTATATAAATATTATATTAAACAAAAACATACGTTGATCAATGCGCCGCCATACATGAATGGAAAATCAATATAAACATGCATGCTTTATACAATGTTTTGCAAGTTATTTAATTTTAACTAAATACATAGACAACAATGAGGGTTGCGTGGCTTATTTTTATTTTTTTTTAAATTTTTTTTTTTTTTTTCGGTGAACTTAAAAGTGTTCCATTAGCAGTTCAGTACTTTTGATTTTCTTCGGGTTTCACCGAAAAGGAATGAACAGATTCGATCTACTGCATAAGCGGCCACAGTGTCGGACAGCAGAACAAATATCAGTATTTTGCGGAACTGTAAATTAATAAAAAAAAATTATATATTTCAAAATTTATGGCTAGATTTTAAAGTGCGACCTACATCATTGGGAAATTCAACGATTTCAAATGTGGCTGTTAGTTCCGGCGATAGTCCTAAAGCGAGGAAAGTCACCAATGAAGCGGATATTAAGATTGAGTACATCAGCAAACGATTTTCTCGCAAACTCTCCATAAAAGGATGACCCTATTTATTAGAAAAAAAAAATGTATTACATTGCATTCTTTGCTATTTATTAAATAGCTGAAAACCGCGACTTTATTTACTTTATAGTTCACCGCAAATGTTGAGACTTGTAGAGCCATGCATATAATATATACCGTGCTGTTTATAATATTTGGTACAAACTCCTGCTTTTCTTCCGGATCCATATCAATGTAAAGCTTAACTTTTCCTTCCCTGTTGAAGATAAAACCAAAACAAAAACTAAACATTGCTTCTCACTTAAGATAGTTTTTCTCACCTTGGTGGCGATCTTGCAGTTGCTTCTTGGGTCAAATAGAAAAGTGCGGTAAAATGCACAGAAAATTGAGCAAGAATTGTACAAACGGTGTACATATTAAAAATATTAGGTAACGGCGCAGTCTTTGATAGTGTTTTTAAGGGCTAAAATATATGATATAAAAATTATATGATATTAAATTAATAAGCAAAAAAAATTATCTTATAAGAAATATAAACATACCTTCGAGCGCGTTATGAAAAGAAAACAGGCTGCAATCAATAAACCTTGCAAGGTAGCTTGAGTATCGCTAAATTTAACGCCATCAATATAGAGTACAGACTGACAATAGGCTGAGGTAAGGGCATTAAGGGCCAAAATTTTAAACATTTGCAAAGTAGTGACCAGTGTGCAACGACCTTGCTTAATGATATGATTCACTGAAAGGTATAAAGAATTTTCATGTCATATCATGTATATAATATTTATAGCAAAGATCTAAAAATGCTATTTTGCAGAACCCCAAAAGAGACAATATATTGTGGAATTAATTATGAAAATAATTAAATTAAAATATTTATGAGATCAGCAAATATTAAAAAAAATTTGATATAAAAGCTATTATGCCATCCATATCTATTTGACATCCATCTACATATTACGTTTTACCGCGCACGTTTCCTAAAAAGTTCAGAAAAGCAATTTTCTAAAATGCATCAGCCTTGAATGAAATTGAAAATGAAAACTTTCTTCGGACGCGGAGGGGCTGCCTAAGCAACGAAACTGCAAATTGTTACATGGAATTATAACGCGCTATGTATAGGTGCTACAGTAATAAATATTATTTGACAGTAAAGGCTGGTTTTTAGCCCTCACGACCATTATTTTATTACAAGGTAGGCTCATATTGGAGAAAAATGTGAACCAGGTGTCAAAATTCGATTTTGATTTCGAGTTTTGCTAATTGTTGTTGTTACTTTTGTCGTATGACACTTGTAACGGTGGGGTGCAATAGCGCCTTGTGAAATTACACCTTAAAGGCCTTATTTCACAATTGAAAGTGTAATAAAGCCTTTTTTGAAATAAAGGCCTTATTTCTCAACTCAAAGTGAAATAAGGCCTTTATTAAAATTTACCCAATTGTGCAATAAAGCCTTTTTTCTTCTTTTTATTATTCTCTTGTTACACTGTTCTTGTAATTTTCCCTTTTACAAAATGTTGACATGAAGGACTAAACATCTTGTAAAAGGGAAAATTATTAAATCACGGCATCATGTAAATGTCTTCTTTTTTTTTTAGGAAGGTTAACTTTATGTCCAGTGTGTAGAGGCATTGTTCAAGAAGCCAAAAACATTTTTGTTTAATTTTCTTTCGTTTAATTCGGTTTTTTTTTTTTAATTATTAATATTCTATTAATTTTCTGGATATGAAAATTTTTGTTGAATTATTAATGTTAATTTTTGTTAATATTAAATTTTTTGTAATTTTTCAATAAAATATAAAAAGAAAAAGAATATTATTGCTTCATTAAAAAAAAAAAAATTCAAAGTGCAAATACACCTTTAAGGCCTTATTTCACAATTGAAAGTGCAATAAAGCCTTTTTGAAATAAAGGCCTTATTTCTCAACTCAAAGTGAAATAAGGCCTTTAAGGTGTAATTTCACAAGGCGCTATTGCACCCCACCACTTGTAACACTTACAGCTTTGTTGCAAAATTTATTTTATCAAGAGCCTACCTTGTTATTATATCACGCTCATGACAAAAATGGACAAGCAAATTCAAGCCATAAGGCCGCGAAGAGACCCGCTACAAGATCAAGAATGCATCAATCATACAACGGCGTTGCATGGAAATATTACTTGAAAAGTATATGCGACACGATAAATGTTATAAGAGGATAATGAAGGACTTAGGTATACTTGGCCTTACGAGAAAAATAAAAAAAAAATTATGATGTCGTAAGGCCGCACAGGTAGCAGTTTATTCAACATAGTCCCATATTAGAATTGCCGATATTGTGCCGATTTCTCTCACCGATTTTCTTATTTTTTCTTTTATTGCACTAATTCGTCGTCCATTGCTTGTAGACATGACGATTTTGGCCGAGCGATATTTGCTTAAAATGCACGATTATTTGTTAAAATGCACAAAATAAAGTTATTTCTTTCACAAAATGCCATAACATTATGAAATTTCGTGGAAAAGTTAAATAAAACGGTAAACAACGATTTTAGTTCAAAAGCAAACGTCGAAAGCAAAAGCAAACGTCAAAAGATCGTCGCAAAATCGCTGGTACGGCCGATTTTTTCATTTGCGCTTTCGTTTCCCTTCCCGCTACCCCGAACAAAAAATCGGTGAGAGAAATCGGCACAATATCGGCATGTCTAATATGGGACATAAATCCAATATTTTTGCATTATTACTCGCTAGGTAGAAGTGCAACCAAAAGTTTCATTTTACGACAACTCAATTTTGTTCAAAGATTTTGCCTAAAAACGGAAATAAAAAAAAACACACGAAACCACGGAGGCAACTGTTTAATGCAGTAAAAATGCAACAAGAATGAAAAAACGTTGTATGGAATTATAGTTTCGTGACTGCGCTATAAATATTTAGGCAATTCACAAGATATTCTACAGTTGTATATTGTAAGCTAATGTTGTATAAAAATACAACCCTTGTGAACACAATCTTGGAGTTGTATGTCATATTATTTATAATTAAACAATATTTACAATTTTTTCGCCACTTTCCTGCATTTTTAAATGAAATTCTTGATTTCAGCAGCTCGAATATAAAATAGGATAAAATATAAACAAAATCAGCTGATCGAATAGCACACTCTTTAAACCAGGCCTAATCACAAAGGTGGCCCTTGTGGCCCTTGTTGTAATAATTGGCCCATTTATTAAAATTAAATTAAACTCACATTTTGCTTGCGCCAAATTCACGACGAAATGCACTTGCAAAAATTAACTATAACAAACAACAACAACATATGTATCGAAACGCACAAGCGTGCGGCGCGACCACCAAACATACAGCATTGTTGTTGTGCGTGAGTTTTGTTAGTGAAATAGAAATTCAGACGATCTCGTGTTCAGCTACGCATGCTTGTCGCGTATGTATTTTGTTTTTGGGATTTTTTGATCAATACATTGTTTGCACTTGCAAAAAAGCAACAAATTAGGTTGCCGTCGATGATGGTGACACTAACATGTTCGCTTTTGTTGTTGTTAATGTATTTTGTTGTTTATTTTAATCGGGCGATTATCTTTCTTAATTAGGCTTTGGCCCTTTTATTCATTTCGCTGATTAGGCCTGCTTTAAACATACATCGCATTTTTGTATGTGTCTTATCGCAATTGTGCGATAAAAAAAAATACAACAATAGGAAGATACGATACGATACGACACCTTGTGAATTGCCTAATTGTGTTATTAAGCTGAGGTTTTCGGTCACATGATAAAAAAAAAAAAATAAAAAAATAAAAAAAACAAAAAAAAAAAACAAAAAACAAATAAAAACACAAAAAATATAAAATAATGGCGTCATGAGACCTTCTAAGAACCATAAAAGTAATCGTAATGTACCAATTGGAAAAAAAAAATTAAATTATCATTAAAATAAGGACAGGGATTTTGATACGGATTAAGAGAAGGATGAGAAAAAGGGCAAAGATTTGGACAAAGATTAGGACTGGGATTAAAATAAGGAATTGAACAAAGATTTGAAGAATGATTAGAGCATGGACTTGTACAAGAATACAGACAGGGATTGGAAAAAGGGCTATGACAACGAATGGAACAAGGATTAGGACAAATATTTAGACACACCTTAAATATTAAGAACAAGATTGAGAAAAAGGATAAAAAGAAGAAATGTGACGAGGAATAGAACAAGGATTTGGACACACTATCGACAAGATTTAGGCAAGGATAATAGGAAAGGATTAGGAAAGGGATTCAACAAGGATTATATCAGGAATTTAGATATGGGTTAAAATAAGAGTAAAAAAGTCATTCCAATGTAAACGTTACACACTTTTGAACTTAACTATAAAAATAATACCGAACTAATTTGTTCAACTTACCACACAAAATAGATGACGACTTGCTGGTAAATGGCGCTGCTATACTTGCATCACCCAGCTTGACTATCGATACCTGATCTTCTTCAATTTCCTTAAGTACATTCTGCAGTTTAGCATGTGTGACGTTAACATTCTCGCGATGTCTTAAGATGGCACGCTCACGTGGTGTCAAATTTTGACGTTCCGCAGCAGCTGAAGTAGATGTTCTATGACCTCTGCCGGCTGCGGGACCGACAGCAGCTGCAACCCCACCATCAATTTGCGAAACATCAGTATTAGCATCTTTTTTCTTTTTGCTGCCTTTTGTTATTTGCGTATAGCTTAGCAGTGACACACCGACATTGGCATGTTTGAGAGCACCGACATCATTAGTGCCATCCCCACACATAAGGGTGCAATAGCCCAATTGCTTGAGCGCAGTTATAACGTATTCCTTTTGTTTGGGAGCAAAGCGAGCACACACGGTGATATAAGGGAGCATGTGTAACATATAGTTGTGCTGCTCGTCACGCAAATATTGCAAACCTTCACCAGTTATACAAAGATCGAATTCAATGAGCATTGTCTTTAGGTTGTCTGATATGTCAAAAACAGTTTCACCATTTATGGAGACCCATTGCCAGCTGGCAGGGGAATTATTTTTTTCAGTGCTACGTTGCGTTAGAATTAAGAGTTTCTTGCGTGTAAAACGCAATTCTTTGGCAACATGGCAGGCAGTTAAGGGATTGTCGCCAGTAATCATGACCACTTTGTGTGAAGCTTGAACAAGCTCCTTGATGACAGTCTTAGAGTCCGGTTTCATGGGACATGATATGATTACAAAGCCAGCAAAAGTGAGATCGCACTCAACATCTTCTCGGCGCAGTTCACGTATTCGCTGAGCATCTATTGAACCAAATTCTTTAATGCCCAGAGCCAGCACGCGGGCTCCACGGCGCGAGTATTCAATGAAAGTCTGTGAAAAGAGTGATCTTTGATTATTTCGGTAATAAATGGAAGGAAACGAACTCACCTTTTCGTAGTTTTCTGGCACAACTTTAAGCATTCTCATAACAACTTCTGGTGCACCTTTAACGGTGCCTATGTAATTGATTTCATTAGAAAAAGGCATTAAATGACCAGCCAGGACAGACATGCGTTTGAGAGCCGACGAGAAATAAAAACGTTGATATATACGAAGTGGCTTCAACTTGCCACGCTTGGGAATAACGCTATCCTGCTTCGTCAAACTCCAGTCGACGGCTGTCAAAGTGGCTTTTTCCAGCGGATCACCAACCAAACCATCTTCTAACATTACCAGCGAATGGCAAGTGGCCAGCACTTGCACGGTGCTATCAGAGGCCTGGTCCATGGGCTCAATACCACCACTTTCAGTGAGCCCCGCAACACCTTCGACCATTAAATTGTCTGAGGTCAACGTACCAGTCTTATCGAAACAGCAAATCTGCACCTTGCCGGCAAAGGGAATACGAAAAGGTTCGGTGCAGAAAACATACAATTTAGACAGTTGCATGAGAGAGGTGTTCACGGCTAAGGTCAACTCAATTGGTAGATCTGGCGGTATGATGGAGGTAAGAATGAGGGTGCACTCCAAGAATAATTTGTAACGATTGCGCTCCAGATCCTCGCTGCCTTTAATCCATACATAAGTAGCAGCCGCAACCGCAAAGATCATGAGAAAAACAATAAATGCAAATGTTTCAAGATTGTTTTCGGTGACACGTTTCACACCAAACAGAATGGTGCGTAGCAGCTTGCCTTGGGAAGTGTTGAACCCATTGCGTATAACATAACCAATGCAGCCGCCATCGGGAGCTCGCATAGCATCCTTGGTGGGTGGTGTGTGCTGCACAACTTTGGTGCCACCGTACAGAACGAATAGCTTGTCTTCGCCCTCAGGATCGAGTTCTTTGTCGAGGTGATCAAGAGTTTCAAGCGACTCTTTCATTTGTGGCACAGATTCACCTGATTTGATTTAGAATATTAAGAGACAATTTATTAAAATAAGTTTCAGGCTCACCGGTCAACATGCTCTCGTCGACGATGCAACTGCCGCGCAGTAACACTAAATCGCATGGTACAATGTTATCATAGGCAGAACGCGTTATTGAGACCAAGTCTCCAGGCAACAGTTGATCGGAGACCAACTGACGCCATTTATTGTTACGCAGCACATTCAGCAAATACGGCTTATTGCCCATTTTGCGTATCTCGGACATGTTGCGGAGCTGCTGTTGCACCAGCGTACATTCGAATACGATCAGCATACATAACGTAAAGAGTGAATAATACCAGTACTCATCCAGACACCACAAGCCCACTGAAAATATTTGAAAGACGAAGAATGGTGCCGTGGCGCGCTCAATGAAGAGCTCGTGGAATTCAGGCACAACCATTTCCATTTGATTTATACCATAACGCTTTTCAGCCAAGGCAATGGCTGCATCCGATTCGAGTCCGCGTGAGCTGGCATAATCTTGCAACATATTATTAACTGGAAATGATATGCCGCGGAATGTGGCTTTATCCTCATCCCAAACGTATTTGGTTTTCTGGAAAATAAAATAGTACAACACCTGTCCATCGTCCAGCTTCGTGGTGCATATGGAAACCATCTGTGAGGAGCCATTGTTGACTGTTGGCACCACCTTTGCCAGAACGCCCGCTTTAGGCTTTTTCACCTGAGATAACGAAATTTATAATACGTAATTTATAAATTATCCGTTGCCGACACCTACCTTACGACAATTCAAGAATGTCAACACATGCACGCTCCAATAACAGCAGAGCATCGTCAGTATTTGCAAGAACACAACGCCGCCAACGGCAATCATTAAGGCTTCGTAGTGTTCCCCCGGCTCATATACAACGACCCACAAAAAGATCGCCAAATAGAAACCCACGAAAGGAAACACAATACCACTCAACGCAATGGGATTTGTCACATGTAACGTCACGTATTGCACTAGCTCATCTAGCGCTCCAGTCGATTTACCATCTGCGGTTGTTTGCGCCAGAACGGCGCCGTTATTATCACTAAAACTCATTGTTTTCTTTTACTCTTTCAATTATTGCAGGTCTTTACATTTATAAATTGCTGTTGGTTGATTTAAATTTGGTGAAAATTATGATTTTCCTTTCAACTATCAAAGGGATGAAAATTATAGATGATGGACACAATTTCCACAATTTTTAACGTCAAAATCAACAGCTGTCAGAGTAGCATTTTCTTGTTTTGACTTTTGTGACGTGTAATTTTTACTACAGGGCTGCTCAGTTAAATTTGGATGAACATTTTGAGGGATTTTTTGTGCACTTGTGTCTACGTTTTCTTGGGATTTTGTGCAGCGAAATGGCCAAGACACACGGGATTGCTTGATTGGCAATCAATGAACTTTTCTTGCTCTCTTTCATATGCTGATTGTTGGTAGCTCACACGACACGCCAACCATAATTTTGCATTTCTTTGAACATTTTATTTCGTAACCTAGCAACACTATTCAGATTGCTGATTGCCGACATGTACAGCAATCTCAAAATGAACAAATTTAGATTGCTGCAATCTGTGTTCATCCGCTCCGGCTCTCAGAACTTTTGATAGTTTCACATTGAAAGCAACAACAAAACGATTAGATTGTTTGATTGCCAATCACCGTGTGAGTTGTGGAAAAAGAATTAAAAATGAAAACACAACAGACTGCCAAATTTTACTCCATATGAAGAGACTTCTTCTGTTTGCTAATTTGTGTGTAAAATAAATGTACGATTGTTTACTCAAGTTCTGATAAGTCGTTAACCGGAACCACAACTTGCCGTTAAATTAACCTTAAACCCGTTTATCGGGTCATATTTACCCGAGACACTTTTCATTTGCAAAAAAAAAACCATATTAAATATCAAAAATTAAAAAAAAATACCATTTTATTTGTTGAAATTTTATCTTTGCAATCAGAATGAAAAAATTGTACATATGTGACATATGTGCAAAGAAGAGAAAAAAAACATACATGTGCACTATACGTTTATCTGGGTCAAAATGACCCGACATTTGCTACCACACGATCTGTATGAAGCATGATATAATTATACAGGTAGCATTGACAAGTATAGATTTTCTCAGCAACAAGGCAACGACCATCTGTCAAAAACAGTTGTTCGTGCAACAAGAATTAAACGAATGTAAAAATAAATAAATTCCGCAAAATATGTGCGTTAAATACACAATTATAATAATGAAAGTTGTGAACAAATTATGTGTGATATGTGTTTAACGTTTTCCAGCCGTGGTGTTTTAATAATAATTGGAAACTTCTTTAATTTCGTCCATATGCATCTGCAGCTGCTGAGGTTGCTACATTTGAACGTTTTCAACATTTTTTCTTATGTTTGCACTTAATAACACAAAGTTCACAAGTTATCTTCGTTGTAGTAATAATAATTCACTATTGATTAAATAAAATAGGCAATATTTTGTAAGAAAATGTTTGGTTATTTGCAAGCGCTGAAACATTAACAATGGCGAAAACATAAGAAATAATTGAACGCTCTCTTTCTAGGCATTTTTTTTGACAGATGGTCGTTGCCCAAGCAACTGTCAATACTCCCTTATATTATTATACCATGGTATGAAGGATCAGTTTTTGTTATACTGTTTCACTTCTTTTTGCTGTTGTGCAATCCTTTCTAATTTTTTTGCAACTTTGAGTACATTGCAAGTGAGATACAACATTATTCTGTCGCAGTGTCGCCAGATGAAATTACCACCAAAATTCTCTTTTTCTCACACTTAATTCCCATAAATTACCACAGTCGCAAAATACCTCAAAATACCTCAAAATTACCACAAAATACCATAATACCTCAAAATACCTCAAAATACCACAAAATACCTCAAAATACCTCAAATTACCAAAACATACCAAAATGCAGTAAACTAAATTGATTCTGACAACATCATAACATAATTACCAAGAATTGACCATATTCAATAAAAAACATTGATTTTAAATATTATTCAGTTCTTTATTTATTAAAAACATAATAAGCATATTAATTCAGTTCTTTTTCTAAATATTAATTAAATAAAAATATACACGTAATAAATTAGTTTAAATTGATATGTTCATAGCTTAAATAAATTAATTTTTATACATTTCGCTATTATAAAGTTCATAGTGGATTTCATTAAAGTTAACTTCTGTTGTGTAGTTTGATTTCGATAAGCTCTTAGCGTATAAAATGCTTGAAAGGTATTTTGTGGTAATTTGAGGTATTTTGTGGTATTTTGAGGTATTTTGGTATTTTGTGGTAATTTGAGGTATTTTATGGTATTTTGAGGTATTTTTTTCCCACGCGTGGTAAATATCCCACATGTGGTATTTTTATTCCCACGCGAGAGATTTTTACCACAAAATACCATGGGAATTCCCACATCCCACAATCGTTGAAAAATACCATAAACACTATTTATCGTGCTTTTCTGGCAACATAGTTCTGTCGTTGGCGTATGTACTTTTCATACTTATGTACACTTACACGTATGAAAACATGCTTTTTTATGGATCTGTTGTGCATGTGCAGTGTTCTCTTTTGTGTTGTCTTTTAGTATTTGCGTTATATCATGCTAAAAATCAATTGGAAAAGCGATGCAACACTACCACGAAACAATCAATAAGGCCGTGTGCTATTCGGAAACTTTTCACTCGTGGTAGAAAAGAAGTTACTGACTTGAATACAATTTCTGTCGAAATATAACTGTCATTTTTACTGTGTCAAAAGAACGATGAAATTTTGACAGCAATAAATTTTGACTTTTTAGATTTCGGTAGTGTAGTAGCGCAAGAATTTAATTTAATTTGCAAAATTGTTAATATACACTAAACATTAAACAGTATTTTATGCAAATATTTTCCACTTCTGGCTGCCATTCTGTCGGAAGCACAAAATTTTGAACGAGATTATAAATGTTTTTTTTTCTATTTTTGCTTGTGTCAAAAATTCTCTTGCCGATGATCAAAATTTATACTAGCCCCTGGGGCTACATGAATTTTGGACAGTCATATTCACCTCACATTTGCTAAATATTCTCATTCAGACTGTCAAAATTTCGTAATCCGCTGTTCATTCGCTGTTCGCTGATTCCAAAATCATTCAGTTTTTTTACTAGGATAAGAAACCACGACGTAGATGTGAAGCAAATAAGGGTAACAAAAAAACAGAGGATAATAAAACGTCTGCTGTGTGTGAGCATTGCTTAAAAACTTTTTTGACCTTTGCATTGTGTTCGTGCATGTTGATCGTGTTACCTTCACAAATACAAAGAACCTGATGTATTGGAAGATAACGATGATTATGATAGGGCAGATCTACCAATGCCTAGCACATCAAATGCAGCTCAATCGAATCGGATTTATCAATCGGTTATAAATCTTATGTAATTTGCAAATGTTTTGTGCAAACATATATTTAAAAAAAAAACAAATATTAAAACCATAGCTGTTAAGTAATGATTACTCGTCGTAATAATTACGTATTCGATTCTTTTTTTCAAAAAGGTAAAATAATTGATAAAGTACGATTCTTTTCTGTTTGTAATCGTAATCACATGATTACGATTACAAATAATCAAAAAATAATAACGATTACTTGAGATTACGCAAAATAATCAAAAAGAATCAAAAGTAATCAAAAAAATAATCTGATTACTTTTCGAGATTATTTTTGATTCTTTTTTGATTATTTAAGGAATTTCAGTCTTAGGTACAAAAAATTTTGTTAAATTTTATTAAAAAAAACAAAGTTATGTATTTCATTATAAAAAATATATTGACAAAAAACAAGAACGAGAACAATAATGTATTATAGTACAACATAAACGAAACAAAAATAAAACCTTTTTACTCTAAATTACTATTTGCATTCATAACAACTAATTTTTCAAAAGAAAAATCAGACAATGATTGCCGTCTTGGAGTGTTTACTATGCCGGCAAAAAAAAAATAGTCTCTCAACTGGCGCTGAAGGCATTAAAGGAGTATTGAATGAAAGAAATGGTTCCTTCAACAAGCCATACTTTTGCCAAATCATTTCAGCACTTGAATTTTCATGCAAGTAGCAGAAGAGTTGGTCTGTTGGGATCATTAATAGGCTTTAACGGTGTCCTGTGAAGAACCAGTTGTGTCAATTTCATCATCACTTTCACAATATATTCCGTACTTTAGACTGAACTTCTTAAAATAATCAAAAAAGAATCAAAGATAATCTTTAAAAGTAATCGAATTATTTTTTTGATTACTTTTGATTATTTTTGATTATTTTGCGTAATCTCAAGTAATCGTTATTATTTTTTGATTATTTGTAATCGTAATCAATTACTAATCATAAAATTCTTGCTTAAGGATTATATAATCATTACAATTCTTTTTAATAAATAATCTAATTGATTACTAATCGTAATCGCAATTAAACAGCTATGATTAAAACTAATATTTCATGAACAATAAAAAGCACATTTTAATTTTATCTCATTGAAAAATAGAAAATTTCCATACAAAATACACTACGGGTCAATATGATCCAGATAAACGGGATTAAGTTGTAAAACATGTAAACGGGTCTAAGGTTAGTCAGCACTTGTCCGACAGATAATACCTATTCGAACAATGAAAAAAACCTGTTTTGCTAACCGCTGGTTAAGGTTCTGATTCCTTTAACAAAATGCTTTTGATAAAAATAAGAACGGTCAAAGGAAAAATCACATTTATCTATATTTTCAAGCTATTGATTTTTCAAAATAACTTTTTTAATAGATCTTCTAAGAAAACAAGCTATTTTTTATAAATGATATTGATAATTAGGGTACTGCTTCAGAGATAATATATATAATAAGTATTATATATAAATATATATAATATATATATATAATATATATATAATATATATAATATATATAATATATATAATATATATATAATATATATAATAAGTAATAATAATATATTAATTTCAGAAAATTTTAAATAAACCAAATCCGCTCAGTATTTCACAATTTATAGCTGTTTGTATGTAAACGTAAAATATTTTCTTATATAAAATCACAATACGCGGCGTCCGTGGCGTAGTTGGTTAAAGTGCGTGGCCGCTATGTCAACGAACCTGGAGACCCGGTTTCGAACCCCAACAGCGACAGTAAATTATTTGAATTAAAATAATTTTTCTGTACGGCCGTCACCTCTCTGCAGACAATGGCAAACCTCAGAGAGTAATCAAAATGCCATGCAAAGCTTCTTGAGAATAACAACATTCCGTTCATCGCCGTTCATAGTCGGCGTTAAGCCTGTAGGTCCATTTCTCGGTCAATTGTGTACAAACTTAATAACAAAGTCAAAGTCCTTTCAAGGGCTGAAATGGCCAGTTATTTATATATTTATTATAAAATCACAATTTTCTTTAAAATCATCGTTATTTCTATGGATTATGGAAAGTAAGCAGCTCAAAAATTTATCTTTCACTTGGTATATAAGATACTATAAGATTTATTTGATTTTTTATGGTCTTCTTTTATGATAAAATGATTTACCTTTGAACGGACTGTTATTATTTCAGGCATATTAATAACAAATATACAGTGACTCAAAAAATTGATCGCATGTTCAGGAATTTCTTACAAAACAAATATTACAGGAAAACGAAAAAATGGATTATGAAAAGATTATATATTTTTACAAACTTAATTTTTCTTAAATAAAAAAACACATTATTTTTTTAATTTTTCAGAATTTGTAGTAAAATAAATTAGAAAAATTAATTAAACATATTCGATCAATTATTTGAGTTTAAAAGTTAATATTTTGTGTAGCCTCCGCGTGCTTTCAAAACAGCATTTATTCTTCGTGGCATGGTTTCCACCAAATTTTGCATAAATCCTGTGACAGTACATTCCATTTTATCTGGACTTTTTGCCAGATATCATCGAGTGTTCGTGGCGCACATTCACCATCCCTCAATCCGCGTTTAAGCTCCACCACAAGTGCTCAATCGGATTTAAATCAGGTGATTGCGGTGGCCAGTCCAAGACGTTTATAGAATTTTCCTGGAACCACATTTTTGTTATTCTAGCCGTATGTTTTGGGTCGTTGTCTTGCTGGAAAATCGATTCCTCCAAAACAACTCCCAACATATCCAAATTTTGGAAAAGGTTTGCTTTTAAAATATTAATATAGTCCTGTCCTGTAATTTTTCCTGCAATTTTATGACACTTTACAACTTCAATCCAAGTCATAAACCCCAACAGCATTATTGAGCCTCCTCCAAATTTCACTGTTGGCTGAGCATGTCTACTGGATAATTTTTCACCTTTTTTTCTCTACGTCCACTGCCTCCCATCAGACCCATATTTGTTAATTTTAGTTTCATCGGACCATATAACCTTGTTCCAATCGTCAATGCTGTAACTTTTGTACTTACGGGCAAATTTGAGGCGCAATTTCTTATAGCGATTAGACAATAAGGGTTTCTTTACCTCAAAGCGACCTTTAAAACCATTTTTTCCTAGAAGATTTCTAATTGTTTCGTCCAAAACATGAATGACGTAATTTATTTTCAAGCATTTATTTATTTCAACAGCATTATCGTGTACCCCATGTGTAATTTGATGTATTATTCGACGCCTTAATAAATTTGATATAATGGGTTTTCGTCCAGCGCACTTCTTAATCGTCAAATTTTCACATTGAGCGCGAACTTTGCTAACTGTTGAAATAGAGCACTTTACATATAGAGAAATTTGCCTATGAGAAACACCCTCACGCAAGAAATGTTCAATTTGCTTAAACTTTTCAGGTGATATTGCTTAAATCTGAAAGATTTTTCAAATAATTACATTTTGTAGTTACAAACTTAAAAACTAGTTTAGTTTTACCTTAAATAAACAAGTCTCACTAAAATCAAAGTTAATGACCACATTCAATAAAATAGTTTCGAAGTTTGGTTATTCTTTTATTATTTTTTAGCAAACTCAAAAAATTGATCGAATGAACTTTTAGTGTTTCCAGTCCAACACTTAAATAAGCACTGAAATTTTTTACATATATTACTGTCAAATGAGAATAATAATATAACAAAATTAATAACCGTTACTTTTACAGTAGTGGCTTTAATAGTTTGTACACAATCTACTGCTACACGCACTGCTTACACACATGCGATCAATTTTTTGAGTCACTGTATAAAATAAAGAGATCAATAAAAAAAAACTATAAAGTTTTTATATGAAATGAAAGGTAAAGCCTTACAGTGTTATTTATAAACACATTTTAGCGCTTGTTTAACTTTAAACAGCATTTAAATATGAAAACGTGATTTATAAACATTTTTCATAGTTGTTTAAGAACTGCGTAACTTAAACGCCAAAATTTGCGTTTAAAGACTGCGTAATGCGCACCTTACACGGTCAATCATTTGATGTCAAGCATGTGTAAGTGTGGATTGATGCTATCCCTTAGACACATCAAGCATAGCGTCAAATTTTCATTCTTCATAATTGTTCGTGAAATACAGACGTGCCATGAGTGACACAGACGATTGCAGCGCATATATTGCAATAGCAAATGCTATTAAAAAACATAAAAATAAAAACATAAAAATTGTTTGTCCTCGTCAATTCTTTTTTTCGCAGCTTCGTTTTTCTCCGCAGACATGTCCGCCACACGACAAAAACAAACGAACTGACGAAAAGCCGTCAATCAAGCCCTTACACACATCAATCCGCTTGACCAGCATTGCAAAATATCAAAAATTTTAGATTTTCGTCAATCAAACAAACAAATATTTACTAACACATACAAATTATTGACGTCAAATGATTGACCGTGTAAGGTGCGCATAAGTCTAACCTAAAATTTTCAGCAATCAGCTGACCTTGAATGGAAACGATCAGTCAAAATTACAAATTTTCGGTTGCATTTTCACTTAATGCAACCGATAATTGCAATTTCGGTTGCATTTCCTCTGAATGTAAAAGATTTTTGTAGTAGAGTTTGTATATTTTTGACATAACACTTGCTCAGTTACACAATGAATATAAATCGTTTATAAATAACAATTTAAGCAAGGTTGCGTATCACCTTAAACGATGTTTAACTAAACAACTGCTTAAAGGTTGTTTAACGAAATCTAATAAATAAGACTGTTATACTATGTTTCCATCTCCTCGAAATCTTGCGATTTTGAAAAAGTGTTTTCAAAGTGTTTCCATCTGGCATATTATGACAGCTAGATTTCATTTGACAATTAAGGCTTCATTTGCTTGCTTCTGATTGGTTGCTAATTGTTTTTTGTTTTTAATCATTAATCAGTTGTCATTACCAAATGTCAGTATGACAATTTTAATACGAGCTGAATAGGGCTGGATAGTGATGTATAACTTTTCAGGGATGCTGCATAGCATTTTATGAGATTTTGTATAAGATTTTGTTGAAATCTCGAGATTTTGAAATCTTGAACTTGTATGAAAATCTCACTAGATTTCAATGTAGATTTAACGAAATCTCACAAAATCTCAAGATTTCGAGGAGATGGAAACGTGGTATTAGTCTTTAAAAACAAAATATATTTTAAACACATTAATAATGAAAATTTTTGAGAAAATAATGGTTTTGTCAGTAATAAGAATTATATGAAATCACGTATATGTAATACTATGTTCACACGAATGCCGAAAAGCATTTTTTCGGACAATAATGGCTTTTCAGATGAAAAGCTACATGATATCAATTTTTTCGCCATAGAAAAACTGTCAAATGGAAAGTATCAAGCATTCACCGAAAAACTCTGAAAAGCTAGAAAACAACCCTGATTTGAAGTCTGTTTTTGTAAAAGGGCTTAAAGGGCTTACACATCGGCGAATCTGTTCGTCACACGGCGGCCATGTTCACACAAGTTCGCTAGTTAAGAAGCGATGTTCGACAGTTTGTCACACGGTTGGCCGTGTTTACAAAAATTTTTGATTTTCTCTGTCGAACAAGGGATGCTGCCGAGAATGATGACAAACAACAACAAAAATCAATGGCTTGTGTGACGAACAGGTTCGTTAAATTTGAACGCTAACTTTTTCACACACGTTCGCGCCGCCATATTGTTCGCAGTTGTCAATGCTATCTTGTATTATTATACAATGACAAAACACAATAATAAGAAACATATGACTACTGTGTGCCAAATGAAAAGCTACTTTTCAAGTGTGAACACCTTGTTTTGAAAAGAGTTCTTTCAGCTGAAAAGCGGCTTTTCGGTCTGTGTGTGAACATAGTATAAAATTTAATATATTGCCATAACATATTTTGTTCGTATATTTCTGAAAGATAATTTAATTCTTGCAAATAACAAACATATAGATGTTTTTTGAACAGATCTTGTAGCTCTTGTAGGAAAAAATGTGAAAAATCGATAACTAGTTGATTTCTTGTTCGACTAGAAAATTTTTCAGAACACACTTTTAAATCGCGGCACCCGGAAATCATGTCCTAAAGTCATGTCAAGTCATGTCCTAAAAAGTACTAGAGTTTATTTATTTGCAACTCTGTCTTCCATCGAATTCTTTTTGTTTTTTGTAAAATAAGGGCACCCCAAACGATACTACATGTCGGATGGACATGTAGTTCGACAAAATAACGGCACTATTTTTCGTTGGTCTCAAACGGTCGCACATGTTGGATGGACTTCATTATTTTAAAGTTGCCAGCGAGTAAACATCGAGCATTGTGCAGTGCTCGATATATTTACAAATTTTATTTTTATGAATTCCTCTTTTATTTTTCAGAGTCACTGTGAGCCTTCTATACAGCTCAAAAAATTCCTTCTAAAAATGTACTTTTATAACATTTGTCATTTTTCCGCTCGATGTTTCTCACTCAAGAACTTTTATCGAATGAGAAAATGCACTAAGTTGGATGGACACGCACACAAACGATCGCACATGTCGGATGGACCGAGCAAAAAGTCAAAAACTTTCGTCTTTCATCGGACATGTCCATCCAACTTCATTTTTAGCACACGAACGATACTACATGTGCGACGACATGACAGGTCCATCCGACATGTCGTATCGTTTGGGGTGCCCTATATACACATGGCAAGTGAACGCATGCAAATCAAAAATTTAATAAAAATGTACTTAAAGAACAAATTATGGAATATAGAATAAACTAAATGATTGAAGGTAAGTGGATTTGTGGTGGGTCCATGCTACACGTAACCAAAAATGATGAATTTTACGATAGGGACATCTGACTTTCATGAAAGATTTATCTAAATTATAAATGAACTGATTCTTAAAACATAAATCTCCTAAGTCAAAGTTAATTTATGTGTTATTAAAACTAGTTATTTTCGATTTTAGCACCGCAATGAGTTGATTTATGCAACAAAATATGATGCGAAAGAAAACAACATCGTGCTGCTATCAGGTAATGTAAAATTTGTAGGTTAGAACACTTTGTCTAATGTAATGTTTAAATAAAAATAAATTCAATTGCATACCTTCAATTGTGAATACAACTTTAATTTATTTTTTGTTTCTATATTATAGTAAAATGCACAGAAAGCAAAGCAGCAGAGGTGGATGCATCCGATAAGTGGAAAGCGGATCTAAAAATATCCTGCGTTTACTGTCAAACATCGTAAGCAATGTCGCAAAACGTTGATAGCAATGCTGGTTTTTCTATATGAGGTAATTATTAGTACTTTTTCATTTTTAAAAATATATAAAATGTTCATGATGAAACTTATCGATAGGGACATCTGACTATAATGAAAGATTTATCATTTTCACAAAAAGCTGATTTACTTTGTAAATTATTTACAAGAACATTATTTTTTTGTGGTGCTAATGCAAACGTTTCTTTTCAGCTTAATTGCAGACCTTTGTTTTTATAATGGGATGCTTTAGGGAAGCTTATGAATGACACCTATGAGGTAATTTTAACATGGTCATATTTTATTTAACCTATGAAAAACATGTATCTATGATGAAACGCATGATAGGGACATCTGATAAATATCATGAAAGATTTATCTTATTTATAATAAAACTGACTTGGATATCGTTAAAATAATAAATAAATAATTAATAATTTTCTCTTGAATGAAGCATTTATTTTTTGTGTTTTCTTCTCTTTTCGTCCAGCTTTAAATATCGCCGTCATGCTGAATATTGATCCACCGCAACTCAAAGTAAAACTTTAAATCTTACGAAGATTTTGTGTTAATGAAAAATAAACTGACATTAAATATATATTATTAAAAAGTTTGTTTTAATTTAATTATCTTTAAATGGTTTTTCAAATTGGGTATAAGAAGAAGTCTACCTTATGCGGAATATATCTACTTTCAGCAAGTCGCGCTGTTATGTTTTGACCATGATCAAATTGCATTAACTTTCTAAAATAACTTGATAAGAATCGTGTTGAGCAAGCGTAACAACAAGAAAAAACAAAACAAGCAAACAATAAAAAATTTAGGGGAGGAAGTGTTGGAGTTAGAATGGATATTTCGAATATTTGATCTGTTAAGATGAAAATCGAATTTGTGGATCATATCCTTGGTCACACGAAACATCTTTAAGATGGGAAAGAGGCAGAAACTTCCGTTTGTGCTGGGTTGGTAAAGGAATATCAATTGGAGCAGTGCAGGGCAGTTAATGTTTCTGCCTAGTAGTTGATAAACAAACATGAATAAAAACACCAGATATTCTACTGCCTTTTTTCATGAGTTTGCATGTTAACTAACATTGAATGGGAGTCATTGACGGTGACTTAACCTGTATTGCATATTCAAGGATGAATCTAATAGGTGAAAGAAAGATATTTTGATATATGTATTCAATACGTTGAATTGGAAAACTTTTTTGACTAGTGTTTGACTAAATCAAGTGCAAATTTAACTCCATAACACCCATACGGGAATGAAAATAAAGTTCCTTGTGGTATATAGCTTGTGCTTCACAAATAATTTACTGAGAGAATCATCTTCCCGAACATTTTGAGCGAAGTTGGAGTTGCTTTCGACAATATGTGGTAGAGTAACATTAAATTAAGTTGGGTACCAAACATTTTTGTTGGCGCAAGGTGGAAAAACCGATTAAAACATCTTGGAGATGTAAATAGTCAGCGTTGGCATGTATTTCGACAATCAGCCAAACAAGCTTAGAAACGTTGCTTGGAAAAAGCTTTAGATTACTATTGAGAAATGTTAATAAGCAATTGTAGAATGAACGAAAGCGTTTCCTTTGAATAATATTAGAAATAAGTATTTAAATAAGATTTTTTCCAAGAGTCTCTTTACAATTGCAAAAAGTATTTAAAGAAGCTTTTTCCAAGTGATTTTTTTTACGATTGAAAATAAGTACTTAAGTAAATTATTTCGGTTATTATTATATATTTTGTTAATTATCTCCCTCCCTATATTAAGTCCATCTTCTTATATATTTCACACCCGGAACACATCGCATCTCCGTTCGCTTCCATTAAAGCGTAAAACATTTTGTGTTAATTGTAATGTAAGTAATGTAATGTAAATATAGTAACCAGTTTTCCACAAAGTAACTCCGATGTATAAGCGTTGTGTTTTCTCTTGAACGAATTCAGCTTGGAAAAAGCTTGGTTTTTGGCAATCTATAACTGCTACGGCTAATTGTCTTTTATTGTAAAGAACAGTTGTTTGACCTAATAACGATAATTAACAACAATTAAGGAGAGTTTTTGGACACACGATTAAAAAAAAAATAAAATAAATTTGTCGTTAGGCTCTTCAGAGGATCGCTTAATGTAACGTAAATACACCATCCTCGCCTGGATTTATTGCATGGAGCTAAGGTTAATGTACCACACAAAGGCAAAAGCCATAAATATTGATGAATTTTAAATTTCAACAAATTAAAAATTAAAAAAGAAATGAAGGAAGGTTAAAGCATAGTACCATGGCTTGGCCTGGTTTGAACCCGAGACCCCTGAGGTGGCAGTTAAGCGCGTGCACCTACTCGACTACCGAGGACGCTTTAGTTTGCATTCCATCCATAATGACTGTAGTTGTTACCACAAATACTGTTTTTTATAAATGCCAACTGTTGAAGTTTGAAGCCCTGGCTGTCGATAAAACAGAAGAGTAAAATGTTATGTAATATTATTGTTATGTATCTTAGTATCTTTTTGGAGTACGGTATTTGTTATTTGTATTAGTAAGTCTCGCATTATATGTTTGTTTATACCGTATCTGTTATTTCGTATTAGTTAAGATTTTTTAATTATATAAACAAATGTCTATAACTATTTCAATGTTAATGTATTTGTAAATTTTAAATTAGGCTGTTAGGATTTTTTCTAAATGTTGTTAATTTCTTTTACGTCCAGCAGCCGAGGAAACCAGTAAGACTTAATTTATATTTAACTTGATCTATATTATATTTCATATATTTTTCTTATATTTATCCTAATTATTCATTTTGTCCAATATAGAGAATAAACTTTTCTTAAAATAGTCGCTAAATGTCCTGAGTTTTTTATTTGTCGCTTTGTTTGAGTTTTTTAAGTCCGACTAATACAGGGAGTTTATTCACGGCCGTTGGGCACAAAAGCCAACAATTTTATTCTTGTTTTCAATTTTGCCAAATAAATTCGAATTTTCGCCACCTTTTTGTGCTACGTTTTTGCGCCTTCTATTTGCCGTCCGCCGGGATCATATGCCTTTATCCCAAGAAAATCCGCAGAAACGAGTTAGCAGCCGCACAAATAAAGGAATCCCACCACCTAGATTCGACGAAGTCAATATGCCACTTAACCACTCACCTGCTAAGGGTTCAGCCACTACGCCAGCGCCAGCCAAGCAGACTCCATTGAAGATGCCACCAACGATGACATCACCAGCTCCAGCCATGCCGACGCCTCCAGCCGCTAAAACTGACCCACAAATCGCACCGAAACCTGCCATCGAAAACGAAAAGTTCGACGCCATTACACGCGAATTTGATCGGAAAATTAACAGCATGATGAACGAGTTTAAGCGCCAGATGCATTCTATGCAAGCCCTGGTGGTCACAAATAATCAGCAGCTTCAAGAGAGTGTGCTTCAACTGAGAAGCGAAATTAATCAACCACAACAAAATTTGATGGATTTACAGTCTACATCACCGCCAGCGATACAGCCGACTCCAAGGTCAAATATTCCGGAGCCGATACCGCCGCCGACGATGCAGCAAACTCAAACACAGGTAAAACCAAACACACAGCCTTCATCGCTCTTACATCCATCAGCGCCAACGCAGCCGACGTCGCAATCGTTACCGTCACCAGAGCAGATTTCAATATCTCAACCGAAATCGTCGGTGGCACCGCCATTTTCTACACAGACGACGTCGCAGACGATGCAGCCATTTTCGGCCCAGCCGATGCCACAAGTATATACGCAGCCAAAGCCCCAGCCGACGTCGCAAATGGCGCCGCCACATTCGATCCAGCCGATGTCTCAGATGCCTTCGTACATGCCGCCGCTGCAGCCAACACAGCAGCCGACGTCGCAAATGGCGCCGCCACATTCGATCCAGCCGACGTCTCAGATGCCTTCGTACATGCCGGCACTGCAGCCAACACAGCAGCCGACGTCTCAAATGGCGCTACCACCTTCAACCCAGCCGACATCTCAGATGACCTCGCATATTCCGCCAGCAGCGTTGCCGGTCCCGGCGCCGCAACAATTCAACCTGCAGCCAGCACCACAGCAAACAATAATGCAGAGTTCGTCGCAGCCACAATACCAGACTTTTTGCCAGAATTATAGGGAAACTCCGAATTCATTTTACGATGAGAGCATACGGTCCAACCGCCACAAAAAAATCTACCCACTGCCTATATTTTCAGGTTCACCCGAGGACTGGCATACGTTCGCCGAATCTTTTCAGAGCACCACGACGGAATTTGAGTACTCGCCACTTCATAATATTATGCGCCTGCGCGATGCACTTAAAGGATCAGCCCGAGAGACGGTAGAGAGCCTCTTATCCAACTCTGCCAATGTGCCAAGCATCATGGACATTTTGAGAGAAACGTTTGGACGCCCGGAGCAACTTATTAGAAGCCAACTCCAAAGGGTACGTGCGATAGCACCACTAGCCGACGACGACCTGAACGCGTTAGTTATTTTCGCGAATAAAATTACGAACATGGCCACATTTGTGAAGAACGCGCGAGGTGAACATCACCTGTCTAACCCGACGTTGCTGAGTGAGCTGGTCGCGAAACTACCGGTAGCAAAACAGCTGCAATGGGCTGAAAGATGCATCTCGCTTGAGGGTCCGCCATCCATAGAGGACTTTAGCCAGTGGCTCAACCGCTTACGACGCCTGGTGAACGCCGTGACAGATTCGTTGCCTACTACATCTTCACAGCACGCACGTTCCGCTCCTCAACGCAAGCACGCAGCCAATGAACACGCCATGAACATTGGCCGGAGATTTGCTTGTGTCACAGTCGCTCCGTCAAAATGCTCACTATGCGACAGCGACTGCAGTAATATTTCTAAATGTCCACTTTTTTTAAATCTTACAGCTAACGAACGATGGGAGAAAGTGAAACAAATGCATGCGTGCTTTTCCTGCCTGAAAAGAGGTCACCAAGTTGGCAAGTGTTTTTCACGAAAACGCTGCGGTACCGAAGGATGCAATCACATCCACCACAAGTTGCTTCACTGCGCCGGCACCGATCGCCAAAGCACCACGATGTCTCAACCAACAAACAATGCAGCGCGAAGGGTCGACCGATCGTATACTTCGAATCCATCGAGTTCCACTGAAGCTCCACAAGACCGGCGAAACTGTCACGCGCATGAAAGCCATCACGGCGCGGTGCTTTTCCAGGTTATGCCCGTCGTAATCTATGGCAAGGACCGAGCCATCACCGTATACGCTTTCATTGATGACGGAGCGAATGTTTCAATGATAGACCAGGAGTTGGCCAACGAATTAGGATCCCACGGACGCAGCGAAATGTTGGAGCTTCAGTGGATCAACAAAAAAAGCACGCGGCAAGAGTCGGAAGTAGTGAATTTGCTGATAAGTGGTGTTGAAAACAATGCCCAAAAATATGAACTGTCAAACGTATACACTACCAATAGTTTAGCGTTGCCAACACAGTCATTTAGTTGTGGTGAGTTTTTAGGTACTAATAAAAACAGGCACTTGACAGGGTTGCCGCTTAGTGAGTATGACAATGTTCAGCCAAAGCTCATAATAAGCTTGACGCATGCCTTTTTGACGGTGCCTTTGGAAGTTCCTAGAGCCCCTTCAGAGGAAGGTCTTATCGCAGTCAAAACACGTCTTGGATGGATGGTATATGGACCAACTAACAAAAAGGTAAAATATGAATCGAAACATGTTCTTCACGTACGAAAAAGTTGCGGATGTGATACTGCGTTGGACGCAATAAAAAATATGATGACTGCGTATTTCGACATGGAAAACTTCGGAGTGAAGCCAGGTGTTACGACATTGCGGTCAGAATCGGAAGAAAGAGCTATGGAATTACTGAAGGCAACCGTAAGAAAATCTGGTGAAAGATACGAAGCTGGATTGTTATGGCGAAATGAAGAGGTGACGTTTCCAGAATCCTTCCAGATGGCGCTACATCGTTTAGAGAGCACAGAGCGTAAAATGATTCGGAATCCAAACTACGCCACCGAGTATTGTGAAAAAATTGAAGAGTATGTCAGAAAAGGATATGCCAGGTGTCTAAATACAGATGAAGCTGAAATTCGCACGGACAAAACATTTTATTTGCCTCACTTTGGTGTTAAAAACCCAAACAAAAACGGTATACGGCTCGTATTTGATGCTGCAGCTGAAATAAGAAATGTATCACTCAACAAAGCCTTACTTCCGGGTCCAGACATTAATAAACCTCTTTTGCAAATTCTTTTCCAATTTAGAGAAGCGCCCATTGCAGTTTGTGGTGACATAAAAGAGATGTTTCACCAGGTAAAAATTAAGCGAGAAGACCAGGACTGTCAACGATTTTTATGGAGAGGCGGTAATGTTAATATGCCAGTGAAGACCTTCATTATGGAGCGAATGATATTTGGAGCAACGTGTTCGCCTACAATCGCACAGTACGTAAAAAACATCAATGCTCAGGAATTCGCTGAAAGGTATCCACGAGCAGTTAAAGGCATAACAGACAAGCACTATGTAGATGATTATGTAGATTGCTTCAATACAGAACGCGAGGCCATTGATGTTGTAAAACGCGTAATAGAAATACACAAAGCCGGTGGTTTTGAAATGCGTAACGTAGCGTCAAATTCGGAGCAACTTTTAAGTGAAGTTGGCAACGCGGCAGCAAACACATCAATCAGTATTGAAAGTGGTGAAAATGGTGTTGAACGTATCTTAGGTATGCAATGGTCTACGCAAACAGATGTTTTTTGTTTTGCTCTGCAATTCGCAAAGGTTCCCAGCGAAGTTTTAGATTGTCAACGAAAACCAACAAAGCGCGAGACATTGTGTGTCACAATGTCTGTCTTCGACCCTTTTGGATTTTTGGCCAATTTCACAGTGTGCGCCAAAATAATAATGCAGCAAGTATGGAAAGCCGGAATAGACTGGGACGAGCAGCTTCCGGATAAAATCTTTGTCAAATGGAAGAACTGGCTAGAAGAGCTGAAAAAGGTGAGAACATTTCAAGTGCACAGGTGTTATTTTGTTTCTCTAAGGTATAGCGATTTGGAGCTGCATATATTTTGCGACGCAAGCGAGGAAGCGATGGCGGTTGTGGCTTATTGGCGATATCAGGAGCCGTCTGGTGTGAAGTTGACTTTTGTTGCAGCTAAAACATCGTGTGCACCAACTCGGTATCACACTATACCCAAACTGGAGTTGCAAGCAGCAGTGATTGGCGTGCGCCTAAAAGACACCATTGTGAAATATCATGGTTTAAAAATTGGAAAGTGTAGTTTCTGGACAGATTCACACACAGTAATTCGCTGGATTCGATCAGATCATCGGGTCTATAAACAGTTTGTGGCAAACAGAGTGGCAGAAATTTTGGATTCATCAAAGATAGCTGATTGGCGATGGTGTCCTGGCAAACTGAACCCGGCGGACGATGCAACAAGAGCAAAATTTCCAATGGCATACAACGCTGAAAGCAGATGGAAGAACGGTCCAGAGTTTCTACGACTTGAAGAATGTGAATGGCCTGATGAATCATCTCTACAAAACAGCGAGGACAAGAGTCACGATGAACTTCGGACAAAACACTTTTCTTTTCATTTGAGCCAAGTGAGTAGACTTTCTGTTCCAAATATTAACCGTTTTTCGAAATTCCAGAGGTATAAGCGAGCGATGGCTTGGGTACTGCGGTTCAAGAAAAATATTTTGAAGTCCGTCAGAATGGAGTGCAGAAGCAAGGGTGAACTAACTGCTGACGAAATCAACGAAGCTGAAACGTTCATTTTCCAATGGGTTCAACAAGAGGTATTCTTCAACGAACGAGCAAATCTGGTGGAGATGCAAGCGATATCCAAGGACAGTTCTCTCGTATCGCTCAACCCTTATCTGGACGAGAAAGGTGTCATCAGGGTCAACGGTCGGATAGAACATGCTCCCAGCTTGTCGATGTCATCAAAACATCCGATAATTCTACCAAAGCAACATACTCTCACGCGTCTTCTGGTAGAATATTATCATGCGAAGTTTCGACACATCAACACGTCTACTGTTATCAGCGAGATAAGGCAGCGGTTCTGGATTCCTTCGATACGCTCTTTGGTTCGAAGCGTGGAGTCTCACTGTACCTTCTGCAAAGTCAGGAAAGCAAGACCGGTACAGCCTCAGATGGGAAATCTTCCAGTAGATAGAGTGACACCCTACGTCCGGCCATTTACGTATACTGGACTTGATTATTTTGGCCCTGTCTTCATTACCATCGGCAGGCGAAAGGAAAAAAGATGGGTGGCCCTGTTCACGTGCCTTACTGTGCGAGCTGTGCATTTAGAAATGGCAACAGATCTTACAAGCGATGCCTGCCTAATGTGCATTAGAAATTTCGTCAATCGACGAGGAGTACCTCTCCAGATAAGAAGCGATAACGGCACCAACTTTGTCGGCATAGAAAAGGAGCTTTGTGGTGTTGGAGATTTTCTCGACCAAGGAAAAATCGTTTCTGAATTGTCGTCGCTCGGGATCAAATGGATTTTTAACACGGCCTCAAATCCCAGTGCTGGTGGAGCATGGGAACGCCTAGTTCAGTCAGTGAAGAAGGCCCTTCACATCATGTTAAAAGAGTACGCGCCTCGTCTCGACACCTTTAACAGTCTACTACTAGAAGCTGAAAACATCGTGAACTCTAGGCCCCTTACCCACTTGCCGACTTCACCTCAAGATCCCGAGCCGATTACGCCAAACCATTTTCTACTGGGATGTACGAACTCGACACAAACTCCAGCGCCATTCGAACCAAAACTTCTATGCTTAAAAAAACAGTGGCGAATTTTAAAAAATTTAAAAAATGGTTTTTGGAAGCAGTGGATACGCGAGTACTTGCCAGAGCTCACTAGGCGAACAAAATGGTGCCTGCCTGCTAATCCTGTCAGCTTTGGATGCCTAGTCCTTGTATGTGATGACAGTGCCCCGAGGTCACAATGGAGAAGAGGTCGCATAACTAACCTTTTTTACGGCAAAGATGGCGTTGCGAGATCAGCGGAAGTGACCACTAGCAGCGGAACAATAAAGAGACCGGTATCCAAACTTGCGATCATCGATGTGGAAGAACCTAGCACGCAAGAAGGTGAGTCTCCCCGTCCGGGGTCGATTCACGGGGGTGGAGATGTTGAAGTTTGAAGCCCTGGCTGTCGATAAAACAGAAGAGTAAAATGTTATGTAATATTATTGTTATGTATCTTAGTATCTTTTTGGAGTACGGTATTTGTTATTTGTATTAGTAAGTCTCGCATTATATGTTTGTTTATACCGTATCTGTTATTTCGTATTAGTTAAGATTTTTTAATTATATAAACAAATGTCTATAACTATTTCAATGTTAATGTATTTGTAAATTTTAAATTAGGCTGTTAGGATTTTTTCTAAATGTTGTTAATTTCTTTTACGTCCAGCAGCCGAGGAAACCAGTAAGACTTAATTTATATTTAACTTGATCTATATTATATTTCATATATTTTTCTTATATTTATCCTAATTATTCATTTTGTCCAATATAGAGAATAAACTTTTCTTAAAATAGTCGCTAAATGTCCTGAGTTTTTTATTTGTCGCTTTGTTTGAGTTTTTTAAGTCCGACTAATACAGGGAGTTTATTCACGGCCGTTGGGCACAAAAGCCAACACCAACTGTGATGCCGTTGCAAAAATTTATGAACATTGTATTTTTCAAGGAATATTCATATTTCAAAAACATTTGACAAAAAAGATATCTGAATTATTTCTTATAATAAAAAAATTTATTAAAAACTTAATAAAGCTAGAAAAATACAGACATACACTAATATATTAAACATTTTATGATATTATTTAAGATTTAACCAGCAGCAACACGACCGCGTCCTTGGAACATCATCATCGATTCGGGACCACGAATAACACGTGACATTAATTCCCAGCACATTTTAGCAGGCAAAAGACTGAAATGGAAAATATTTATAAATTAGATAGATTATTCGAATATTTCATTGGAAAACTGTGAAGTTGAATAATTTAAATAATTTAAAAAGAATTGTTTAGAGAGCCAACATACCACTTGAGCGGTGTCAATGTGCGTATGGAGTTTGGCAGCACGCACCACACCTCATTTTTGAGCACCGCTCCTGTAATTTGATCGGCAACATATTGGGGCTCTAGCATGGGGAACATGCGTGGACGCACACCAGCAAACATTCCTGTATTTATATAATATGGACATATGAGCGACATTTGAATATTATCATAACCATGCGTTTTCAAATCGGTCAACAGGCTCTCATGAAATCCAACGCAAGCAAATTTCGTAGCACTATAGTCGCTGCAGCCATAGGTGCCTAACATGCCCGTAACTGAGCCAACGGTAACAATGTGACCTTGATTGTTACGCATCATGCTGGGCAGAAAAGCTTTTACAGTCCAATAGTGGGCCAGAATATTGATGTTGTACGTGTTCTGAATGACACGATCGGAGAGATCCCAGAATGGCTTACAACACACGATGCCAGCATTGTTGATGAGCACATCGACATGGCCCACTTCGGAAATAGTTTGTGCAGCGCGTTGATAGACCTGTTCGCGATCGGATAGATCAACGGTATAGCCTTTGCAGCAGTTGAGATCATTTTGTGCCAGCAGATCAATGGTGATTTTAATGGCTAGAATTAGAAAGTGGGACAACATGAAACAAAAGTCAACGAACTGTATTTTCAATTTATGTAAAAATTAATTTTGAAATAGTTAGGCTTGCTACAAGCAACAAATTATGATCATTACAATTAGCAAGCTGCTAAAAAATTATGCAATATTTAACTACCTTCTTGATTGATGTCCCAGACCACGATGCGTGCATTCAATTTGGCGAAATTTAAAGCCAATAAACGTCCAACACCGCCACCGCCACCGGTGATTAACACCACTTGACCGGAGACATCCTAAAAATATAGTGCTTTTTTAAACATTTTGTATTTTGGTGAAAGTTTATGTTTGTTGAATTTTGTATGCAACACTTATTATCACATAAGATACACTTGTTGCCAAATAGTAGCAGCCAATTAACACTCATACAAAAAAAAAAAAAAACGCCCTTTAGTAAACACATGTAATATTTTTCAGCTTAATAGAGACATCGAAGGTTTTTTTAACAATTAAATATGGGCTATGTAATTTCGACATATTTCATTAAGGCAAAAAAAAAAAAAAAATATTAAATTATATTTCAACTATTGCTATGTAACTTGGATCATTAAAAAGTTTTTGAACTGCATTAAAAAGTAATTATGTTTTTGAAATATGTCAAAAGGGAACATTAAAAATCATGTAAATAAACCCACATTAAAAACTTGCCTAGATGTCAATCTAGTGATGCATTAGCTTTGCCATTAAACATGTTAAATAATAGCAATATGTATTTATGTCTGTTGACCGTAGAAAAACAATTAATATAAATCCAAAATGTTGTTTTCATGGTTGCAGCATTATGTCTTTTTTATATTCAAATGTATGTATATTATTAAATTCAAATTTATTTTTACATATTTTGATTATCTTTTTTAACACTTAAAATCAATATACCTACTATGAAGAATAAAATCAAAACTTAAAACGAAAACAAACAAAAAAAAATTAATAAAAATAAAATAGAATTTAACCCTGCAGTTCAAGTTTATTTATTCAATTTGATCAAGGTTCGGCTGTAGCGACAAAATTAAAGAATATTAATTTTATCAGACGAAGTTCGTTTCTTAAGTCGTTTGTTTTCATGCCTATTGACTTTAAACCATGGTATAATAATACAAGGTAGCATTGACAGTTGCTTGGGAAATCATATACTGTCAAAAAATATACTCAAAAAGAGAGCGCTCACAATCCGCCATTGAAAACACAAGCAATGTTGAAAACGTTGAAGTGAAAAAAAACAACAACCACAGCAGCTGCTGATGTATTTCCACAAAAAGCTGTTTTTGACAGTTTATGTTTTCCTGTTGAAGAGAAAATAAGCAGTTGTCAATGCTACCATGTAAAGAGTGATTTTTTAAGTGCCTGATAACTTTTTTTTTAAAAAAAACGCATAAAATTTGCAAAATCTCATCGGTTCTTTATTTGAAACGTTAGATTGGTCCATGACATTTACTTTTTGAAGATAATTTCATTTAAATGTTGACCGCGGCTGCGTCTTAGGTGGTCCATTCGGAAAGTCCAATTTTGGGCAACTTTTTCGAGCATTTCGGCCGGAATAGCCCGAATTTCTTCGGAAATGTTGTCTTCCAAAGCTGGAATAGTTGCTGGCTTATTTCCGTAGACTTTAGACTTGACGTAGCCCCACAAAAAATAGTCTAAAGGCGTCAAATCGCATGATCTTGGTGGCCAACTTACCGGTCCATTTCTTGAGATTAATTGTTCTCCGAAGTTTTCCCTCAAAATGGCCATAGAATCGCGAGATGTGTGGCATGTAGCGCCATCTTGTTGAAACCACATGTCAACCAAGTTCAGTTCTTCCATTTTTGGCAACAAAAAGTTTGTTAGCATCGAACGATAGCGATCACCATTCACCGTAACGTTGCGTCCAACAGCATCTTTGAAAAAATACGGTCCAATGATTCCACCAGCGTACAAACCACACCAAACTGCATTTTTCGGGATGCATGGCCAGTTCTTGAACGGCTTCTGGTTGCTCTTCACTCCAAATGCGGCAATTTTGCTTATTTACGTAGCCATTCAACCAGAAATGAGCCTCATCGCTGAACAAAATTTGTCGATAAAAAAGCGGATTTTCTGCCAACTTTTCTAGGGCCCATTCACTGAAAATTCGACGTTGTGGCAGATCGTTCGGCTTCAGTTCTTGCACGAGCTGTATTTTATACGGTTTTACACCAAGATCTTTGCGTAAAACCTTCCATGTGGTCGAATAACACAAACCCAATTGCTGCGAACGGCGACGAATCGACATTTCACGGTCTTCAGCAACACTCTCAGAAACAGACGCAATATTCTCTTCTGTACGCACTGTACGCATTCGTGTGGTTGGTTTAATGTCCAATAAAGTAAGCTGAGTGCGAAACTTGGTCACAATCGCATTAATTGTTTGCTCACTTGGTCGATTATGTAGACCATAAATCGGACGTAAAGCGCGAAACACATTTCGAACCGAACACTGATTTTGGTAATAAAATTCAATGATTTGCAAGCGTTGCTCGTTAGTAAGTCTATTCATGATGAAATGTCAAAGCATACTGAGCATCTTTCTCTTTGACACCATGTCTGAAATCCCACGTGATCTGTCAAATACTAATGCATGAAAATCATAACCTCAAAAAAATCACCCTTTATTATTATACCATGACTTTAAACAAGTTGATACTGAATGACGAAGATGCATAATTTTAAAGCTTAGCAAGCCTGTAGCCAAGAGCGGGTTTCGGTATGAACTCCCTTTCCCCCATAGGGTCAAAGAATTAACAAAAAATATGTTGGCTGTGTCGTGAACTCACCCGTAGGTTTTGACGTGACAGTGTTTCTATATTCTTGTCCTTATTCTTCCGTTATTCTTTTATTTGTTCTAATAATTTCCTACTTCTTTTTGACTTAATCCTTTCCTATATTGTAAAGATGTGTTTTAGGTCTGTCTTAATCATTGTCCTAATCCATATCCTAATTCTTGTTATAGTCCGGTTTCATTGTGTTATTTTGTTGTTTGTGACCAGTGTTGGTTCCCTCGAAAAAAACTTTTGAAATCATAAGTTTTGTTTTCAACTTGTCGGAACTTTGTTAGATTTTTGTTGTTGATGTTTTTGTTTTTGTTGATGTTTTGTTTTTGTTGATGTTTTTGTTTTGTTGTTGTAATTGTTATTGTTGTTTTATCTTTGCTGTTTTTGTTGTAGTTGTAGTTGTTGTTGTTGTGTTGTTTGTATTGTTGTGTTGTTGGTGTTGTTACTGTTGTAGGTTTTTGCTTTTGCTTTTGCTTCTTCATTGATTGCGCTTTTCTGTGGTGCATTAACTTTGCCTTAGCTGCATGCAATTATTCCATGCAAAAAATAATCGCGTAACACATGGTCCAATAAGTCCCGAGACTAACTACTAGGTGGCACCTCTAACGAAATATCGATATTATATTTCGATAGTTCTAACCTTCAAACAATACGTGTACAAATTTCATGACAATCTAACGTTTAGTTCAGAAGTTGCAGAGATTTAAGTGACGCTACTGTTGATATTTTCAAAATAATGAATTCAAGGCAATTCCGTGTGTTGATTTATCACTGTTTTTTTATAGGAAAAAATACCGTCCAAGCTGAGCAATGGCTTCGAAAGTGTTATTCGGACTCTGCTCCGCCATTTGTCGATGGTATGCTTAGTTTAAACTTGGTCGTACAGACACAAATGATGCTGAACGTTCTGGACGTCGAAATGAGGCAGTTGTTCCACAAAACATAAAAAAAGTACACTAAATGGTATTGACCGACCGTAAAGTTAAGGTGCGCGAGCTAACTGAGGCTCTGAAGATATCGAAAGGCAGTGTGGAACAATATTACAGGAACATTTGTCGATGAGAAAGCTGCTTTCCAAATGGGTGCCACGTTTTCTCACACCGGACCAAAAACAACAACGTGTTGATGATTCGGAGAGCTGTTTGGCACTGTTTTGAAAGAATAAACATGAATTTTTGCATCGGCATGTGACAATGGATGAAACATGGTTCCACCATTACACACCGGGAAACGGTTGTCAGCTGAGTGGAGAGCAACCGATAAAAGCAGCCCAAAGCGACCAAAAACACAACAGTCTGCTGGAAAGGTTATGGCATCTGTATTTTGGGATGCGCATGGAATTTTGTTCATCGACTATCTCGAGAAGGGGAAAACAGTCAACAGCGATTATTATATAGCGTTGTTGGAGCGTTTGAAGGATGAAATCGCGAAAAATCGGCCCCATTTGAAGAAGAAAAAAAATTCTTTTTCAGCAAGACAATGCACCGTGTCACAAATCGATGAAAATGATGGAGAAAATCCAATGAAGAGGTGATGGCTGAAACTGAAGCGTATTTTGAGGCGAAGCACAAATCGTTTTACAGAACTGGTATTTAAAAGTTAGAAAAGTGGTGGAATAAATGTATTGCTCTTGAAGAAACCTACGTTGATCAATAAAGAAGAATATTTTCAAAAAAAAAAGGTTTTTTATTACTTAGCCTACACTGAAAAAAAAATGTTAGCTTAAAATTAAACACAATGTGTTCAAAAAATGTGTTCGTATTTTGCTTTTTTTTCATATGTTTTTCAAACATGACCAAAATATCAAACGAGACGCAAAGATTGATTGCTATCTCAATGCTATACTCACACTGAGTTCAATAAATATTTTATTGCTTCCTCATTTTAGCTATTTTCATAAAAAAAACTCCATTTCTTAATAAAAATACAGAGAGATATTAAATGCCAAATCAAAATAAAGTTTTTTTTTTGCTCATGATCTATTTGACAAATCTTCATGTTCTATTGAAATTCCAAAACAATCCGTTCATAAATACATATTAACATAATTAACACAATTTAAGAGCTTTTAAATTTAAATTTTTTGCTTTATTATTTTTGGCCTTCTGCTGTAAAAATTGTTTCCTATAGCTTTTTGGATTTTAGGTCACGAAAGCTAATTATAATTTAAGCTTTTGAAAGCCTAACAATTCAACATTAAAAAAAATATTAAGAGAATTTTTGTTCATGGTAAGAATATTTTAACAAATCGGGAATATAATTCAAGCCCCAAGGTTAAATTATTTCACAACGAAAGGATGGCAGGGTTTTTAAAATTAATTCGTGAGCTTATATGCAGCATATGGTTTGCAGAATGCATTTTAAGCGATTGAGACATGATGGTGTTCTGTCTAATCCACAAGAAAGGCAATCCCCCTATTTGCGTGAAATATAGTGGGATAAGCCTTCTTAATACCGTATATAAGGTCCTTTCGAAGGTATTATGTGAAAGACTGACGCCCATCGTAAACCAGCTGGTTGGGCCTTATCAGTGTGTCTTCAGACATGGTAAATCCACTATCGACCAGATATTTGAACTATGACAAATTTAGGAAAAGGCCCTGAAAAACAAATCGACACACACCATCTTTTTTTCGATAACAAAGCCGCGTTCGATTATGCAATAAGGAATCACCTATACTCCACCAAAACTAAATTTTGCATTAAAGCAGTGGGGCCCAAGAAATTTTAAGCGCGGGCCAATGCTTAAAAAAACAAAAAAAAAAACAAAATGTTGCTCATCGTTGCGTTTGGCAAAAAAATTAAACAAAACAAAAAAACAATTACAATGCAATAAAATCACATGTCATGAAAAATTACGCGACACACAAGTAAATGGACAATCAGCTTCCGCATCGACATCATCGGGTGTGGGTTTTTTATTTTGGCTTTGCATGCATTTGTTTTTGTTAAGTTCGCTGGAAAATGTGCTGAACACTGAACGAGTGCGGTGTGTGTTGTTGTTTTTCAGTTGTGTTGTGCAGTCGTTCTTTGATTTTGGCTCATCGCAAAGACAAAATTAAGATAGAAAAAAATTTGTATGAAGGGCGACGCGGGCCATACGGGCCACTACGTGGGCATGTTTGCATTAAAGTAAAGCAGAATGGCACTAGCAACATGGTTAAAATCGGGAAGTTCCTCTTCCCTCCTTTCCATACTTATGGAGGTTAAAAACAATTCCTAATCGTGCGGCTTTTTCAACCTAACAATGAAAAGATCATCCGAGCATTCCCAATAAACATCAACCTTGGAGATTGGCTTGACCTCAAGTGGAGCTCCAGTTCGTTTCTCCAATCTCCAGTGCTGGATCTCCACTTGACCTCCACTTGAGATCCAAGCCTTTCTCCAGGGAAATGGACCTTCAATCTCTAGTCGAGATAATGCTGGATCTCCACTTGAGCTCCAAGATAATTCTCCAAGTGATCTCCAGCCCAAAAAGAAATAGAATAAGTACGCAGTTAGTGTCTCGCAAAACCTTTCCACCATAGTGTAGCGGCTAGCGCGCTGACCTTTAACGCAAACATGCGCGGGTTCAAACCCTTTACCAAATTAAGCCAAATTTTTTTCTTGTTATTTTGCTTAGAAATGTTTTTTTTTTCTATTTTTATTAATGGATAGATTTACAAAAGTTAAATTTAAGTAAAACTTAATATTAATATTTTGTATACGGCCTCTAATTATTTATATTGAAAACAATTTTTTCGAGCTCTAGGCCAAGCATGTTGTCAACAAGACAACATGAAGAACAAAGAAGGCAACAACCAACAACAACAACAACGGCTCTGTATAGAGCAAATCACACAGCTTGACTATACAGACTGTTTCATTGGCCGCTACACCAACTCATCAGTAGCCTTTGTATGACTTTACACTGTGATCCACTCAAGCTACTTAGGTTCTACATATACTGCCAATATGCCGAGAAAGTTACCCGGAATTTTGTTTTTGGCAGAGAACGCTGGAATTTTTGTAACTGAGTTCTTATCTACTTTTTGATGCATACTGTACTAAGGTTAACAACCTAGATCGTAACATACTTTTAGGCATAGCCTTAATTCATGTGCATCTTCGAAATTCGATCACAGCGGTTTACTGCTATCAGAGCATATTGAAGTTGTTGTTATTTTTGCTGTTTAGCTCCTCCATTTTTCCACACTTTCATTTTAGGGTTCAGTTAGTTTAACTGATGGTACACCTAAGATGGTGTGGAGACCATTTTTTTTTTTTTTTTTTTGTAATGAAAGACTTTGTTGTTTTTTTTTTATGTGATAAACACACAACAATTATAATTCAATATAATTTAAGTAAAAGATTTAAGGAAAATAAAAAACAAAAATAACAGCTTTATTTTTCACTCCATAGCAAGGAAAACCTGCGTTTGTTCTTTAGAAAGAAAGTTATTATATTGTTAATTTGTTTATTTTCAATCACTTTTGGAACTTTATTTCATTAATTAATTTTAATTTATTTATCATGGAAATTTTTCTGTGTCAGTCGGTATTTGAACCCCGGTCCTCTGTCATATAAATTGCATATTCTACCCAATGCGCTACGGCCACCATCATCTACGCTTAAAGTTTTTTTTCACACCTTCAGCTCGTTTGCTGCGTAAACGAGTAAGCTATTTAAACACATACAACTTTCCTTGTTTAACATGACATCAAAATGTAAGAGTGTGTGACGTTGGAGTTGACTTGGAGAAATGGGTTGGAGATCAAGTGGAGGTAGAACCCTTTTTTCCAAGCTTGGAGAAAAATATTTTTCTTGCTTGTTGGGTTATGTCTGAGGCGTAGTGGTACGAGATTTTACAAGAGCATTATTTTGCTAGCGTATGTTGATGATATCGATATCAATGGCGATAATTCGCGCGAAGTCAATACAGCATTCTCTAGATGAGCGAAAGAGTCAAGTTGAATGGGTCTTAAAGTAAACGCAGATAAGGCAAAATACCTAGTGTCAACAAACAAATTGTCTCAGCGTTTTGGAAGACACGTCACTGTTGACAGCACCTTCATAGAGGTTGTTAAGAACTTCGTTTCTTTGCGATGTGAATTTTTAACACGTTGACTGCCGCGGCAGTTTTCAGAAAACTGGGAAACATGACAATTTGATTTTTTCACATTATATTACTAAAAACTCTATTTCTAGATCACAGTTATCATCAAAAAGTAAAAATTATGTTTTTTTAGGAGAAAAAGGACCTACGAATTATCTCGTAGTTGGCTTTTATCGATACTAGCACTGATATAACGGTTTTATTCGTACCTATCGGTTTTATTCGATTAGTACGAGATAACTCGTAGTTGGCTCCTTAGAAGGTAACGCAATATACGAGTTATCTCGTAGTCGGCAGGCAACGTGTTAAGCTCCTGAAACCGTCGCGGTATGTGGCGGCCATGGACGAGTGCATTAAGAATTGCGTGGACTACTCGATGGCAATGCGAGACCATGTTCGAACCCCAGCTGAAACTATAGAATGTTTTTTTCAATTGAAATTTATTTTTCTGATCGGCCGTCCCCTTTTTGCACACATGCGTATTGGCAGTTCGGAGTCGGCATATAACTAGTAGGTCCAGTTTTCGGTCATGTGTGTAATAAACATTTAATAACACACACAACGCAATTTGCTCATAAGAAGCTCGGTCAAAGTCCTTTCAAGGGCTGCAGCGGCATGCTTGCATACAATTTATTTATTCACCAAGCAAGGTATCCTTAATTTAACTTAAATTACATTACATTATAAAAGGGAAAAGGGTCAAGATTAAGGGTAATAAGGCAAGATTTTAGGGATGTTTTAAGACTTGTTAGCTTTCTTTTTATTAATTTTTATTTTATTTTATTTTAATTTTTTTTTTTTTTGTTTTTTTTTTTTTAACGAGTGATAACCCACCCCGATATAGGGGGTGGTATTGTAGTGAAGAATGATGGTATTAGGGCGGAAATAGGGACTTGGAAAGATTTTTCTTAAAGGTTAATTTGGACATTGAAGGTAAATAGTACTCGCTGATGTTATTGAATTCCCTACAGCATCTATTTATCGGCTCATTACTTGCGTAGATAGTGTGATGCTGATATTTATTTTAAAGTCTTGTATGCCTTGTTCGCCTTATTGGTTCATTCATATTAATTTTATTTGATATATATTCGCTGTTAACAACACCGTTAATAACATCGAAGGTAAAACATGAGCTAAGCAATGTTCTTCTTGATGAAAGGGGCATTAGATTAAAAAGGCTAAGCCTATGTTCATAGGGTGGCAAGGTATTGTAATCTAAAGGGTTAAACGTGTCCCTAAGTGCAAAAAGCAAAAATTGTTTTTGGATAGATTCTAGTCTCTCACTGTGTGATTCAAACGAAGGATTCCAAATAATGCAGCCATATTCAAGAAGAGGACGGACTAATGTACAGTATAATGTCTTAGTGACCCATACATTTTTGAATTCTCTGGCCGTGTTGCTTACTGGCCCGAGACACAATTTTATCGTAATGTAGATTGAATCGCAACTTATTGTCCAAGACTACTCCAAGATCAACGATAAGATTGACTCTATTAATTTCAATACTATTGAGAAAGTAACTGTTACTTGCTACTACATTTTTACGGGAGAAGGTTATTACGTAGCATTTATTGACATTTAGATAAAGCTTATTTTGATTGCACCAGTGCTGTAGAGATAACAGTTTCAACTGTAAGTGGATTACATCTGTTTCCGATTTAATAACATGATACATTTTTAAGGTCGTCTGCATACTTTAGATGTGATATCTGATAAACTATCGCGTAGTTTATCAGATAGGTCTGAGATAAAAATATTAAAGAGGAGCGGACCAAGGTGACTACCTTGTGGTACGCCGGATGTGCCCAAAATCTGTATAGATAAGGTGCCTTGAAACTACCTACATATATCGGTGTGAGGTGTGATGTTTTCCAATACGATGGAAAAGCTCCATGGGACAGATTTATTGAAGATTATACATAAAGGTATGGTCAGTGAGTCTAAACATTGGACTAGAAAGCATGGGGGTATAAGGTCAGGCCTGGTCCTTTATTTGGATCAAGTTCCTTAATTGCTTTGGATATCTCTTCTTGCGTAAGTTGAATTGACTAATTTTAGGTGGTATATTTGAATAGAGAGGGGCATTGTTAGCATTGTTTATTGGTACACAGAAAACCTCTTTAAAATGGTCTGCGTATAAATTGCAAATCTCTAGTATATTCGAAGAAACAACGTTACCTTTAAACATGGATGTAGGATATCCGTCAGACTTACGCTTAACGTTAACGTAGTCAAAAATTTTTTTGGGTTCTTCAACAATTCTTTCACCAATAAGGTTGATATAAAATTGGTAAGCTTCTTTTGACTTAATAGAGAACATTTTCCGTACGTACACTGTTTAACTTGTGGGACACTATTTTCTGCTTCCGTATTTTCTGTGCTAAAAATGGGAGAAGAAGAACAAGCATAAAATCGCTCTCTCGAGCACACAAAGTGCACAGAGTGTGCTAGAACTCAAGACTTCGAGTAAAGTAAGAACAAGCATCAAGAAGAATAAGCATCAATAAGAAGAAGCAAATGTCAAATTACATTTCATAATTGTTTAGATTTTGCTATAAATAAATTCACAAATTGTGTGCCTAAAAAGAAATTTACGTACAATAAATAAATAATAATAAATAAAATTTAGTAATTGTTCAGTTTTGCATTAAAAAATGGCTTTTAATAATTTGAGTGAAAGTGTTTTAAATTTTGTGCTGCCGTCTGTAGTCAAAATCAGCTGTTTTGTGCTTGAAACTTACTAGAAGCTGTTTCCGTACTTTTGCAACTGTTCTCACATTACGTTTTTACTCTCTTGCACACATTTTACACAAATCTTACACAGTGTAGAGTACGGAAACAGACCTATTGACTCACTTCCAGTTATTGACTGTTCTATCCTGATGCCGCCGTTAAAAAGCTTTTCTGTCAGAAATATATTTAATTCACAAAGAGGGAAATATGTATTTTCTTCTCTTAACCTTTATACCCTGTTTCCTTTAGGTGCATAAGTGGCAGTCCTTCCTTTGGCGTTGACAATTTATTAAATTCAAAAGCCTTCCAATGGGTCTGGCCTCCCGAATTTCAATTTTTTTTCAGGTATCCTGCCTTTGCTGATTGTTGACCTTTCAAAATTGTTTTCCTTCGCAAAGCGTAAGACCGCCCTATGGCTTAAATTTTAAGTTTCAACAATCGCGGATTGTCCAATTTCGCAATAAATGTGCACTTTTTGTTTAATATCTAAACTGAGAGCAATCCTTTTTTAAATTTCACAAAAAATGCTAGAAATTGAAATCAAATACTTAAAATTCAGCGGTTGTTAAGTGGTGCAAAACTAAAACAATGCAATTATTTATTTCTTTCTTGTTGTTATTTTGCTGAGTTGCAAAAAAGTATAAATAATCCATCTTTTTAACATATGTTAATTTAAACATGATAAAGCATTATTTAAAATTTAATAACAAAACATTTAATAAATAGAATCAATATATACCACAGAGTTAATTTTTAGGTTTATTGTTCAGTTTTGCACTTTAGTGTATTTTTTTATAAAGACAATTTCGCAGACAATTAATTGACAAATTACTCCTTCTTCGATGGAGTTCTTCGATGATAGACAAAAAATTTTATGATATGTAATACAAAAATACAAATCCAAATATATTTTATAATGCATATTAATATTTGCATATTTAAAATACATGAATTTGAATCTTCCATCCCAATCAAAGGCTGCCGATCAAAATGCATAGCATAAGTTTATGGAAATTAGCATAATTCATCAAATTTTATTTTTTATTTTGTAGTGAATGTAAAAGTTCAAACAAGTTCATTTACATTTTTGCAAATATTTATGGGAATATTTTTTTTTTTTTATTTGTTTATCCATGCTTTTTGTGCTTGCCGCTTGGTTGGCTTGTAAAATTGGCTTAATGCAAAAACTGGTTGTCTAACGCTCGCTGCTGGTAAGGAACAGTATTACGAGGGCAATTTGATAAGCCAGTGACTTTTGGAATAAAATGTATTTTTTTTCGCCAAAAAGCGTTTTATTTCTCAACATAGCTTTATCAAAACTTTATTTTAAATCGATACATTTAGTCCAGCGTTTTTCTAATGTTTTTATTCCTTCCAAATAATAGGTTTTATCAAGGTTCTCAAAATAGGTGTTTGTTTCAGTGATGACCTCTTTATTCGACCCAAATCTCTTGCCGCCGAGCCATTTTTTTAGGTTTGGAAATAGGAAATAGTCGCAGGGGCTAAATCTGGGGAATATGGTGGATGCCGTAGCAGTAGGGGAAACCGGGGTACATTCCTGTTTGGGGTACATTCGGCAATGTCATTTTCGGTGTAAAGCAGCCATCGGGCAGCACTGTTTACTAACGAAAATTTATCCATCATTAGTAAAAATAATTATTACAAAGTTTGTCATCTCTAAACAGCTGATAAAGCCACACGTTTTCCTATTTTCATATTAATTTTAGCATTTTTTATTAATTCAAGCATATTTGGATTCTTTTACATAAGTATTCCGTAAAAAAAAAAGAATGTAAAGCAGTGACTTCGGGGTAGATACGACTTTTTATGAGGGGGCACATTCGGCCCTGGTATTAAGAAGCAAAATTGAATTGAAGCTCCCAAACCCCTCAAATCCGGCTTCAATGTCTCTTAGTCGCACAAAATTCATTCCCTGCCAAATGCCGACGCTACCCCGACATGGAGCACATTCAGCCAATTTCACTTTTTTTAAATATTATTAAAGAAAGGTTGTAAATAAAACTTCTGAAAGAAATTTCGGACTAAAATTTTAAAACTAAATAATTAAGTATTGTTAGTAGCCAATAGATATTTAGATTTGATAATTATTTTCTGAAATATTTTATGAAATATAAATATTTTCTGAAATAGCTTAGAAAAGAAGTACCCAGTCTCCTCTAAGTAGGGTAATTTATGGATTTTTGCAATCTCGACTACAGACGTGTGCGCCGGTGTGTTGTCATGGTGGAAGAGCACATTTTTTCTTAATCAAATGCGGTCGTTTTTGCATAAGATCAATATCAAATCAGTCCAAAAGTTCTGAATAATATTCGCCGGTTATATTTTAACTCTTTTCAAGGCAATCGATGTGATTGACTCCGCATGCATTCAAAAAAACTGTAGCTATGACCTTATTGGCCGACAGACCAACCTTGTCCGGAGAAGTCCACTATTTTGACTGTTCCTTGATCTCTGCAGTATTGTGATGCATCCTTGTTTCGTATACGGTTACGAAACGGTGCAAAAAGTCCTTCGGATTGCGGTTCAACATCGCCATACATTCCTTTGAAGTGGTATAAATTTAATTCCTAGTTGGTTTATGTAAAAGAATGAAAAATTCAAAGAAGTTGCAAGTGAATTGTTCTCCAGGACCCTTTGGCTTCCATTTGCGATCATTTTGCTAATTTTAACTTAAAAAAAAATATGTCTCACTACTTTCATAAATTTTTTTTTCACAACAATTTAATTTTGACACTTTGACAATCAGCTGTTCAAAGCTCGAGATTAGTGCTTGAAGAAATTTTTCAAGTCAAGTTCAAGTAAAGTTCGAGTAATATAGAGTGACATTTTGCTTGTTCTTCTTCTCTCTAGTGCTTAAAGAATGAGTACAGAAACGCTTTCAAGTAACTTCAAGTTACTTGGAATGAGAACGGAAACAGACCTAATGATACAGCTTGCTCAAAATATGATAGTAGTCTATCAAGAATGATAGAAAAATAGATTGCGCAGATCGTAAAAATAATTTTCAATGATCTGCGCATCTACGTCACGATAGACTTACGATATGAGCTTACGATATGGCTCTCTGTCAAGTCTCGTTCAGAATGTGAACAAATCATGGTATAATAATACAAGGTAGCATTGACAGTTGCTTGGGAAACCATCTCCTGTCAAAAAATATACTCAAAGATAGAGCGCACACAATCGGCCATTGAAAACACAAACAATGTTGAAAACGTAGAAGTGAAAAAAAAAACAACAACTTTAGCAGCTTCAGATGCATTTGCACAAACAGTTGTTTTTGACAGGAGATGTTTTCTTGTAAAGAGTGATTTTTTAAGTGCCTGATAACTTTTTTTTTAAAAAAAACGCATAAAATTTGCAAAATCTCATCGGTTCTTTATTTGAAACGTTAGATTGGTCCATGACATTTACTTTTTGAAGATAATTTCATTTAAATGTTGACCGCGGCTGCGTCTTAGGTGGTCCATTCGGAAAGTCCAATTTTGGGCAACTTTTTCGAGCATTTCGGCCGGAATAGCCCGAATTTCTTCGGAAATGTTGTCTTCCAAAGCTGGAATAGTTGCTGGCTTATTTCTGTAGACTTTAGACTTGACGTAGCCCCACAAAAAATAGTCTAAAGGCGTCAAATCGCATGATCTTGGTGGCCAACTTACCGGTCCATTTCTTGAGATTAATTGTTCTCCGAAGTTTTCCCTCAAAATGGCCATAGAATCGCGAGATGTGTGGCATGTAGCGCCATCTTGTTGAAACCACATGTCAACCAAGTTCAGTTCTTCCATTTTTGGCAACAAAAAGTTTGTTAGCATCGAACGATAGCGATCACCATTCACCGTAACGTTGCGTCCAACAGCATCTTTGAAAAAATACGGTCCAATGATTCCACCAGCGTACAAACCACACCAAACAGTGCATTTTTCGGGATGCATGGCCAGTTCTTGAACGGCTTCTGGTTGCTCTTCACTCCAAATGCGGCAATTTTGCTTATTTACGTAGCCATTCAACCAGAAATGAGCCTCATTGCTGAACAAAATTTGTCGATAAAAAAGCGGATTTTCTGCCAACTTTTCTAGGGCCCATTCACTGAAAATTCGACGTTGTGGCAGATCGTTCGGCTTCAGTTCTTGCACGAGCTGTATTTTATACGGTTTTACACCAAGATCTTTGCGTAAAACCTTCCATGTGGTCGAATAACACAAACCCAATTGCTGCGAACGGCGACGAATCGACATTTCACGGTCTTCAGCAACACTCTCAGAAACAGACGCAATATTCTCTTCTGTACGCACTGTACGCATTCGTGTGGTTGGTTTAATGTCCAATAAAGTAAACTGAGTGCGAAACTTGGTCACAATCGCATTAATTGTTTGCTCACTTGGTCGATTATGTAGACCATAAATCGGACGTAAAGCGCGAAACACATTTCGAACCGAACACTGATTTTGGTAATAAAATTCAATGATTTGCAAGCGTTGCTCGTTAGTAAGTCTATTCATGATGAAATGTCAAAGCATACTGAGCATCTTTCTCTTTGACACCATGTCTGAAATCCCACGTGATCTGTCAAATACTAATGCATGAAAATCATAACCTCAAAAAAATCACCCTTTAGAAGAGAAAATAAGCAGTTGTGAATGCTACCTTGTATTATTATTCCATGTGAACAAATATGAAACAATGGCAAAAGATTCAAGAAACAAACTTGGTCTAGCGTGACGTCATGATCGTAAAAAATACTTTGTTCGTAGCTAGAAATGTCAAAATGAAAAGTAAACAACATAACGGAGCTGCGCAATGCGTAATCTATTTTTCTATGGCCCATGTTACACGGTGCTGGTTTGCTCGGCGCATGGTAAAATAATAATAAGGTGTTAGTGAATTTTTGACAACACCAAGAATAGCTTTCTTTCTGTCAAAATATTGAGATCGAAAGAGAGGAGCCGTTGATAGTTGTCAAATTCTATTATTTGTTTGAGTTGCTAGATGATGATGTTTTATAGTTTTTGTAGGTTATTGTGCGAATAAAGTTTAAATAAATATTTAATTGAATTAATTGTGCCGTGTTGTGTTTACAAGAAGTTATTGCAGTTGTCTTCGCCCATTGGGCAAGTTCGCCGTTGAATGGTTTTGCCATTTTATCAAAAACGTGCGCTGGAAGGTGCCACCGACATGAAGCCTTGGCCAGCATGCAAATTGTTTGCATTCACATCGACTGCTTCAAGAAAATATCGAATGCCATTAAAGAATGTTCAATACCTCAACTGATAATAGCCATCAAAAGAAGTGGACATGGCATTGAGCTTCAATCGACTGCACGTTAGATGCTTTATTTTCATTCCAATTCACCATCAGCTGTTTTTGACAGGAGAGGGGCGAAAAAATTTATCATATTGAGAGAGAACTGTCAAATTAACTAACACCTTATTATTATTACACCATGGCTCGGCGTGCAAATGATTTTGTTGTTTTTTCCAATGCAAAACTGTCAAAAATCAGTGAGACTGTGAGATGATGAACACTTTGTAGACCGAGCAAAATATGTTCATTTTTGCTCGGTGTACATGGCAGCGAGCACCGTGCAACAGTGTTGCTGTGTGGTGAAATTAAAGATTTGGGCGTTTAAGTAGCTGAAAAGTACATTTTGCGAAGAAAAGTCGTACTATTGTACTATAACAGTATGAAGAAAATAGTTGTAGGAAACCCTTGTTGGAATAAAGCGTAGGAGAAAAAGCAAGGAACTGAATGAAATGTCAAAACTAGCTCGGCGTGCATATTTCTGTCGTGTGACCTACCAACGTGCAAATTGAGAAAAAAGAATAAAAGTGTTCATTGCACGCCGAGCAAACGAGCACCGTGTAACATGGGCCTATCATTCTTGGTAGTCTATATACAGATGGTAGTTGACAGAGCTGACAGGATAAGTGTCGCATTTAAAGTTACAATGGAGGAAATTCAATAACTCACTAACTTCTCAAATTGCCCTCGTAATTGCACAAGTAAGCGGGCGCAAGCCAAAAAATACTTGGCACTATTTTCCACACGCGCCGTGCAAAAAAAAAGAGCGTAAATAATTAAGAGTAGTAATAATTAAGTAGGAAAACTGTTTTCATTGACTTCTATATTGTTTTTAACGAATTTTAATGTTAATGTACACTCAAAAAAAATCATTTAAAATTTCAAAAAAAAAGACAAAACGCTCTTGACATACTAGATTATAAAACAAAAAGTTAATTCTTTAGCCAAATTATGTAAAAAAAAAATCGATATTTATAGCTCTTTGAATAACAAACAAAAAACTATGCCTATTTGTCTAAAATTTTAATAGTATTTGTTCTTAACGCGTTTGTTACTTAGAAGGTTGACTTCAATTAACTGAACGAACAGCATTGTTTTAAAGCTATTAGCTCAGCCGAAGTTGATTGCCAAATATTCGCTTTGGCACTATGGCTTGAATTTGATTTTTTTTTATGGCCACCGATTAGCTTATTTCTGCTTGTCAAACACAAGCAGTTTGAAGTGCTTGCTTTGCTCTTTGCTATGGAAGTTGTGCGCTGGGAAAAAAATATCATAAACATAAGTAATGCTTCATTCAATAATGCTTTGTATTTGTTGACCATTGGGTTATTTTTTTTTTTTAACATTACAATATTTAAATGCAAGAAAACGAGTTCCTGAAATTCTTGTTTGAAAAAACTGAAAACAACTTTGTTAAGCTGTGAGCTGTGATTGTGGAGAATTTTAAAATCTGGCTACAACAACAAATTACAGATACTTACTTGTATTTATAAATGGCGTTTTCTAAAGCCGGTACTAACTTCAGACAGACATATCTGTCAAAGCAATTGTCAGATTGCAAACTGTCAACAGTAAACTGTTGCAAACAAAAATATTGCAAAGTATAACTTTTCCCAAAAGTGCTTGCAATTTTATCGTGATGAGAAACTCGCTTAAACAACGGTATTAAATGTAAGAACTTTGGTTCTAAAACATGGTTCTATGCGTCAAACACATTCTTGATCGTTTTCGCACAACACGGAGCCGTATAAGAACAGTGCATACTGAAGGCAATATTGCAACCGTTCAGGACAGTGCTGAAGAAAATCCAAATTTATTGATTCGACGCCGTTCACAATAATTTGGTCTTTGTCCGTCAACTTTATGGAAAAGTTTACGCAAACATCTTGTTTTGAAGGCTTACAAGATCTAGTTCGTTCAAGAATTGATGCAGAATGACAGAATATTAGTGAATGGTCCCAAAATCAAATTGCTTAAGATACGCACTTTTATTATTAGCTTACTGGGTATGTCAATAAGCAAAGTAACCGTATTTAAAGTGAAGTGCCGTATTAAAGTGATCTTTAAATACGGCCATTACACCCCGTAAAATGTAAATCGAACCATATTTTTTTTCAAAACTGAGGTTAATCAGCGTGGTACGGTCAACTAAACTCGCTATAGAGTCATGTTTAATAACTTGTTCGTTCCAAGATTAAATGACATGAATGAGGATGAGATGTGGTTCCAGTAGGATAGGGCTACGTGGCATACAACAAACGCAACTTATCAACCTTTTGAAGGAAACATTCGGAGAACGTATAATTTCACGTAATGTACCTGTAAATTTATCTCCAAGGTCTAGTGATTTGACGCCTCTTGATAACATTCTTTGGGAATAACTGAGGTTGCTAGTCCATGTGGCAAACAAACCACAAATGCTTAAAAAGAATCGTTTTTCTGCCATGAAAGTGATACGATTTTGATAATTTTTTTAATTTTTCCTAAATTTCTTTAAAAGGCCAACGTTCCTGTAGCATTTAAGTTTGAGAAAGTTGCAGCGACCTTGGCGAGGGTAAGACTTCTAACTCAAAATCGAAAGAAAAAATTAAGAAATTCTTAATAAAATAGGCCAATTTCGGGTCAAGGACCAACTTTTTTAAAAAATTTGATGGCATATTCGGGTTAAGCAGACGATTTTACGTTAGAATATGTTAGGGTCAAAAGTTTTTGCTAGATTTAAAAGTAAATAGGAAGCTCAATTTGAAACATACATTTTTTATTTCTTCAAATTCACGTTTTTTTTTTGCGGCGCCCATCTAGTATAAGAATTTTTTTTCTCGCATACGTGCTTAAATTACATCCAGGATTCAGAATCTAGCCTTGCAGGAAGTTTTTGGAACATGTTAAGGAAAAGTATGTAACCCATAACCAGGTATGGGCAGAGAGCGCTCTTTGAGCGTTGAGAGCAAGAATTGAGAGCAAAGGCTAATGTAGCAACATAAAACGCAACAACAAATCAAAGACAAAAGACGAACACAGAAACAACACAGAAGCTTTAAATGTAGTGGTGCCCATACCCGCCCATAACCCATCTAGTGTAGATAACATGGATTGAACACATGGTCGAATAAGTCCCGAGACTAAGTAATAAAAAATGTATTTTTGCAAATATTATTCTTTATTCATCAACATAGGCTCCTTCAAGAGCAATACATTCATTCTACCGCTTTTCTAACTTTTTAGTACCGGTTTTGTAGAACAATTTGTGCTTCGCCTCAAAATACGCTTCAGTTTCAGCCATCATCTCTTCATTGGAGCCAAATCTCTTTCCGGCAAGCATTTTTTGAGGTCAGCAAAGAGCCAGTAGTCGCTGGGGGCCAAATCTGGCAAATACGGTGGATGAGGAAGCAATTCGAAGCTCAATTCGAGGATTTTCGCCATCGTTCTCATCGATTTGTGACACGGTGCATTGTCTTGGTGAAAAAGAATTTTTTTCTTCTTCAAATAGGGCTAATTTTTCGCGATTTCATTCTTCAGATGCTCAAACAATGCTATATAATAATCTTTGTTGATTGTTTTACCCTTTTCAAGATAGTCGATGTACAAAATTCCATGCGCATCCCAAAATACAGATGCCATAACCTTTCCAGCCGACTGTGTTTTTGGTCGCTTTGGCCTGCTTTCATCGGTTGCTCTCCACTCAGCTGACGAACGTTTTGATTCCGGTGTGTAATGGTGGATCCATGTTTATTTCATTGTCACATACCGACGCAAGAATGCATGTTTATTCTTTGTAAACAGTGCCAAACAGCTCTCCGAATCATCGACATTTTGTTGTTTTTGGTCCGGTGTGAGAAAACGCGGCACCCATTTGGAAAGCAGCTTTCTCATCGATAAATGTTCCTGCAATATTGTTCCCACACTACCTTTCGATATCTTCAGAGACTCAGTTAGCTCGCGCACCTTCACCTTACGGTCGGTCAATACCATTTTGTGTACTTTTTTTCATGTTTTGTGGAACAACTGCCTCATTTGGGCGTCCTGAACGTTCAACATCATTTGCTCAATGGTTGCTTTTGACGGAGCAGAGTCCGAATAACACTTTCGAAGCCATTGCTCAGCTTGGACGGTATTTTGTACCAACACACGGAATTGCTTTGAATCCATTAATTTGAAAATATCAACAGTAGCTTCACTTAAATCACTGCAACTTCTGAACTAAACGTTAGATTGTCATGAAATTTTTGCACGTATTGTTTCAAGGCTGGAACTATCGAAATATTATATCGATATTTCGTTAGAGGTGCCACCTAGCAGTTAGTTAGTGTTATGCTGTACCAACTTGCAAATTATTTTTTCGTCTGGCTAGTTTCTGTCTTTAGTCTTTTGTTTTAAAGCAGTTTGTTTTAAAGCACTTGAGGGCTCGAAATTTAATCGTTATTTTTTTTTGAGCTAATCCAAAATAAATAATGATTTATGGAAAGAGATATGATTAAGATTAATTATTTATAAAAATGAAATTCTTCGCAATCTAATAGTGTTTTTTTTTGGCAAATATTGCCCACTGAAGCGTCACTTGAATTCGAAAGCAGATAGTTGACAACAGCGGCCTAGGCTTAACTCCAAGCCTACGTAGACAACAATATATTGCTTCATGCGTTTGTAAGTATCAAATATTTTTATGGGCTATAAAACACAATCGAAGAAAAAACTATAAAAAAAAATATTCGGATCAACTTGCGCATAAGTCTTTTGTTTTCACCGTACTTAGGCTTCAATGCGCGGGATGAAAAGTTAAGTATTGTATTATTGTATTATTGCTGTTTTTTTAATTTATTTTTTTTTTTGCAAACTTTCATAAAATTTTATTTTATTTGAAATTTTTTCTGTGAATAAAATTTTAGAGTGTTTTAGATCGGGTACCAAACATGACTGCTATTTTCAAAGAAAAAGAAAATTTAAAAGTTTGTTGCTCCATCGTGATTATGGCAAATCAAACTGAGCACAAGTGATAATAGAGTTGCCAGATCTGACTACCGTATGACAGTAGCAGTTAACTGCTATTATATTTCTCAAAATTCAACGGCATTGATTATAAACTAGATTTTTCCACTCCAGCTCACATTGTTTCAACTGTCCTCAACCACCCTTCTAGGTATAAAATGATTCACAGTAAGTATGACAGTAAATTTGAATAAAAACTAATCATACAGCCATATTTTACGAACTTCAATAAAAACGATACAAAACTCTCAATACTATTACATCAATAAAAGCATAATAAAAAAATCATGTAGTAAAAGCATTAAACATATACGAACAAAAAATGTTTACTTTTCCGTAAAAAAACACAATGGGGCCTCCTATACACAAGCACAGCGAGCGAAGAGCGACGCAACAAGAAAATTCGTGTTTCGACTTGTCGCCCGCTTCGTTCTTCCCTTGTACCCCTCCCCTCATCACACACGGTACAGAGATATTAGATTTTTTTCAACCATCCCCCGTTTCAACCGTACACAGCCAACCCTATAATATAATTCAGGTACATATATAATACTGGTTTGCATTAAAAAAAACGGTTATTTTTTATTTAAATTTGTCAAAAAATCATCTACTTTTGTCCAAGTCCAAGAACGTAGGACAATATATAGTCCGATCGTATAATTTTTGACTTAGATTCATATGTTTTTTTGCAAGGAGTTCATTGAAACCATTTAAAAATTCCTGTGACTCATCTAGGATCTATACTACGCCATCTTTTTAGTTTTATTAATAAACTAGTAAGAAATGATCTTCGACTGGACCGAAGTTAAAATACCCCGACGGCCGAACCAAAGTATATTCACAGTCTTAAGCAATCAATAAAATGTTTATCTGTAAAAACGTTTTCGTTATAGTTTTAACAGAAAATATTCGCTTTTGTTTTTTGATAAAGTCGCTTTGTATGGCAGGTGGGCGTGGTTTTCACTCAATTTGGTTGAATTCCACACACATAGTACACGTTATATATCAAAGTTCATATGCAAAATTTCAAGTCCATACATTAATTTTTGGAGATTTTAGAGAAATTTTATCTTTTTGATAAAATCACTTTGTAAGGGAGGTAGGCGTGGTTTTCATCCGATTTGGTATACTTAGAGTGTATTTGAAACATCAAAACTCATATGCTCAATTGCAAGTCTATATATTAATTTTTGTTGAATTCTTAGAGATTGTCACTTTGTATGGGAGGTAGGTGTGGTTTTCATCCGATTTGGCTCATTTTTAGGATAAAAGCTTAAATATTGAATTTCGTGATGATAGCTTAAAAATTACGGTAATCGTGATCACAGACAGACGGATAGACGGACAGACAGATGGACATGGCTAAATCAACTCGGGTGGTGATGCTGATCAAGAATATATATACTTTTCTATACCTACCATGCCTCCTTATGGGCGTTACAAGCGGAGTGACAAAATTAATATACCATTTACGTTTTTTAAACGTGGGGGTATAAAAATAATTTTTATGTCGTCAGGTTTCGTAGGTAGCTTATGCAACAAAAATGCAATATTGTTGCGTTGAAGGTACGGACAATTTTATTTTACGACAGTAAAAAATGGTTCTTTGACCTCAAAGCGAAAATAAAAATAAAAATTTTGGAGTTTCGACAGCCCGGAGGTAGCAGCTTAATGCTGAAAAAGCAACAACAATGAAAAAATATTGCATGAAATTATAACTCTATATAGGTGGCTATAAGAGATACGTTAAATTTTATGTAAAGCTGACAGTATAGCTGAGGTTTTTTGGCAAATGGTAAAAATAAAAGGTCTTTCGGGGAAATGCTTATAGTAATCTAGATCGTTGCTTGGATATATTGTCCAACGCAAAGGTAAATGTCAATGTACGAGTAAAAAAAAAAAGCAAAATTAAAAAGTAATAAAAATAAAAATAAAAAAAAATTAAAATAAACTAAGAGGACATAAGGACATGTATTAGGACAAGAATTTAGATACGAATTAGGACAAAGATTACAAAAAGGATGATGGAAAGGATTTGAATAAAAATTTGGACCAATCAAGGACAAGGATTTAGAAAGGAATTTGGAAAAAGGCTTAGGACAAGGATTACGACAAAGATTTAGTCACACTTAAAGTAATATTTAGGCCAAAATTGTAAAAAGGATGAGGACAAGGAATAGAACAAGGATTTGGACACGCTAAGGACAGGATTTAGGACAAAGATAGGAAAAATAAGTTGGACAAGGAAAAGGAAAGGAATTTCAACAAGGATAGAGTCAGGAATTTGGGCTCTTTTGTGTGGTGAAATATAAACAATGGAAAGTGAGAAGTAAATACATAGAATTAATTGCATTATGTTAACTTTTTATATAATATTTGTTTTTCTTGGCAGGAAATATGCACGCACTACGCCGGCGCAGCTGCGGTGTTATCTATATTTAATTTATATATTAATTTTATATAAATTAATAAATATTACACAGTGAATTGCTATAAATTTTTATGATTGAAAAGTGCTGAAGAAGCAGCAACAGTGAATTTAACATCGTTTTTTATTTTAATTTGCTCCGATTTCAATTTGAGGATTTTAAAATTAGATTAATTACTCAAAATGCGAGCTATTTTTTGTAATGCAAGCTAAAAAATGTCTTCTGTTTTGCTTGTTACCACCTAAAGAGATGGTAACAATATTCACCGGTAACGCTTGGTCGCAGAATACCAACAGAGTGTTCAAGTTACTAAAAGGTGAATTTCTACGGTAACAAGATTAATGTTACCGCGACAGAATTGATCTGTAAGTAAATAGCAGGGCGCTATTAAAAATCTGCGGGGGGCGCAATAAATCTTTTACGCTACTGGTATAGGGATAAGAAAAGTGGAAAAATTACAAGGATACGCTGCCACGTCAAAAACTACGGATGTGTTCACAAAACAGCCAACTATTGGTTGTGCGTTTGACGTGAAATGTCTCATGTGGTACACTGGATTCTGTCCTTTTTTTAGTTTTGTTTGAATATAAACAAAAAAGTTATAGAAAATTTTTTTTTAATACATATTTGTGTGTCCAGGATTATATACATTTTAACAGAAATATTAACAAACCTTTAGTTTTCTGAATTTATCTGGCAGTATTGTAAGGTATAACGATTCCAAAATATAAAATATCGACTTTGCGGAGAATATAAGAAGATCTAGCAGGAATTGCAGCACAGCATATATTGGATGCTCCATATGCAAAAGTTTCACCATTTTCACAAAGTTGTTTTTTATTTTTTCTTAATTTATAAAATTAATTTCCCGGACAAAATAATGAAAACGAAAATCGTTTCTGACCTAGGCCAATGCAGCAATCTTAATAATACGAAAAAAATACTTCTATTGATATATGTGCATGAAACACGTGCGCAGGCGTAGAAGGCGCACCTGATGGAATTTGTTTTTGCCAAGTTGAGTTCGGATCCTCAATTAAAGCGCAATTACAAAAAAAAAAAAACAAAAAATGCTTTTCACGTAATTTAACTTTTAATTTGAAGCGTAGTGAAATTATTGTACTTTCTAAGTGTTTTTTTTTATGATTTTTTGTATTGTAATCGTTTTCCCGTTCACTTTAGCTTCTAGCCAAGACGTTTGCTCGCCGTGGAATTACAGCGCCGACTGACTATGCCTTCATATTCGCATTTGACTATCAGCCAGATAGCTGCATAGCTCTATTCAAGACTGCTGATTATTTGCCGCGAATCTTCGTGTGGTTTCGGCTATAATTTTCTTTTTGTTGTCTTACCATTGTTGTAGACAATGGTTAAAAAGTTTCTTCTAACTTAAGCGTTGCGCATGCTTCCAAAATGTTTCGATGTAAATGTTGCGCGCTGTTTGTAATGTCTACCTGTTGTCGGTGAAGATGATTTTTGAAAATTTCATTTATTTTTATTTTTCTCTAAGGCTGTAACATATATTGGCTTTCTTGCAGCAATCAATAAAGGTTCGGTCTAGTTTGAATTTATTTACAACACAGCTGCTACTCCACCCATGAGCTTTTCAAGCTCATCAAATAAAATGTTTGTTTCCTACGCTTACCTTATTTCTTGTTTGTCAATGTAAAACGCTGTCTATCAATTTACATCTTCTTCAAAAATTATGCAATTTTTTTTCAAATTAAAATATAAACATATTTTTTGGAAAATATGTGTGACGTTTATGTTTTGTTGCTTCATCGCCTTTCCTTACATGTCTTGCACAATTTGTATCTTTTTTTAATAAGCATGACAACTTGTTGTATTTATTGTATAAATGTTGCATGGTATAAATTTGATTATAATTATTATTTGACTGCAAGATTTATACAATACATGATGTAAATAGAAAAAGGCTGAGACTTAAAAAAGTAATAATTAAGATTTTTTGAAAATAAAAAAGTTAATTTATTCGTCTTCAATAAATTATTCAAAGCTTATTGGAATAATTTTGAACCGATTTGTGTGATTTTACAAAAATACAATTAAATTGATAATAACCTCTGGAAAAACAAGCTTAATTTGCATTAAAAACCAAAAATGTATAATGGAGATTGTTTTAATGTGATCTGAAAAAAATACAAATGTCCATTTGTAATGGTGTTTAATTTGTATAGGAGCCCCCCTAAGGCGTGGTCGGAGGGGAAAGGTCTCCAAGGAAAAATATTAATTTTTCAAAAGAAATAGTGGTTGATTACACTTGTATACCCTCTCCGACCCTCCCTTAAACCACCCTGTTCAGGTGTAGGGAATAAATATACAAAAATCATTAAATTTGTTTGGGAGCCCCCTTAGGAGTGGTTGAAGGGGAAAGGTCCGCAAAGGAAAAACATTCATTTTGCAAAAGTAATGGGGGTCGTTCATACATATTAACCCTCTCCGGCCGTCCCTTAACGTCCCCCTGTCCAGGTGGTGGGAATAAATATATAAAAATTATTAAATTTGAATGGGATTCCCCTAAGGAGAGGTCGGAGGGGATAGGTCCCAAAGGGAAAAATGTTTCTTTTGCAAAAGTAATGGGGGTCGGGGCCTCGGGGTTGATCATACTCTCTTCTTAGTACTTACAATTGTCAAAATCAATGAAAAGCAACAACAACTTCATCGGCTCTACATGTTATCAATTTTCGCTTTCAGATTTTGTATGAGCTGTCAACTTCTATTTGACATTTATGGGCACTTGCTCTCAGCCTTGCGACAACCTTATTAATTCAACTATGACGAAATCAATTCAAATAATTGTAGGCTTATTTTTGCTGCTGTTCGTTGTTCGGTGTTTTTTACCAATTCTGACTCATGGCTCTCAGCTGCGAGTTTACCTTGTTTATTCTACTTTGGTTTATACTAGTAGAGCTAGTTCTCCAGATATAGCTTTTTCTTTCCGTTGTGTTGACCAAAGTGAGGTACTCACTAGTCTCCTCAATAAAAGCAAACGCAGTAGGTTTCGATGAAATTCATCCGCTCTTTCTTGAAATCATGTTACCGTACAAATAGTACTACCGTACATAACCCACATATTGAATACAATTCTCATTACTTCAATCTTTCCAAAACAACGCGTTAAAAAAAGGAGTTGACTGTATCGTGGACACATCGTAGGTATTGACGTGACAGCATTTGCTTGACCTCATTTTTGTCCCTATTCTTTTCTTCGTTCCCAGATTTGTCATTCTTATTCTTGCATTTATCCTACTTCTTCTCCAAACTCTTGATTTCATCCATGCCCAAATTCCTAATCTTATCCTTGTTCGAATTCCTTTCCTAATCCTTGTCCCACTTCTTTTTCCAATCTTGGTTCAGATCTGGTCGCAAGTGTGTCCAAATCCTTGTTGCATTTCTTGTCATTTTTTGTTCATATCCTTTTCCCAATTTTGAACTAAATATTGCTTTATCTTTGTCCTTTTCTCAATTCTTGTCTTAATTCTAATCCTAAATTCTTACTTGATCTCATTTTTGTCCAAATTCTATGTCCTGCTCCTTATCTTATTCCTAGTCCTAATCTTTGTCTAAACCCTTGCTCTCATCCATTTTCTAGTTCTTGTCCTAATCCTTGTTCTTGTCCTTTATTTTTATTTTTGCTTTTGAATTTGGTGCATTTAGGTTACTTTAAGAGTTTTCCTAAAAGCTCTTATGACGCCATAAATTTTTATTTTTTTTTATTTTTATCATGTGACCAAAAACCTCAACTTTTCTATCGTTTTATAAATTTTACCGCAGCTCCAATTGCCGTGGAGTTATAAGTCCATGCAAAGCTTCCTAATTTTTGTTGCATTTTTGCTCTATTAAGCCGTTGCATCCAAATTGTTTTTTTTTTTTAAATTTCCGTTATGAGTTCGAAGAACCATTTTTGGCTGTCGAATTAAATTTTTCGTAGCTATTCTATAATATTGCATTTTTTTTGTATAATAAAATATATATTTTTGTTGGTACTTACTGGTACTTACGCAACCTAGCGACATCATAATGTTTTATTTTTGTCGTAAGGCCAAGTATTTCTGGCCAAGTATTCTGTTTTTTAACATTTACCGTGCCGCATATACCTACTCAGTTATAATTCCAAGTAATGCGCCATTGCATGATCGATGCATTTTTGATCTTATAGCGACTCTCTTCGCGGCGTCATGACGTTAAGAATTTTTTGTCAATTTTTGTAAAAAGGGCTAAGAAGCAGCCTTTACTAGCGTATAAATAATTTGTCCCGTAGCACCTATACAAATCTTGTTATAATTCCATGTATTAAATTTGAAGTTTCATTGCTTAGGCAGCTCTCTCCGCATCACCGTTGCCAGATTGGGCGATTTACCGCCAATTGGGCGCTTTTTTTCTTGTTTTTGCGCTTAAATTTTTAGGAAATCGCCTGGCGATTTTTTGGGCGATTTTTGTAAAAACAAATTTTTTTCAAAAACTCATCTAATGTGTTTAAAATTTCAATTAAAGAAAATAACAATTGTTTTAAGTGTTTGGAACACTCTGTTAACAATGTGACTGAACACAGCTCACAAGCCCTTATCGATAATTTATATTGAAATACTTATTTTTTTGAGACCGTTTCTTCAAAACATCAACTCACTTAATTCATATTTTCAACGAGAAAAAGTTGACTTTTTTCAAGCTTATGTTGAAATCCAGGGCTGTGGAGTCGGAGTCGGAGTCGAGGAGTCGGAGTCGGAGTCAGTAAAGATTTTTGGGTGAAGGAGCCGGAGTCGGAGTCTTAAAATATGCACCGACTCCGACTCCGACTCCGATAAAAGAAATCAATACATATAACAAATTCGCCATAGCACAAAATCTTAAAAAAGAATTATTAATTTTTAACATTAATTTGTAAAGGGCTCTATATAACATCGACGAACAACTAATCGTAAAGCTAGTTGATAAAATTGTCGTTAATAATAAGTCATCTGTTGGTACTTGAGGTATCATATCTAGCTTTTCAACCAGTTTACCAATTAGTTGCCAAATATCAAGAAGTTTTGATTTTTTGCGGTTTGACATTAAACACTTGTTGATCTAGTTGATGTGTTGGTAGCAAGTTTGGTTTTTGAAAATTGAAAAAAAAAACCAAAATTTGCTAAAGTGAATCAAATATTTATTTGGAGCGATACATCAATACCTTTTTATAGATTATTTCATGTAAATGTTGCCCGCGGCTACGTCTGAGGTGGTCCATGCATAAGCTCCAATTTATGGCATACTTTTGCCAGCATTTTAGCCAGTATCTCACCAAAGGCATCTGTAATGTTTTCTTTCAGGGCTGCAATTGTTGCTGGCTTGTCCCTGTACATGAGAGACTTCACTAAATATATAAAAAAAAAATAGTCTAGTGGGGTAAAATTTCATGATCGTGGCAGCCATTGGACTGCTCCAAAACTCCAAAACGTGAGATAAATTGCTCACTAAACTCGCCTCTTAATAGGTCCATGGTATCGCGTGCCATGTGGCATGTGGCACCGTCCAATTTTTCCATTTTGATTGTAACGTTGTGATTTTCATTATTTTTAAAAAAGAATGGTCCAATGATCCGGTCAGCAAATCGCACCAAACAGTGCATTTTTCAAGGTGCATTGTTAGCTCTTGAACTGCCTCTGGCTGCTCTTCAGACCAAATTCGGCATTTCTGTTTGTTGACGTACACATTGACCCAAGAATGCGCTTCGGGACTAAAGACAATTTTTCGATAAAAAAATTGGATCTTCATCCAACTTTTCTAAGGCCCATTCACTAAACAAACGACGTTAGGGTAAGTCACCCGGCTTCATTTCTTGCACACTTGTATTTTGTATGGTTTCATACCGATGTCCTTGCGTAAAATGTTCCAGGTGGTCAAATAACACAAGCCCAATTGTTGAGAATGGCGACGTTTAACATATCGCGATCTTCATTGACACTGTCCGATACAACAGTAATATTCTCCTTAGCACGCACTCTCCGCATACGGGTTGGTGGACTAATGTCCAATAAAGTGAATCTGGTACGGAATTTGGTTATAATACCTTGAATAGTCTGTTCGGTGGGTCGATTATGAAGACCATAAAACGGACGTAATTTGGGAAAAACATTTCTCACAAATCACCCTGTTTTTAAATTTAAATTTAATTGAATTTGAATTACTTTACTCATATTTTTAACATCCTTATTAAAAGGATACATCATACAAATTATATGCATGAAAAAAAATTAAATGATTTTTAATTTTATGGTCGGAGTCGAAGTCGGAGTTGGAGTCGGAGTCGGTGCTTCAATATTTGGCGGAGTCGGAGTCGTGATTTTTTGAACCGACTCCACAGCCCTGTTGAAATCACAACATTTATTCAAAGACTTGTTTCAAAAATTATAAAAGAAGACATTGTCAAAAATTTCAATTTTGATAATTTAGCTACATTCAGCTTAAATAAAATTTTAGCGGATAAAAGCAATTATAAAAGAATTAATGACCTAACATTTCATTATCAGTTCCATGAAGAACACTTCACAAATTAAGTGATGATATTGTTATGATAGACATACTATCAAAATGCCAGAATGTCATTATAGTTTTAATCAAGGAAATGTTAAAACGATTACCTACTCTGTTAGAAATGTTTGAAAATGCTTTTATTTTATGTCCTGAAAGATGTTTAAACTATATAAGACCTTCTTTCCGTGAACTCCCTCTTCATTATCTATCTCTTGAAGAGCGACGTGAAGTAGAAATCGAATACGAATCTTTGTTGACATTTCCATGGAGCAATGTTTTCAAAAACAGAGCGCCATCTGAAAGTGAAGAATTTTGGTAATCGGCATACAAAATTAAGACAGCCGTAGGCGGAAAAATGTTTGACAATATTTGTAAGTTGGCATTCATCTTGTATGAACTAAATCAATGCATGAACTAAACAATACTTCGAGAATTGACGAAACGGAGGAAGAGTCTAATATGGCTGAAGGAACTACGTTTTTTGCAAAAAGTTTTTTTTTAAAGTTGCATATTGAAAAATTCTAAAAAGTTATAGTCTCTAAAAAAATGTTCTTTAACGATCAAAATTCTCGTATAAAATTAAGTAGCTTTTTTATTATTTTTTATAGATCTCAAAAATATGAAAATAAGAATATCTAATACTATTAACAGATCTCAATATTATTTGAAAAAAAATGTATATAATTTGTTATACAGTATAATAAATTTCTTAGAAAAAATGGCGATTTTTGGCGATTTTTTTTTCATTGGGCGATTTTGGGCGATATTTTTTTTAAATCTCGCGCTTTTCTCAGAAAAGTTCTGGCAACACTGCTCCGCATCCCGATTAGGGTTCTTTTTTTTTTTTTTTTGTCATTTCTCAATGTCAAATGTCATCCTTCTAGGTCACGAAGTTTTTAGGTCAACTGAAAAATAATATACATATGAGATAATTAAACACATAACCTTTCATAACTTTCTAAATATTCCTCAGAAGCTTATGGCAGTAATTTTTGTGATGCTCTATATATGGGGACAATTATCGGATTTTTTTTTATTTTACTGCATAATTAATGATTGTAAACAACACACAGTTTTTTGCAATTCAAAACGTGACCCCAGCCGCCAACATGTATGAAGGTTTAGTTGATTCAGTGAACGTGCTGTGGTTTTTAATTAAATAGCGATCTATCGGTTTTGCGATATTAACAAATAATAGAGTTTATTATTTAAAATTCTTTTTCTATAATTTAAGCAGAAAGTGCTTAGAATTTTTGATTCAATAAATTTTGCTTGCAGCAGAACAAAAAGAAAAAACAAAATATGTAAGTATTTCATTATGGTGGGTTGACGTCATTAAACGTCAAGATTTTGTTATACTATAAATTGTTATAATTTACATGAACAGATTGGGTTAGTTATATTAAATACAGTCAGATGGCAGCACACTTTCTAGATAGCAGAGACACCAACCTAATATAAACATTTGTACGGTTTGAATATAATTAAAGTTGTCATGTTTTTTCATTTGATGTTGCCACACTAAGGGATTTCGAAGTTTATGCATTTTGTGGGTATAAATGAAAAAAACATTGTTATATTATATCAACCGTATTTTTAAAACTAATTTATAATATTCTTAAAACGTTCCATAGTTAAAAAACTTTTTTGCGTTAAAATATCTTTCAATATGTTGTTATTCATAAACATGTGTAGAAGCTGCTTTGTAATTAAAATAGGAGCACTTTCGATTTGAAGTAGGAAGTGTGCCGATAATGCGGCGTTAATTAATTTTAGATACATTCGGACATCGAAAACGGACGGTTTTTAACGTTTGCTATAAGAGCTTACAGCGATTTAAATACTTATTGTTTGTGTGCTGTCAAGTTTTAACAACAAAAAAAAATTGTTGGCTTAAGACCTTTTCAAAATAATAACGACAATATTATAATTTGAACAATTTTTTATTTTTTTTTATAAGGCAGGTTATATGAACAGCCCTTAAAGTCGATTGTGCATTTGCAGCATATATGTCAGCTGTTACTGTTGTCAATAAGTTCTTAAGTTCAAGTATTCAAAATGCCGAACTTAAGTGAAAAAAGTAAATTTATTAAATTAACGTTAATATGTATAGTTTATAATTTTTCAAATAAAGCCAAATTAACAAATAAATTTTAACGAATTGTTGTTATTAGAAATATTTAGGGAAATATGGTGGTAGTTGTGTCAATATTTATTGTGGATTTGTCAAGTAATACTTTTTTAACGTATAGAAAACCAACGAAATAAGGAAAGCGCCATTTTGGAGAAGCTTGGAATTGCTGTTTCTGCTGCTGAAAGTTTTAGATATTGTGTTCCAATTGTGCATTTGTAAGTTCCTAAGTCAAAAATTTTTAATTTAAATATTTTGCTAGATTTGGATGAAAAAAGGTTAAAAAAAATTTGATATCATTCTTTAACTCATCAAGGATGATGATGTGTTCAATGGACCACGATCATGTCAACAGATTTCAGTGGTATGAGCTGCGCATAATTGTTTTGTATCGTTTGGGCTCAAGTGGTGAGAGAGCATCAAAGATTGCGAGCTTGTTTGGAGCTGGTGATGGTGGAACAATTCTCATTACGTTATTAAAAGAGCTCAGCGCTAAGCGATTCAATTTAACACAGCTTTAATGAATGATAGAGCTTTTTGGTAAATACTGGATAAAGAAAATGACTAGTACATACACAAAAGTACCTAGAATTTATGCTATGTTTAAAGTGCATAAACCTGTGGACTCATGGAGACCCATCGTATCGAATATTGATGCACCATGCCACACATTAGCGAAATGGTTAGTAAATAGATTTCGATCACTAAAATCGTTTGACAATTTTTCAATAAAAACTCGATTGATAGAGAGTTGCAAATATAGTACAATACAAAAAGATGAAATGTTAGTTTCGTTTGACATAAAATCTTCTTTTCCAAGCGTACCCATTGAATCGGCTCTTATTGCATTAGAATGTTGGTTGGACCGACAAAACATCAATCACTTGGATAAATCAGCGTTATTAAAACTGACAAAAGTGCGTATGGAACAATCATACTTCCAGTTCAGGGATACATTTTACTTACAAACAGAAGGCACAGCAATGGGTAATCCACTATCGCCGTTCTTATGTAACTTATTTATGAACACACTTGAAGAAAAAATGAAAAATAATGATTTGTTTCCCCGTTCTTGGCGCCGGTACGTGGATGATGTTTTGGCTTTCGTCAAACGGGTCATGATCCAAGATACATTGATATTCTTCAACAGCATAAACGAACACATACAGTTCAAATCCCAGTTCAAATCGCGTTCCTGGACTTAAAGTTGTCTTATAATGATGAAGGCATTATCAAATTCGACATTTATCGAAAACCAACCTCGACACAACGGTTTATTCCAATTGAATCAAATCACCATCCTGCACAGAAATACGCCAAGTTTAATTCTATGATCTTTCGTTTATGTAATGTACTAATGCTAACACCAGAAAACTACCAAAAAGGTTTTTGTTGATTTCTTGTTCGACTTCGGAATTTTTGAGAATTAAATATTTGCTTATTTCGCTTCACTTCTTAAATTTTAACCTTTGTCATTGTTATTTTGCTGGCTTCTGATTAAAAATAGTTGAACTTTCAAAAAATTAAAACAGTTGAATGAATTATACATGTAAGTTTGCCACCATGTTTGCTCACCTTAATCGAAGAGCAAATATACATGGTTTGTGCCATGGTGTAATAATAATAAGGTGTTAGTGAATTTTTGACAACACCAAGAATAGCTCTCTTTCTGTAAAAAAATTGAGAGCGAAAGAGAGGAGCCGTTTATAGTTGTCAAATTGTGTTATTTGTTTGAGTTGCTAGATGATGATGTGTTAAAGTTTTTATAGGTTATTGTGCGAATAAAGTTTAAATAAATATTTAATTCAATTCATTGTGCCGTGTTGTGTTGACAAAAAGTTATTGCAGTTGTCTTCGCCCATTTGCCAAGTTCGCCATTGAATGGTTTTGCCCTTTTATTAAAAACGTGCGCTGCAAGGTGCCACCGACATGAAGCTTTGGCCAGCATCCAAATTGTCTTGCATTCACATCGACTGCTTCAAGAAAATATCGAATGCCATGAAAGAATGTTCAATACCTCAACTGATAATAGCCAACAAAAGAAGTGGACATGGCATTGAGCTTCGACCGACTGCACGTTAGATGCTTTATTTTCATTCCAATTCACCATCAGCTGTTTTTGACAGGAGCGGGGCGAAAAAATTCATCATTTTGAGAGAGAAGTGTGAAATTCACTAACACCTTATTATTATTACACCATGGTTTGTGCAAAAGCTTCTCCATACAAATTTATACAGTTCGTTTATAAGGCTGATAAACTCATGCGTTTTATATCATTTATAAGGTGCTATATAACCCTAATAAGCTTTATATCATCATTTTAGGCTATTCATTTTGTATTGGTTTATAGACGGTTTTTGACATCTTTGGCATAAAGGTGTGTGTATGATAGTTCAAAATTTTTATGAGACGAATTTCAATATTAAAAAAAAGAAAATATAATAATTATTGTGTCGAGAAGCATCTCAAATTTAACCTTGCATCAACTGCATTTCAGTTATCATGCTTTCCTCTCGGCCAATCCATTTTTAAATAAAGAAGTATTGAAACAGAATCAGTTTATGCCTCCTAAAATCGTGCTTTATTTTATTCTTTATTCGAAAATTCTAAAATTTTATACGATGCTTATAAGAAAAAATATTTCTTTGTCATTTTCTTTATCATTTCTTCGTTTTTATTCCCATCTTTAACCTAAATATTCAATTGTTAGTTGGGTACAGAGATCTACAATGAGTACTAGTGAAATTAGTACATATTTAAGTCATGAGCCATGACTATTAGTGCAAGTGTGTACTCATATCAACTCAACAAAATACTTTGACTCATTCCTACCAAAACTAAAAAATGATCATAGCACTTCTACACGTATGTGTATAAATGTGACAAATTAATACCCTATTGGTTGTGGGTTAATAATCTGATGCGACTCACTTGTTCATGTGAGAGGAAAATAAGTAGGGGTATTCACGATCCGGAGCTCTTTGTAGAGCTCTTGTACAAAAGAGCGCACCAAACTGTGAACGCACCCCATACACAGGCCTAGCAATTGAAGTTAAGTTCAGTCCGCTTTGAAAGTTAGTGATGTGAAATTATGATATTAAAGAAGTTAGTACTTAGAAGTGTACACAATATACCATCACTATTTGTTTGCTGTCAAAAATACACAAAATGAACTCAAGAGCTCAAGCGCACTACAAAAGAACTACAGGGTATCGCCAGTGCGCTTGAGCAAAAAAGAACAATTTTGACAGCACGTGTATTTTGTTAATGTAGAGCTCTTTTTTGTTGCAATTTTGCTCTTTTGCACAAGAGCTCTGGATCGTGAATACCCCTAGTATGAGTGAGTTGAGTATTATTTTGTGTTTTGCCTTTGTATAATAATAGTTTAGTATTATTTTTTATTTTATGGAAGTTTTTAGTTGACTTAAATCCACTAATACTCTTTATTATGTTGTACTGTTTATTTGGGGCTAGTGAAATCGCTAGTTCAGCACTAGTGGCAAATATTGCAGTGCATCGTTTTGTTTGTATGAAGCGAACGAGCGAGCACTGCTATTTTATCAAACACAAACATTTTGACTGTTTGTCAAATTGTCCCATTTTGTGATTATTTTTAGGACAATGGGACAATTTAATATCTACACAGCTGGCAGCGTGGAACTTAAAAACGGCTGTGAAATGAAAACACGTTCGTAAACCTCCACCATGATTGCCACAACATGACGCTAGGCGTCAGTGCTGCGCCGTATAACAGTAAACTATACACACAAACCCATGCTATATTTTTGGCTTTTGACAGCAATATTTTACATTTGTTGCTGCAAGTTCACAGATACTTTCTCGTGATTTTGTTGTTTAAATAGTAGTTCTTGGGCGATGGTGGATGGAAGTGTGTGTCTTCTGTTTGTGATGGCACGTAGCTGGACATTGATCGCTAGAACCGTTATTAGTGTTTGCAGATCTGCTCAGTGGCATCCGTCACACTATTGTTTCCCAGTAATTGCTCTGGTCGGACATGATGTGGAATTCGTATTGTTGGTCTTCCGTTGCATGACACCGGGTCATACGCACGGTTATGCGGGGACAGAACCAGCCGCTTTCATTCGCTCTTTCACAAGAGTGCAATGAGCGGATACGTTCTGCGCCCCACTGAGGTCGACAACAAATTCCCAAAGTCTGCCGTTTTCAAAATTTCTTGGTTAAGTAACTTGTAGCTTAGCTTCGGATTTTCGTAAATTTGCTGTTCAGAACACTTCCAAGACTGTGGCATTGCCGAGCAATTTGCCCATTTTTTTGTTTTTTTTTTAATGTATGAATTAAAATAAATATCTGAGGTTAATTACACCGTTCTAAACAATATTTTTGGTTATAATGTTGAAGCAATGCTTGTCGAGAGAAAAGTTGTGTTATTCGAGGTATTTCTAAGAGAATAAGGACATGAAAGTAGAGTGGAAACACGTTAGTGGTAGTTTTCCGAGGATTGCGGCGGTTCATTAACAAAGGCGTGTTAGAAAGACTTTATGCCGTCTATCATATAAACAAACCAAAATAATATAAGGAGGGTATTGTTTTCGTAATCAATTATTTTTGTTTTAATGAAACCAATAAGAGAAATGCATATTTGAATATTTTATAACTTTTTGAGAACTATGTAACATAAATTTTAAATTTGAATATTTTCAATTACAGTTAGACAATCCTGCATATTTGTTTCACCCCATTTTACAATAACAAGGTAGGTCAGATAGACGACAGGCTCTCAAAATTTAAATATTTCTTACATAAATAAAAAGTTCTTCTCAATACAAATTGACATGCTATTGAGTTGCTACGCTAAAAATGTATTTAGGTGATATATTATGTCATGAAAAGTATTAAAAAATAGAGTGGTTCTATTTTTATTCATCTTTACACAAAAGGGCTATCCATTCTCTCGTATGGTAAAATAATTTCTCAAATTTTATACGTGAAAGGTATTAACAAAAAAGCTGGATATAAACAAGAAATGTTTTTTTAAATGAATTATTTTTCTTTAAAAAATTTTTGTAGGAATTTTGCTTAAAAGCTAAATCTAGTAATTATCTTTCATTGAATTGACTAATATTTCATATTTTGAGATAACGACTTTTTAAGCGTCAGTCGAAATCGAAGTGGAAGTTACAGTTGTATGGCAGATACCACACCTAGTGGTCCAATCCGGCCCATTTCTTTACAGGTCACTATTTTACTGAGCAATACTGCGCATATTAATGTTGGTAACTTTATTCAGAGATAATTTACTTATTATTCTAATTTTAATACAATAAGTGGGTTTCAAAATTTGTGGTTTCGAAGTAAATATTAAATCGAATCCTAAATCTTTTTGGAATTTTATTGAATCAAAAAAGGGTGGCTCAAATATTCCAACAGCTATGAACTTCAATGGTGTATCTTCTTATTGCATTAATGATACTGTGACCCTTTTTGCCGACTTTTTTAGTGGTAACTATGCTGATGCCAAGTCTTTGAATTGCGCTGCCTTGGAAAATGTACACCCTTTTTTGAATCTTGGTTATTTAACGCTTTCTGAGTCTGATGTATTTGATTCTTTAAGTCAGGTAAAAAACTCTGTTAAAGCTGATATCGATGGTTTTTTCCCTACTGTCCTACTACATTGTGCTCAGGCTCTATCTTTTCCCTTGTGCTATATTTTTAATATGTCTTTGGCATCCGGTATCTTCTTGGACAGTTGGTAAATTTCCTATATTACTCCAGTTTTTAAATCTGGATCAAAACATGATATCTCTAACTATCGACCTATTTCAAAGCTGTCTACTATCTCTAAGATTTTGGAGAGAATCATTAAAAATAAGATATTTTTTCTTGTTAAAAGTCATATTTGTCCTGAACAGCATGGTTTTATAACAGGTCGCTCTACAGTCACTAATTTAACTAAATTTTCTAGATATTGCATATCTTCGTTTGAGCTTGGTTGTCAAGTGGATTCCATTTACACTGACTTTTCTAAAGCGTTCGACAAGGTTTGTCACAATAATTTAATTGCTAAGCTTTTTAAAATGGGATTTCACTCAACTTTTTTAGATTGGATTAAATCTTACTTAAGTGGAAGATCTTGTTATGTGTCAAATAATAATATAAATTCCTATAGTTTTCCCGCATCCTCTGGTGTACCGCAAGGCAGTATCTTGGGCCCGCTATTATTTATATTATTTATAAATGATGTTAATAAAATATTCTGCAATTCGAAATTTTTACGCTGACGACCTTAAGTTATTTAAAAGGGTTCGATGCATCTCTGATGCCATTGATTTACAATCTGATCTTTATAATTTGCTTAATTTGAGTCTAATAAACTCTCTGCCGATTAACATTTCAAAATGTTTCCATATAACGTTTTCTAAAAGCAAGAGTTCCCAAAATAATTCTTACTTACTTTCTGATATACCACTTAAGTGTGTTGAATCTATTAAAGATCTTGGAGTAATTTTTGACTTAAAATTCACTTTTATTGAACCTATTAACTTTATAGTTCCAAAAGCATACTCTCTTCTAGCTTTAATACGCAGAAATAGTACGGAGTTTTCTGACCCTCATACTGTTAAGTCTCTTTATAATGCCTTTGTTCGTTCGAGACTGGAATATGCATCTTTCATTTGGAATCCACATTATGCTGTTCATACAATACGGTTGAAACAGATTCAAAAAAGATTTAAAAAGTTTGCTCTTTTTTCTTTGTATAGTGATGGTTTGCCTTCTTACAATGTTAGATGCTTGCTTTTAGGGATAAAATCTTTAGAGACACGAAGGAAAGTTCAATCTCTTACTATAATTTATGATATTATTTCAGGAAATATCGACAGTCCTCATCTTTTATCATTAATTAATTTCAGTATACCGTCAAGACAGTTGCGGCGCTTTAAAATATTCTTTATTAATTTTCATAGATCTAATTATGCAAGTAATGAACCAATGCAAAGAGCTCTGTCTTTATATAATGATTTATCGATGCGAGTTTTGTTTGATTTTTCAATGTCTAAAAGCTGTTTCAAAACATTATTGAATAGTTTAGTTTAATCTTAGAAATATTTGTTATATACTTTATAAATTTTTGTTAATCTTAGTCTGTAAGGAGTTACTCCAAAGACTTAAATAAATAAATAAATAAATACTAAAATATTCAACCGATTTAACCGTTGGGCTTGCATGGAGCAGGGACCGGAAATTACCGTTATTTTACAATCTTTAAATGGAGAAGGCAACGAAAAAATTGCCGGTGTAATGGCCACAACTTCACGAATATTAAACGCCTTTTAAATTTTCGACTTTACTAATAAAGTGAAAATTAACAGTTATTTTGTGCCTTATATAGGGTGGGCCATCTCTACCACCATATAGGTACCCGGGCACCAAATCGAAGCTCTAAAGATGGCCAAAACCGAATAAGGCTATATTTGTTCCAATAAAATAACAATCGCGCTGCTATAATATTTACATTTTATTAAAAATTCTCGAAAAACCCGAAGAGCTCGATTGTCCGGGTAGCTCGAATTACCCGAAAATGCCGGGGTAATATCTATTTTTAAACTCAAGTTGATGGCGAAATACTGACACTATTTCTGAGAAACCACTGTTATTTTTCCATATCTTCCTTCGTTTTCGAGATATAGAGCTTTTTCTAACTTTTTAAGTTTTAATTATATTATAATTTACTAGCTTTTTCCTGGCACGCGTTGCTGCACCCTGCAACTATATGGATACATAACAAGTATATTCAAAGCTTTTCTTAGACCCATAGTTTGACACCACTGTCATTTTTTACTGCTCGTAACAGTTTCCCAGCAGAAGGACATCGCCAAAAAGTAACTTGACAAGCTTGTATTTTGAGTTTGCATGTAAGTACTGTTACATTTACTTCCAAAGCTATGTGATATTACAAATTTTAATTGTATGGGCGGATCCACACCCCCTTATAAAATGCTCATCCCAGTTTTCTAGTGGATGGACATTATCCAGTTTTAGTACAGTTGCCGACAGTGAGCATACAAAATAAATTACCAAACTGCTGCCTAATGCAGGAAATATAGCATTTTTATTGATTTGTGGGCGGTAAAAGGCGGTGTGGCAACCCATTTTTAGTAAAGTTGCCGACAGTGAGCATACAATCTAAATTACCAAATTTTAGTTTAATACCACCAAAACCTTCCGAGATATAGAATTTTTATTCATTCGTGGGCGGTAAAAGGGGTGTGGCAACCTATATTTAGTACAGTTTCCGACACCTAGCAAACAAAATTAATTACCAAATTTTAGTATAATACTACTAAAATCATCTGATATATAGAATTTTTATTGATTTGTGGGCTGTAAAAAGGGGGTGTGGCAACCCACATTTAGTACAGTTGCTGACAGTGAGAAAATTGCAAACTAAATTACAAAATAAATTACCAAATTGTAGTCTAATACGACCAAAACCGTTGGAAATGTAGATTTTTTATTGATTTGTGGGCGGTAAAAGGAGGTGTGGCAAAACTACAAATCTATCAGGCTCAAAATTTTAAAAGTCGAAGACATCACCCAAGAGTAATTCCATTCTGAATTTTATTGCTATGCGAGATTTTTTTTCAAAGCTATTCGATATCATATTTTTTAATTATGTGGGCGGTGCCACATCTCCTTGTCCAATTCTTGCTCAATTTTGCTAGTCGAAGGACGCGACGAAATAGTACGCTCTTATCAAGTTTCATTGATGTGTGACTTATAGCTTGAAAGTTATACCGAAAATTTGGTCTGCTGAAAAAGTGCCACACCCCATGTCCAACGCCTATAAAATTTTATCTGTGGAACGGCACTTGTAAATTGAGGTAGAACACCGAATTCCGATGCTGTGCTATCGGATATAATTCCATAAGTATTCGCTATCGTAGATTTGGGTTGTATGGGAGGTGCCACGCCCACTTGTCCAATATTCCGTGAATTTTTACAAAACCTTCGCGTAACAATTACGAACAAACTCACAGAAGGAAGTATCCAATTTGGTCCAGTCGTTTTCAAGTTTTAAGCATCCGAACAAACCACGATGCAAAAACGCGCAAACACATGTTCAAATGCCTATAACTCATGAACCAATACACATATAAAGACCGTTTACACATAAAAACCTTCGTATTGACGTCACCTTCGATCGATATAAGTTCGATCAAAAAATATTTTTTTTAATCTGATCAAAAAAATATCGATGAATGGTTAATTTTTATTTTTGTTCTAAAAAATATTGATCAAAAACAACTTTTATTTTTATTTCTGATCGGAAAAATATAGATAATGATTCATTTCTATTTCTGATAAAAAAAAAACGATCAAAGAATGACTTTTATTTCTGATCGAAAAAATAATAATTTTCATTGCTGATCGGAAAAATATCGATAATAAAAATGGCTATTATTTCTGCTTGAAAAAAAAATTGATCAAAAAATTATACATATATATATCTAATTGAAAAAATAATAAAAATTATTTTTATTTCTGCTTGAAAAAATATCGATAAAAAATGAACTTTTATTACTAATCGAAAAAATAACGATCACAAAATGATTTTTCCTAATCCTCAAGGGCATGCGTCATCGACGAAAACAAATAGTACTCGGAAGGATCAATGTCTGGGCCATACGACGGGTGGGGTAGGACTTCCCATTTCAGCGTTTCAAGGAATGTTTTTATCGACTGCGCAACATGTGGCCGAGCGTGTTATGTGCAAAATTACCTCGTCGTGCATTTGTTCGTAGAGTTGCCCTGTGATGGTTTAATCCGGTTGTAGAAGCTCATAGTACACCACGCCCAATTGGTCCCACCAAATTCACCTTGCCACTGTGAGTATTCGGTTTTGGCGTCGTTTTTGGCGTATGGCCGGGCGGGCCGTATGTTTTTTTGCGCTTGGGGGTTATCGTAATGAACCCATTTTTCATCAGTGGTCACGCTGCGAAAATCCCTTTCTTTTTTGACGTTGGAGCAGCTGTTCACAAGTGATAAAAAGGCGGTCGACGTCTCTCGGCATCAGTATCTTACCCAATATCACCTATTTCCTACCCAGCACCCAATATCCTACCTTTTGGATCATTACCATGGCTTTTAAGTGCACATTCCCATGCCTTGTTGAGTCACTCCCAATGCTTTTGTCCATGGTAGAATTACAAGGTAGGACCGAGACGCTTAGTGCCCTCACGCGTCAACGAAGAGTGGATAATGAAAAGGTTGGCTAATTGTCAAAATGGCGAAGTTCGTAGAAACCTCAAATGAAATAAAAATATTAGGGGTATTCTCTATGCCTAGGATATGCCGTTGCACGGTGCAGGAATAGGAAATGTACAATCCGCCATTGTTGTTTCTCAATTGCAGATATTATACATTTCCTATTCTTGCACCGTGCAACGGCATATCCTAGGCATAGAGAATACCCCTATTATGTTTTCAAGTTGTAAATAGTGCGGACACGTGTGTTAAGTTTGTATTAATTTGAGTGGAAATATTGTAAAAACATTGTAAAATAATCTATAAAATGCCAAGGAAGTGTTCAATTTGCAGAAAAGCTTGTATAAAGTTTAACCCATGATACAATTATACAAGACAGGAGTGACAGTTCTTTCGTCTTGCGCCAACTATCAAAAATAGTATAAATTAGAGAACGAAAAAAGAAGAAAAGAAAATAGAAAACAAAATATACAGGCCAATGACAGTCGGTGCAAGGTACTGGTGAGAAAGAAAGCAAGTTGTCACTCCTACCTTGTATAATTGTATCATGGTTTAACCCAAAATCAACTGCGAAACATGAACATAAAGAAACTCGAGACGAACAGCTGATTTTGACAACTAGCCCGCTATTCTCTGCTTTCTACTCCATTCTTCTCCGAGTCGGTCCTACCTTATAATTCTACCATGCTTTTGCCCATTTTTCCCCATTTTGATTAAACTATTACCATTTTTACACACTGTACTGTACTTACTTAATTATTTTTTATGGTTTGGTTTCTATTTTGGTTTTTTTATTGATATTTTTTTTTTGGTTGTGCCTAAAGTTAAAAAGGTTTTGTCAACAAATTATAAAATTGTTAAAATTTTATTCTCTTAGTATTTTAGTATTTTTTTCCATTAAATACAATTAACTACAACTTTATAGGAGCACAACGCATAAACAACTTGATTTTTGATTGATCTCGATAGCACGATTAAATTATCAACTATTACAAACGGATGTGGAACTTTTGGGCCCATGGCAATTTGGGATCGATGGGCTTGGGTGTTGCCGGCAACAGATAGAAGGCCATAATGTGAGCAAAGCGCAGTGTCGACTGTTGATAACAGTACATTTGCTTCCAGAAATTTTTGATGCGGTTATTGAGCGATGCATTTAGCTCTTGTCGCAGGGCAGTGCAATGTAAGCGCAGCAGCTGAACCTCGCGTTTTAGTAGAATTTCGGATCCAGACGATTTGAGCGAGGTTCTGGTGGTTTTTCTAGAGAGAGAGGACGGTGTTTGGGGGGGGGGGGGAGAAGATAGATTAATTTAAATGCAGTTTAAGTTTTTCGTATCTTACTCCTTTAGTTCACTTATTTCTTTTTCAAGTTGTTTTACTCTTCGCTGGGATTCAGTTAACTCTTCATCTTTTCTTTCCAAATCTTTGCCATATTTTTCTTCCGCTTTGCGGTTTTCGGCACCCAGCTCACAAATCTGTAAAGATATAAAGAGTGCGAGCATAACATAGCCACTATCAACTGTTATGGAACAACTTTCCCGACGATAAATAAGACCTCATTCATACGCAAAACTACCTATTCCATCAAGCTATTAGCTTCCTAACGAAATGTGAATTTATTGAATCCTAGATCAACCCACACTTATGAAACTCAACTCCACAACAACCCCCTACGCAACCAGAACTTACCTCATTGATAAGCTTATTCTTCTGACTTTCCATGAAGTGAAGCTTCCGTTGCTCCTTGGTTAGCTGTGATTTCAAGCTTCGATGTTCCATCATGATGCGAAACAGCTCGGCCTTCGTCTGCATTAGCACAACATTCATATTGTCGGTATCCTTGTACTTGTTGTTGAGCTCCTGTTCCAGCAGTGCATGGTCAGCCTTGAGACTAATGAGTGAGGTTGTAAGATTTTCACAGGAGGATTTAGCCTCGTTGATGTGTACCAGGGAATGTTTAAGCTTGCAGGTCAGCTCATCGTTGCGTCGTTGTTCGACACGGAAGAGCGTGTTGTAGACGTGCAACTGATTCTTAGCCCTCATGGACTACATTAAAAAAGATATTTCATCATTATGCCTATAAAATATTTCAGAGTTCCACTTACGCCTTGCTTCAGTTCTTCCAACTTCTCGTACAAATGCTTACATTCTGCCCGTCTCCTACGCCAGGCATTCAACATAACCGTCGCAAATATTTTCATGCCCGCCATTTTGGCACTCTGTTCGGGTGTTATAAAAAAGCTAGCGTCACTGGTAAACGATCGCTCAATCATACAAATGGGCTTCTCTTCGGGTGTCAGAAATTCTGGATTCAATGCGAGACTCGTATAGTTGTTGGGAAACGGTTTTGGAAAACCAAAGTTTGTGCGTCCATTACAAGGCATATCCATTTCCATTTCCATTTCCATATTCAATTCCGATTCGGAGCTCATTAAATTGTAGCCAAGAACGAAAAACGAATTGTTTTTTGGATTTTCAATACGTTAGATTTAGACGCAGGCAGACGCTAACACCACCGATTAATCTTTATTTTTAGAGTTTGGTTCTTTGGGAAAAAAACTAGAGTGCGTTCAAATTGAAAATTTCCTCATTGATGTGCTCTCAAGATAACTGCGGATTTTTCTATGACGAAAACTACTCAATGTAATTTAATGATTTTAAATATTGCAAAAAATATTGTTTAATTATTTTCGAAATTTTAGTATTTTGCTTTTTAATTTTTACTTTATAAAAAAATAATGAAAAAATTATTTTGATTTTGAAATCTTGTGTTACTTTTATGATCACAAAGAAATTTTGGATTGCTCTTAAAGTAACCGGTGTGTGTTGAAGATACACCGGGGTGGAGAATAACTGGATATATGTATTGGTACTAATCACTAACGACGCTACCAGTCATCGCCACCATCCGAGGCCAACAGCCATAATTACTCTTTAAACCTTTTTTCAGTGTAAAAGGTACTAAAATACTTTTTGTTCATTTTTCACAACACATCACTCGATTTTGCACACCACATCGCATTACATCATACCACATGCTTATGCATCACATGACATCACATTACAGCACATAACCCACACCACATAAAATCAAATCAAATCACATCACTTCATATCACACCACATCACATTACATCACATATCATCACATCATATCATATCATATCATATCACATCATATCAAATCACATCATATCACATCACATAAAATCACATCACATCACATCACATCACATCACATCACATCACATCACATCACATCACATCACATCACATCACATAACATCACATCACATCACATCACATCACATCACATCACATCACATATCATCACATCACATCACATCACATCACATCAAATCACATCACCATCACATATCATCACATCACATCACATCACATTACATCAAATCACATCACAAAACAACACATTACTTATATAATATCAAATTACATCACATCTTATCAAATCATATCACATCACATCATTCATCTCACTTCACATGACATCATATCATATCATTTCACACGACCAAACCTTACTCACATAACACACATCACATTAGATCACATCACATAGTATTAAATTAAATTACATCATTACAACATTACATATCATTACATACATAATTTTACTATATTAAATTATTTTATCGCATCACATCATATTTTATAAGTCACATCACATCACATTATAAAACTCATATCACATCGCAGCAGAACACTCACATCGTATCAAATCACTTCCCACTTCATCAACTTACTCACATCACGTCATTTTACATAAATTTACATCGCATTACATTTAAAAACATTACATTACATCACATCACATCAAATCGAATCACATCATATCGCATCATATACATCACACAATATCACATCACATCACATCACATAACTTTACATCACATCACATCACATCACATCACATCACATCACATCACATCACATCACATCACATCACATCACATCACATCACATCACATCACATCACATCACATCACATCACATCACATCACATCACATTACATTACATCACATCACATCACATCACATCACATCACATCACATCACATCACATCACATCACATCACATCACATAACATCACACCACATCACATCACACCACATCGCATCACATCACATCACATCAAATTAAATAACATAGCATCACACCACATCACATCGCATCAAATCACATCACATCACATCAAATCACATCACATCACATCACATCACATCACATCACATCACACCACATCACATGAAATCACATCACATCACATCACATCACATCACATCACATCACATCACATCACATCACATCACATCACATCACACCACATCACATAACATAACATCACACCACATCAAACCACATCACATCACATCACATAACATCACACCACATCACATCACATCACATCGCATCACATCACATCACATCAAATTAAATAACATAGCATCACACCACATCACATCGCATCAAATCACATCACATCACATCAAATCACATCACATCACATCACATCACATCACATCACATCACATCACATTACATTACATCACATCACATCACATCAAATCACATCACATCACATCACATCACATCACATCACATCACATCACATCACATCACATCACATCACATCACACCACATCACATAACATAACATCACACCACATCAAACCACATCACATCACATCACACCACATCACATCCTATCACATCACATCACATCACATCACATCACATCACATCACATCACATCACATCACATCACATCACATCACATCACATCACATCACATCACATCACATCACATCACATCACATAACATCACACCACATCACATCACACCACATCGCATCACATCACATCACATCAAATTAAATAACATAGCATCACACCACATCACATCGCATCAAATCACATCACATCACATCAAATCACATCACATCACATCACATCACATCACATCACATCACACCACATCACATGAAATCACATCACATCACATCACATCACATCACATCACATCACATCACATCACATCACATCACATCACATCACATCACATCACATCCCATCACATCACACCACATCACATAACATAACATCACACCACATCAAACCACATCACATCACATCACACCACATCACATCCTATCACATCACATCACATCACATCACATCACATCACATCACATCACATCACATCACATCACATCACATCACATCACATCACATCACATCACATCACATCACATCACATCACATCACATCACATCACATCACATCACATCACATCACATCACATCACGTCACATCATTTCACATCACATTACATCACAGTATATTACCAACTATCACTTAAGTATAGAGACTCGCTATGAGTGCTAATTGCTGTAGACGGTATTGACACAAAACTTTAAATCATGTCCATCTTTACCCACTTATTTTTTAATGGCCATTTTAAGGATAAAAAACACTGACTTTCAAAACACACACCAAGTAGCCTATCTCTTTACGAACGCTTTGTTTTGTATTCTTTAAATGGTGTGACGTATGACATCCGGCTCCATTTTAAGCTGTCAAAATATACATTTACTTATTTTGTACATATTCATAAAGGTAGACATGTACACTATTCTGACGACCACCCCTCTGTATCCTGCTCTCCCTACGCCCTACCTATAAAATGCACAACAACAAAAATGAAATAAAACTTATTTGAATTTCTAAAGAATTTCCACGGATTTTCTAAGAATTGACCAAGGTCATCGCCGACTAACTCCTAACGTATATTTTACGGTGATTGCTGGCGAACAACCTCATTCATGCAATGTCCTTGAAAGCGGCTTTCTTACCTTCACATTGAATCAAGGACGTCGAATGTAGCGAATTGAGTCAATGTAGGCCAGAATGAGTGCGCACTAGTTCAATCCCTTCAGCGAAGAGTTCATAGCAAAGGATTTTACGATGTGGTTAAGAAAATGGAACAAAGTTGGTAACGTGAACATGACTTGGTAGCGAAAATCGATACAAACACAATATTTTGCAGGCTCGCAACTTGGCAGACACGTGCTGGCGGTTGTTGCGTGTGGAAAATCTGATTTCACCATAGAGTGACCGACTGAAGCAGAAATGAGTTCAGCAAAAACCCTTCGCAACGATGAGATTACGTTTAAGGCCTATTCTTTGATTAAATAAGTTTTTAAATTTTAATTTGTTTTATTAAATTTATTTCTACTCGAGTCTTAACACGAGTCAGCCTGTTGTGGCCAGCCAGCCGCGAGACTACGAGTGTTTGATTGATTTGGGTTAAAAAATGGTTTGCCTACAAATATAATTTTTTTTCACAATGTGGTCAGCTTAATTAACATGCGGTAGTTTTTATTTTTTTTTTTACTTTTTTGCATTTGGGTTTTTTTTAACAACTTGTTTTTCTTTTTCTAGGAAACACTTTGACGCGTGATTGTTGCCGGTTGGCAATTATTTCATTGTTTGATCGATGACATTGGTAACCGGCAATCATTAATGAATGCTCTGCAAACATGTATTTCTGACTGCTTTTAAGTTTTCGACCCCTACTCGCCAGATTGTCACTGAAATGTATGTTGCCCGTGTAAGCGATAAAATCGAGCCCACCAATAAACGCAACTGCTATGAGATAATCGCCATAAATTGTGATTGTTTCTACTTCAAATGTTAACTAATAAGGATTAAGTTTTATCGGGGAATTGATTGTCGTTTTCATGAAACACTTCATTGTCGTTAATTGAAAGGATGGAGTTATATTAAGTGCAAATATTAAGGACAGTCCAAGGGTTAGGAAAAATTAAGTGAAAACTCCAACAAATTATTTTCCTTTTTTTGCTCTATACCAACTGTTACACCAATTTATTAAAATCTGCCTGGTTTCGAAACGGGTTGAAAGATAAGTGGAGAAGAAAAGCGCAAATGTCTTTCGCTTACTTCAGTCAAATGGAGTTATTATTTATTTAATTATCAAGTAATTCAGAAATGCTATCCATAAACTTTGCTAACACCAACTACCAACTATTTAGTTGTAAATTTCAAATTTAAAATGATATGAAATGAGTAAAGATGTCAAAAATGGAAAAAGGTTGGTATCATACCGAGATTTGAACCCAGAACACCTGGGTAGCAGGCAAGCGCTGTACTACTTGCTCTATCGGGGCTGTCTTAGAACTTTTTGAATGCAGTCTTGAAAATAAGAGTCTCGAAAACATTTGTAAACTTCGAAAATATTTCTAACAGTGGCTGTCACTCTTAAGAGCTCTCTCGTTTCAAACGTATTCTTATGCTTTTTCGCTCATTCGACAAGCAACCAGTGGCGAAATAGTATTGTTTCGAATGATACGCAAATGTTTTGTCTCACTTCCACTTTTCAATTCTGACGATCACTGTTCTAAAAGCAACCCAGTAGGAATAGCGATCATCCCAAGATAGTTTTTTGGCACATCCTTTAAGATTCGGCGACCTTTACTACCAAATGCCATATAATTTTTTGTATGGAACTGGTTCGTAAGGGGTATTAATCCCTTCGTTACATCTTTGAGCACGTAAGAAGTGATTAGTCAAGCATCCGAGAACGTTCTTTTGGCAATGAAGGAAGGATATCGATGTCGATATGGACATAGATTTTTTTTCTATTTTGTTTGTTTTCCACTTTTGTTTTCTATTTCGCCTTACACTATACTGCAATTTTGTCGAATTATGCCCCGTTTCTTGACCGTTGCTTGTAATAATTCTTCCCACCCCTGTACTAAATTTCAATACCCTAGTATCAATATTAACCGAGATACAGGGTTTTTCTAATAATGACACGCCCCTTTTCCGTATACCGCCAACTTTTTTAGAAGGATATCTCCGTGTTTATGGTTCTCTGATTCCGCGAAAAGCTGTTTCGTTTTGTTTTTTACTTTTGCATTTTTCGTAATTGCTTTCCAACATATCGCTGTGCCGTGTTCATCTTCTAAGGTATTAGTGCCTTTTTCCAATACTTAAAGCAATAAGAAAAGGTAGATCGCTTTAGAGAGGTGTTCACCTACCTTCCGGCTGGGAAGTTTTAAATTTGAAGAGAGAGAGAGAGAGGAATTGTTATGGTTGCTGCGAGTAAAGAAGCTATTAAAAAACCTCGCAATTAATTTCTGAATCAAGAAGAATCTCTTCACATAGGCGACAATTAGGCGAAGTTAATGAAACTAAAATATATGAAATAAATTTAACTTAAATACACGTTGGGATACATTTCGCTGTAACTTTTTCGAAACGTTAATCAATGAACGAATTTATATTGCTTTTCAAAGTATTCTCCAAGACGATCAAAACACTTTTGCATTCGTTTGAAGCAATTCGCGAAATCGTTTTGCCACTTTGAAGTTGGTATCTCCGAAACAAGGTTTTTGAAGGTCTTAACGGCCTGTATGGGGCTAAAAAAACGCACACCACGCATTTTCTTCTTAATGTGAGGGAACAAGAAGAAGTCATTGGGTGCCAAGTCGAGACTGTAAGGTAGATGACCCATCAATTTCACGTTTTCAGTGCTTAAAAACTCTTTTGTTTGAGCTGATGTGTGGGAACTCGCATTGTCGCGATTGAAAAATTATCTTTCTTTGTTGATTGGTTTTTCTCAATTCTCCAAAGACTTCCGGCAAATAAATGGTTGTCAGCAATTACAGTTCTCCGTTGCTCAAATGGTACAGTTGCGACATGACCATTTTTTCTGAAAAAACTAGCAACTATTTGCTTAGATGTGTTGTCCGTGGACACCTCTTTTCAGGTTTGGTTCACTATGAAAGACCCAAACAGTGAATTGCTGCTTTATTTCGTAAATCCATGATTCCGTCTCTTGTGGTGATGTAGTAAATGTGTTTCTAACCACATTATTTTTTCGGCGCATTATTTTTTCGGCTCTTGCTTCGACTATTCGACACGAGCCTTTTTAATTTTTTTCTGAGCAACCGTCAAATTATGGGGTATACAACGAGAACAAATCTTCATGACGCCTAAATGCTCATGTAAAATCGAAATATATGCTAGTCTCACTAATGCCCGAGAATGACTCCATTTTACAATATGTCACATGCCGATCTGCTTCCAATAGTTCAGGCACAACACTGAATCGATGTTTTCTGCCACAACAGCCGTTTTTGGACGACCTTCACGAAATTCTTCTTGGAGCGAACGACGACTGGAACTTATTGTATCAGCGTTTTACAGTCGCTGGGTGTGGTACTTTGTCACTAAAAGTCAAACTCAGTCGATGGATGCATTATTTTCTTATCAATCCATGGCGTAAACCGTAAAAAATCATGACCCGAAAATGTTCACGTGTTAATTCTATTTTTTGCTAAATACAATTTTCAAACAACTATAAACAATACAATAACCGCACATATACCAAAACGTTGTGAACCTTTGATATTGCTTCTGGTTTTTCTATTGCTTTTGTTTTTGTTTTTGTTTTTACGTTTGCTTTTGCTTTTGTCTTTGCTTTTGCTTTTACTACTGCTTTTGCTTTTGATTTTGTTTTTGCCTTTACTTTTGCTTTTTTTGGTATTGCTTTTGCTTTTGCTTTTACTTTGATTTTACTTTTGTTCTTTTACGTTTGCTTTTCTCTCTTGCATTTTTGCTTTTTCCCAGTTCCCAGGAGGGAGTAATGATGCCATTAATTTTTTTGTTATTTTTATCATGTAGCCGAAAACGTTACCTTTATTGGAATTCCATAAAATATAAAGTTAGTCTAATGTTCACGGAGTTGTAATTCTATGCAACGTTTTTTCATTGTGTTTGCACATTTTATGGATTAAGAGGTTGCTTCGATAGAGTCATGCCTCCAATTTTTTTTTAAAATTTTCATTATGATGCCATAAAACTTATCTTTGTTGTCGTAAAATAAAATTTACTTTAGCATCGCTATTATTGAGCAATAATTTCATGTGACGATATTACATTTTTGTTGCATAAGTTGGTTCCTCCAAGGCCTGACGCCCGCAAAATTTATTTTTTTTTTTTGTTGTCGATAACAATCCTTCACTAAAAGGATCATCTTAATTTTGTTGTCAGAAAAATCCTTCATTTGCGTTTTCTTAAATATACCATAAGTCATTTACTCACGTAGTTAAAATTTCATGCAATATTGTTGCATGTTTGTTGCATTCGCGATCTTATAGCGGCTGTCTCCGTAGCCTCATGAAATCATGAATTCTTTGTCTATTTTGTCAATGTATTTTTTCGTAGCACCTACACATAGCGCGTTATAATTTCATGTAACAACTTTGAAGTTTCGTTGCTTAGGCCGCCGCATAGCAATGACGTTTAAATTTGTTTTTTTTTATATATATGTCATCAACTCAAAGAATCAAGTTTTTAATTTTTTACCATGACACTTATACTCATTGAGCAAAAATTCCATGCAACACCGATGCATTTTAGAAAAATGCTCTTCTCAGCTTTTTTGAAAACCTCAAAATATCACTATAACCTATACCAATGGCTGTCAACACCCAACTGCATCCTTGACAAATTGGGTTTTTTGACAAATTTTTGGATTTTAATCAACAAATCACGTGAGCTCAAAAGGAATATGCGAAGGTCACCTAGGTGGGTATTTGTAAATGACACACTGTAATAATCTTCGTTTATGCGAAGGTCAAGTTCTCTTGCTTAGACGCACTAACTGGTGATTAGTAGAGTTTAACTGCTATGTTTTCTATGAGCAAGCAGCATTAATTAACACATAACTTTCATAGTTCCTAAAACTTGTAGGCATTATTTTTGTGTGGTTTCCTTATCAATCTCCATTGATATGCCAAAGTTCATCAGGCTGGGAAAAACGTTAATCCTGAGAGAAAAAAAAAACGAAAGTATTCAGCGGCTTCATCTAAATAACGAAACTGTAAATTATTCAATTGTGAGTCACGGTCATGATAGAACATCGAACGTATGCCGCCGAGTTCAGGGCACAACAAAATTAATTCTGGTAGATGACAATATCCTTTTCCAAGAATTTCACGTTGAATCAGTAACAAACAAAAAATAGGGGCTGTTTGAATGGCTTTCGGGTGAGTGGGGGCTAGTCGTTTGATTGTATGTTGGCAAAGTTTGCCACAACAAAACACAAATCGTACGTTACCGATGTGTAGGGCGCTCATACTATCCATCCATCCCACATAAACTCTTTTGCGGAACGCCGAATTTCATTCATAAAAGCTCGCGTGCATCGGCGCAGAACGGAAATAAAATTTCTGCAAAATGTTTGCTGCAAGAAAACGATAGCGAAAAAGCTTTACGCCAGTTGATGACTCATATTCAACATGCTTGATATATTTGTTTCGGATTTAGTTGTGTTTGTTTGGCGATTCAATAGAGGGACGCAGAGGGTGGAAAGATGGAACACATTCATAATAATCGCATAGAAAGAAATTCTTACGAGGATCTGTTTTTTTCGAATTGAATTAGAAAACGCGCGTTTTTTTCGTAACCATTGGAGAGTTGAAGAATTTACTGTCGGCTAAGTGTGGAGATGACACATAAGGCTGAATAGGAGTTCAGGTTTTGACGTGACAACGTTAAGTTTCATAGGGTAGATTTAAAAAAAAAGTCAAAAGCATTTTTCCAAAATGCATCGGCCTTGCATGGAGTTATTTTTTGCTGAGTATAGTTGCTATGATACAAGCTGTAGTACCACAGAAAAGCTTAATTCTTTGAACTCATGATTAAAATATAAATACTAATAATGACATCATTGGGATGCGGAGAAATCTTGTTAAGTAAAATTTGTTACATGAAATTATTTCTCCCTGTGTATAGGCTTTACGGTAAAAATACGATACGGCAGTAAAGGCCGGCTCTTAGTCCTCACAACAAAAAAAAAAGCATGAAGTTTGTTGAGTTATAAGACTGCGGAGGGAGAACGCTGCTTACTCGAGTACCGAGGCCGCAATAAGCTACCGAGCATGTAACGTGCTTGAATGCCGCTCCAGAGGTCCCAGGTTCGAATCCCTGCCAGGCTTTATCCTTTCGGTATTTCTTTCCATATCTTTAATAAACAGAAATTGAAAACTCATCAATATTTGACTTGAAGTCGTAGTTGGTGGTAGAGAAGTTAGTGGATGCAATTGCTTTATAAATTTAGTTGAATGAGGTAAAGGATTTAATTGACTTGCTTCAGATTCAAATTCATGTTTCTACGGCTTCCCACCACTCTTAGATAACTCTTCTGGCCCGAAGATTTTCAGAAATTCTTAAGTTTGCGATTCAAAGTGTATGGATAGTCACTGATTACGATTCTCAGTAACCAGTCACATTTCAAATTCTCGATAGGAGATAAAACTGGAGATTGAACTGATCCCTCCGATACTCATGAATACAGAAAGAAGGAAGAGAGTATCGTCATTTGTTCTAAATTGCAATTTGAAGACAGTTGGCTGCTTTGGGAGAGACGATACTGTTATAGGCAATATTCAATTAGCTTTAATAAGCCGTTTTGATGCCACTGCCTATTATTTCTGTTTGTTGCCGTGCATGCTGCACCGAAATAGTACCTTTAGAACAGTGGTGGCCACTACATGGTTTTCCATAGCCTGCCCTGCATTGTGTGTTTTTGTGCTTTTGCATACAAAGTAGCAATCAGCTTGCTGTGTTTGTACACTGTGTATAAGTTAATTTTTTGCTGCTATGCTTTAAATTTCAAGTTAGTATGCTTTAAGCGTTCATGCGGTGAGGGTGTTGCAATGTTTCAGGAAATTTGAGCTTTTAACAACTACTTTTTTCAGTGTAAAGCATTGGTGGGCATTCTTACACAGTCGCAATCTTGGCGTTTATGTGTTTTTGTGCATTCAAAAGCTTTCCAATATTAAAAAAGTGTGTAAAAAGCTCTAACAGAGTACGTGTGAAGCTCTAGCAGCGTACGTGTGGCGGCAGAGAAAGCTCTTTTTGTTGTTGTTTGAACCTTGCATTATCACTGGATATGGGCACCACTACATTTAAAGCTTCTGTGTTGTTTCTGGGTTTGTCTTTTGTCTTTAATTTGTTGTTGCGTTTTGTATTACTACATAACCTTTGTTCTCAATTCTTGCTCTCAACGCTCCCAGAGCGCTCTCTGCCCATAGCTGATTATCACTACTGATTTGTACACTTCGTAAAGGTTTGGTTATCCGCTGTGCTTCTAATTTCAAGTCAGTATGCTTTGAGCGTTCACGCGGTAGGGGTGTTGTTCGCTGTTATATTTGTGAATGCACTTAGATAATTTGTTTCAGGAAAACATTAATAATACATTCTATTCTTCACTTTAACTTTTTTTTGTTCTTTTCTATGTTAAAATAGCGATTTCCAACTTTCGACAATATTTCCTTGCACTGAATGTTTTGAGAGCTTTAAACAACATCTTGTTTCAGTGTAAAACTGTGCACTCGGAAAGCTCTCTTTGTTGTTGTTTGAACTGTGCGTTGATCATCACTGCTTTACATTGAATTTGTATTGGAATTCCGAAATTTTTTATAGTAAACAAAAAACTAAATGATCAGTACATTTAAAAACATTAGCTTATCATTAGCTGATTTTATAATTTTATCGTTAAAATAAATATTAAAAAAAATATTTAATTCAAAAATTAAAAAACAAAATTATTTTTTACTAAAAATAATAAACAATTTAATTTTTCTTAGCAACACCTGCGCATTCTTCTTAAATGCGAAAAAAAAAAAACAAAACAAATGAAATTCTGGATTACGATTTAGCTAATAATTTATTAAAAATAATCGCATTGATTAGATTAGTAAATAAATTAAGTGAAACCAAAACTAACATAACAAAAACAAAACAATTACAACTACAATATTAACAACAACAGCAATAACAACAAAGATACGAAAATGCCGAAAAAAAGAGAAAACGTTTCAATTGAACGTTCAGAGGCCGTTCAATCGATCGTTCAATTACACTGTCGATCACAGTAATTGCGCTGACTGTTTTCGTACCAAATATCCATTGATTACATAGTGATTTGTATACGATAGGGATTTTGATTCGATCACCTTCTTCCATCTCTATGAGAGCTTCATTATTCCCCGCAGGTAGAAGTTTCCACTTTTCTCTGCAAAGAACTTCTCAAGCTGCTGTTTCATAAGGTCCTCATTATCAACAGTTTTACCGTTCAGTGATTTTTGCAGGGAGCGAAACATATGATAATGCATGTGCGTAAGGTCTGGACTATAGAATGGATGGCCCAAAACATTCCATCCTCACTCATGCAATTTTTGGTGAGTCATCAAACTCGTATCAGGCCTGACGTTATTGTGGTGGAAGACCACCCCCTTCCAATTGATCAGATCAGGATGTTTATCTTGGATGGCATCGTTCAATTTCTGTACGTGCTAACAGTGGACTTCAGAATGGGATGGATATACAAAATTCTTTTTATAAAATTTCCCTTTTTAAAATCCCCCTTTAAGGTTCCTCTTTTTTAAAATTCTCCTTAACAAAATTCCACCTTCACAAAAATCCTACTTCACAGAATTCCCCTAAACAAAAAATATCCCTTAACAAAATTTTCCTTTACAAAATTCGTCTTTACAAAATCCCTTTTACAAAAAATAAATTAAAAAAGAATATGTTGATATTGAGGGATAAAGCGCGCGCTTTGTTGAAGGCTTCGTTTTTTTTTTAAGGTTTTGTTCTGAGCGCGTAGAGCTCTGAAATACTGAAATTAACAAACCAGAATTTTGTAAAAGAAGAATTTTGTTAAGGGGAATTTTACAAAAGAGAATTTTCTGAAGGAGAATTTTAAAAAGAGGTAATTTGGTAAAGGAGAGTTTTAAAGAAGAATAATTTTGAATAGGGTGAATTTTGGAAAATGGAATTTTTTGAAGGTGAATATCGACACTGGGAATTTTGAAAAGGGGAATTACGACCCACTGTGCTTTAGAATTTAAGGTTCTATCCTGTGGGTGTAGCTCGTAGTAGAGAGGTTGCTTCCAAATCCATCGACTGAGAGCATAAACTTCTTCTGTTAAATATCTTCTTTTGCTTGCCTCACCGCCGCTTCAACATTCTTGAACCAGCTTCTTTTTCTGTTGACATTGTTGTAGACAATTCACCTTTCAGCAGTCGTACTCATAGGCCTGAGTAATTGGTCGTTTTTCACGTTTTATGAGCCGGTGAAATGAATGAAAGACTTATAAAGTAAGTTTTATACATATATAAAAAAAATTGAAAATGACACGACACTAAAGGTTAATTCTTTGACTTTATGACAAAAATAAAAAAAAAACCAAACCAAAATCGTAGTCGGCACGCGGAGGCAGTTACCTAAGCAACGAAACTGCAAATTTGTTACATGGAATTATAACGCGATATGTATAGATACTACGTCAAAAAATATTATACGCCAGTAAAGGTTGGTTCTTAACCCTAATAGCAAAAATGGACAGATTCATGACGTCATGACGCCGCGGAGAGAGCCGCTACAAGATCGAAAAGGCATCAATAATGCAACGGCGTTGCATGAATTATTAATCGAAGAGTAATGCGGCACGGTAAATATTGGATGTTTTTTTAGAGGCATCGAATTTCCTAGAGAGGTAGCTATCAAACCAGTTGTGAAAGTAAACACATATGTTTGACATTTATGTTCAGTATACTTTGGCAAATTACCATGCAAGGGCTTACACTGGAACAACGTTTACCAATCGTGGAAATTTATTTTCAGAATTCGCGTTCTGTAGAGCAAACTAACAGAGAACTTCGCATATAATATACGCAGGTTATACGCAATACGATGAATCTACGTTTACTCTTATAGACAGTATTTATCCAATACGGGCTCATACTGTGCGTACCGAAGAAGCCATCACCGCGTGAGTGTGACCGAGGACCCAAATTTATCGATTCGACGCCGTTCTCAACTAGTCTGTCGTTGCCCGTGGAAAATTTCGAGAAAAGGCCTGCCTACACCTGTATAAAATCCAACTAGTGCAGGAATTGTCATCAGACCATCGGTTGCGGTCGGTCTAAAAATGGGCTCAAAATAAAAAACCGAATTAAATTGAAATTAAGCCGAATTTTTACTCTCAAATCACATGAGGCACATTTCTGGCTTAACGGGTACATAAATAAGAAAAATTGCCGTATTTGTAGTGAAAACAATCCTGAAGAGACTCTCCAAGTCTCCTTACCTCCAAAAAAAGTTGATGTCTGGTGTGGTTTGCATGCTGAAGATATTATTTTTCCATAATTTTTCAAAACTGAAGATGGAGCCAACGTTACGAGTACCGTCAATGGTGAGCACTACAGACTAATAATGCGTGACTTTTTGGTTTCCAACGTCAATATCAATCGTCTAATTGCTAAATGGTTCCAGCAGCACGGTGCAACAAACCATACAGCGCGTGAAATTACTTCACTTTATTGGGATGAACTTTTGGTGACCGAATCATATCAAGAAAATAGGTGTGAATTTGGTTTCTGTCACGTGATTTGACTTCGTTAGACTACTTTTTCTGACAGTACGTAAATTCACTGATAAACCAGCTACGACTGACAAGTTGGAAACCAACATTCAGTGCGTTATTGCTGAAATAAGGCCTATGCTGGAAAAAGTGGTGAAAAATTGGATCGACAGAATGGTCTACATAAGACGCAGTCGCCGTGGCTATATCCCCGAAATTGTGTCCAAACACTAAATGCCATACAATTTGCGAACTATTAAAGCAAAAATATTGGCCATTTCATTAATTTTTCGGTGTTTTATTCGAGAGAAAATTGCTATACCTCAAAAAAAAAACACCCTATATTATGAAACACAAATGAAGGATTTATATTTGGCCCCAAAACAAAATTAAAAAAATAAAATATGACTTCGTTAGGTAGCTAGCATCTTATGCAAAAAAAATGCAATATTGTTGCATGGAATTATTACTCGCTAAGTAGAAGTGTTCTGAAAACTTTTATTTTACGGCAGAAAAAATAATTCTTTGACCTCATGACGAAAAAAAATTGTTGGTAGTTATTGGAGCCATGACACAATACAGACACAATACAGACAACCGCTTAAGAGCCCGAACAAAACCAAATCGGTTTGATCCGACAACCGCTCCTATTCGTTTATGTATTTATGTAAGTCCAAAACAAAATATGAAATAATTTCACCATTCACACACCGAAGAGCAACTCTGATTCGACAGCCGCTCCTATTCTGGATGTGTTCTCAGTGGATTTCGCCGAGAGAGGACCGACAACCGGCAGTAGCTTATGAAAAAATTATGTAAAATTCATGGATTGAAAGTGAAGGCGAGGTTTTTGGCTATATAATAAAAATAAGAAATAAATGTATAATGACATGAGGCCTCTTGGGGAACCCCTAAAATAACCTTATAAATCAAAATTAAAATAAAATAAGGGCAAGTATTAGGACAAAAATATGGAAAGGATTAGAAAAACGACGAGGGCAAGGATTTGGACAAGGATTTTTTTGTGGGCAGTTTAAATTGTTAGGAATTGGGAAAAAGGCAAGATACCATTGAGACAAAAAGAAGAAGTTTGACATTTTTATCAGAATTGATGGAAATATGGTAAGATTTTTCTCTTTTCTTCCAGCAAAATCATGATACAATTATGCAAGGTAGGAGTGACAACTGGCTATTTTCTCACGAGTGTCTTGCACCGACTGTCATATGCCTGTATTTTTTATTTTCTATTTTCTTTTATACTTTTTTCGTATATTATTTTTGACAGTTGGTGCAAGATAAAAGAACTGTCACTCCTACCTTGTATAATTGTATCATGAGCAAAATGTGTCAATATTTTGAATATATAAAATATTCGATCAAATTGTATTTCCTTTAGTATCGTGCTAAAAAATTTTGTTCACTAGTGTTATGAGCGGAAACTAAATGCGAAAGTGTCAACAGAGTACGAAATAAAGACGGGCTGTTAAAAAAGCCAGTAGAGAAGTTAGCCGAAGTAAGAGTAACAATATGTCTTTTTTTTTGCTCAACGGCCAGTCGTCGGTGCTCAGTCAACAGTCGAACAACGTTAAATGTTATACGTCGTGCTTAACCCAGACTCAATACCGTGTTTAACCTAACCTCAACAAGTGAAAATATAAGTGAGCAATTTGAAAAAAAAAAATTTTATTAAAAAAATATTTTTTCCATTGAAGCGAGCTTTAAAGTAATAGCGATAAAAGTTGCGATCGGCTATAGTTAAATTGATGAATAAATAATTCACAAGAATAACGACGATATTAAAAAAGAACCGTCCCAACACATTGAATGTTGTTCATACATATATTTTAGATATTGTTAACTTAACGAAGCGTGTGTACGTGAGCCGCTTGCTTGTCATCGTCGTCTGATCGCGGTGCTTGATTGACGTTTGTTATAAAGCCCGGGTTTTCCGAAAACGTCATTGTAAAGTTATTATTGTTGTTGTTTCGTTTTTTTCTTTTGTTTTTTTTTCTTTTGTTTTTTTTTTTTATTGTGGCTGCCGTCGTCGTTGTTGTTATTGGCTGTGTTGTTAAATTGGTCGTAAGCTGAGCTTCGATCATACAACAAATATTTGTTTAAATCAAAAACCGGTTTAACGTTGAAGTTTCGCGCTTATCGAACGTTATTTTGTGTTATTCTATTGTTTCAATTGCAAATTGAAAGAAAACAACAAGAAAATAATTGTTGTGTTGGTTGAAGACGTCTTCGCCGGAGACACCCCCAACATCGTTTTGTTTTGAAATTTCTTCCAACACTGCTCATCATTGAAAGTGTTTAAAAAAAAAAAAAATACAAAAAATTTATAAGTTTTTAATATGCAAATATAACTCGTGAATTTCCCCCAAACAAGGTAGAAATCTTGGAAAATACCCGGTTTTAAGTCGAAATACTTAAGAATTTAAAGTTGATCTGTGTATTTTTGTGTTGTGTTTTTTTTTTATTTTATTTAAATTATGTGTGTTTAATATTTCTCTATAAAAGTAAATTAATTGAAAATACATACCACAAAAAACTTGAAATTGTAACAAGGTAAGTGTTAAAGCTCTAGCATTGTTTTCACGAATTTAAAATTAAGTACCTACATGTTAAATATTTTATCTGTATAAGTAATTGACTAATTTTTTAATAAAAATAATAGCAATTGTTATTCAATAAACATACATACATATATAATTGTTGAATTTAATCCATCGTTATGAACAATTTTTAAAATCTTGAAAGCTATTGAAATTTGTGCTGCCTATATAGGGTGTTTTGTTTTTTAGGGGTGTAGAACTTTGAATTGAAATAAAATACTGAGATTACCGTAATGGATTTCTTCATTGTGTTTTTTCTTTTTGACGTAGAATACGTCATTCTCGGAGGTAAGTAGGGTGGTTGATAGTGATCAGGTGTCGGTATTTATATAACTTTTTGAGCCTTTGGTGGGCCGAAAGTACTGATCGTACAATGTTGATGTTAGCACTTGTTGGTCTGTTTGATCCTCAATGCGACAAAAATTCATGTTAGAACTGTCTAATATAAATTGGCTATTATAATGAAATATAAAGCCAACATTTGATGTTTTTGTTTGCTTAAACTTGCTACCTATTTATCGACAGTTTCCGGTTTTATCGACAAAACCATAAAATTTGTATGGGAGCCCCCCTACGGAGTGGTCGGAGGAAATAGGTGTCAAACGCAAAAATCTTCCTTTTGCAAAAGTAAAGGGGGTCGGTCATACATATTAACCCTCTCCGGCACTCTCTCTCCGGCAAAAAAAGGTCATATGCTCAGGTGTATAGAATAAATAAACAAAAACCATAAAATTTGTATGGGAGCACCCCTAAGGAGTGGTCGGAGGAAATAGGTGTTAAGGACAAAAATGTTCCTTTTGCAAAAGTAATGGGGGTCGATGATACATATTAACCCTTTCCGGCACAAACACAATAAAATTTGTATGGGAGCCCCCCTAAGGAGTGGTCGGAGGGAATAGGTGTCAAGGGCAAAAATGTTCATTTTGCAAAAATAATGGGGGTCGGTGATATATATTAACCCTTTCCGGCACTCTTTTAAAGGTCATATGCTCAGGTGTATGGAATAAATAAACAAAAACCATAAAATTTGTATGGGAGCCCAACTAAGGAGTGGTTGGAGGGAATAGGTGTCGAAGGAAAAAATGCTCCTTTTGCAAAAGTAATGGGGGTCAGTGATACATATTAACCCTTTCCGGCACAAAAACCATAAAATTTGTATGGGAACCCCCTAAGGAGTGATCGGAGGGAAAAGGTGTCAAAGGCAAAAATGTTCCTTTTGCAAAAGTAATTGGGGTCGGTCATATATATTAACCCTCTTCGGCACTCTCTTTAAGGTCATATGCTCAAGTGTATGGAATAAATATACAAAAACCATAAAATTTGTATGGGAGCCCCTCTAAGGAGTGGTTGGAGAGAATATGTGTCAAAAGCAAAAATGTTCCTTTTGAAAAAATAATGGAGGTCAGTAATACAAATTAACCCTCTCCGGCACTCTTTTAAAGGTTATATGCTCAGGTGTATGGAATAAATATTTTGCTAAATATTTTTTAAAAAAGATGTCATCAAAAGCGAATTGAATAATTCTACGTCTTGTGTTACGACATAGTCGAAACTACTGCATCTTTTTTTATTTCGGATTTGTAAAAATGTGGTATCATTTGACAGATAATACTCATATTAAGGTTTATCCAAAATATTTTTGTTTAAAAAATACGAATATGACTCGGTATTATGTTACTTATCATACTACTTACTTACTTATTTACTTATTTTTTAGGAATTTGAAAGTAATTTTAATTTAATAAATAAACTTTTTTCCAAAAACTAATAAAGAAAACAAAAAAATTTTAAAGAGAAAACTATGTTCCATTTTTGCTTTTTAGAATTTTTGAAAACAAGTAAAAAATAGAAAATTCTATTTTCAAAATAATAATAAAAAAAAAAAATCAAAATTGCAAATTTTGATAGATATTTACTAAAAAATGATTAAAATAAGTGCCGGCTCTTAAAAGATAATTTCCGTTTTTTCCGCCTTTGTGAAAGAATCCATTTTGTAAAAAAACCTTTAAATCAAGAAATTGCTTGAGATACCGAACGAAAAACTATTTTATGAAACCTAGTTTTGGCTTTAAATTCAAAATTATGTCTATATTTAGTTAATTAAGGTAGAGCTTTATTAAATTAATAAAACTAGAAAAACACGTTTAAAAGATAAAATGATGTTCCATTTTTTATTTTTAGAATTTTTGGAAAAAAGTATAGGTTAGAATTTTGCGCGCTCCAATTAACATAGGTCCAAGGTACCCTAGGGTCTATCAATTTCGGCTATTTTTAGAACACATCTATTAATTTTTTTTGCCTTTCCTTCTGACCGAGTTACGTTCCATAGAGACTGACCGATTTCAACCATTTTCAGTACAGATCTATAGTTCTATTTGTCTAGCTTTTTGACCGAGTTTCGTAAAGATCGTTGAACTTTTGTATGTACCATCTCCCTAGGGACAGATAGATTTCCTCCATTTTAGCCTTCATTAGTTCATCCAAGAAGCCCACATTAAAAGCATGCCTGATGTGGGCGAACTTTTAACTTTTTACAGGCATCGAAAGCATTGACAGAAGACATGTGTAAAATAAAAGCAATATCAACACAACCATTAGCCGTAAAATATGTTCCAATTCCATTTTTAGTTGTTTTTGATTAAATTTAATGTATTTTCATTAATTTTACTTTAAAATTTCTATTCAGTTTAACATATTTGAAATTTATCACATACGCGATGCATGCTTTCTATGTGCTTTAACCAAGCGTACTTCACAGGGATGATGCATGCTTGCGGCATGCACTCTTTCTATGTGTTTTGGCCTAATGACTTCTTTTTGATCCCGCACATCAACGTGGAAAACAATTTTCGATGCTTGTTGCGACTATGTATTGGAGGTGTCTTAAGCGGAATGGGATAAATGTTATATCAAATGGTTTGAATGCATGCATAAAGGAAAATATTTCGAAAAACAATGAAGAAAAAATTCGACCTTTATACTTAATCCCGAAATATATGTAGTAGTATACTTTTTTTATAATGTGATCGATAACCTCAGGTTTTCTGTTGATCCATAAAATTTACCGTATCGCCAATTCTCACAGAGTTTTAATTCCATGCAATGATTTTTTTTATTGTTGTTGCATGTTTTAATTTTCGTTATCAGGTCAAAGGACAATATTTTGCTGTTGTTAATGAAGTTTTTCTTAGCACTTCTACTTAGCGAGTAATAATTCCATGCAAATTGCATTTTTGTTGCATAGGCTGTTACATTCGCGACCTGACAGCGTCGTCATTTATTTCTTATTTTTGTCAAAAAGCCAAGTACAAATGTTAATTTTCAGCTTTTAACCGTTTACCGTGTCGAGTAATACTTATCATCATAATATACTCATCGAGTAATAATTCCATGCAACGCCTAATTGATGCCTTTTCGATCATCTAGCAGCACCCTTCGCGGCTTAATGCCGTCATGAATTTTTTTCTTTTTTTGTCATAACTAAAAACCACCTTGTAGTGACATGTTATATATTTAACCATTGAATCCATACACAACGCGTTAAAATTTCATGCAATAATTTTCGTTGCTTCGGCAGCTCCCAATGATGTCCCAATTGGTGTGAAAAAATCTGTTGGGAAGATCACCTTACAAAGTGCCAATGCTGACTAAGAGACAGTAAAACTCGATTGACATTTGCGAAATCACACTCGGATTGTGATGGCCCAGTAAACGATAAAAAATTGCGCAAACTTTATGGTAAGACAAAACAAAAATAAATTAAATTGGAAATGAAACATTTATTTTTGAGGCTAACAAGTCCATCTTTTGGTACAATGTATTGCCCCGATCATTTCGGAACGGCCTGTAAGTAATCTTAATCATAATAATAACTTTGTTTTTAAACTTACTATTTTTGACAGACTATTAGCAAAACTACCATATTTTTTCTTCTTTTTGTAGATGTAACCGTTGATAAGCAATTTGAAGATAATTTTAATCACTTCCGTTTGAGTTTTAGTGTTCAATTTTCTAACTTACTACCCAGTCAAAAGTTTCACTTAAAAAAAAAAAAATAATAATCCACTGTTTAATAAAAGTAAGAGATTGAAAATGATTTGATTTATGATTAGGAAAATACCACGTTTTCAGTCGATATCAACGTGAGACTATTTAGATTATTTCTATTTATATTAAATTGATATTTGCACAAAGTACATGGAAACAAATACTTAACTCCAAACAAATCCATACTTATTTTGTCAACTCACTTCTGCAGATACTTAATGACGCTAATAATCCTTATCGCACTCTATTGAAACAGAAGTTTTAATAGCCAAATGATTTCAAGAGCTCTTAATTAACACACTTCACTTGAATTTAGTTTTGTTATTTATCAATGAAATTATAAACCGTAAAAAAGCTCAAAATATTGTTCAGATAAGCAACTAAAACTTTTTCAGTAATAGTTGCAAAAATGATCCAGAGCTTAATAAAATAGGTTAAAATTAAGATTTCAGCGATGTTTGATGATGGCAGCACTCATTTTAAACGCAGGTGTTCTTCCATCATGCTTAAAGCATGGAAAAACCCTGCCATGCAATCTTTCGGATTAATCGGTTTAATGACTAAATTATTCCTATAAAATAGGTGTTATGAAAAAATATTAATCCAAAAAGTACAACCAGGGGGATTAATTATGAAATGAATACTCATCGGTATCTGACAAAAGTCGGTATCTGACAAAAGTTGTGCAAAATTATCGGAGTGACAAGCCCACATAAACAAACTCGTCCATAATATATCAACGTCGAGCTATATAGAATTTAAAAAATTTAAACACTATAAAAGTAATTAGAAATTATATTTAAAAACTTGAATTTGGTTTGAACCTAGTGGATCTTATCAGCCAAAGTGCATCTGATAAGGTTCGTTGCTATTGCTATGTATGATGCGTCAAATGAGTAAAACACTTTTTTCATAGGAACTAACCCCCTAAAATCAAGTTTTGTGCGACATTTTAGAATCAATTCTGAATAAGTACGAAATTAACCCTTAAACACATTTAAAGTTTTGACTTATTTCTGGCATTTAAGTTGAATTTTCAGCTTTGGTGTATTCCAAGACTTACAGTACAACTTTATGACAAATTTTTTGTGGAATATTTAAAACCGTTATATCCTTGTTTTATGGGTCTTTTTGCCTTTTCTCACAAAAGGGTCAAAAAAGACCCATAAATTGAGAAGTTAGGTGTAAAAGGTTCTACAAAAATATTTCTTGTAGTAATTTACAAAAATCCTCAGAACACATCCTATACCCAAAATCTAAGGATAATATGATTTCCTATGCCCATTATGATAAAGAATACTATAAGAATGATAAAAAAGGGGAAACTTAAATCCCCCCTAAAATAAGACTCATACGTAAACTTTGAAAACGCCGATACACGTATATTTTTTTTTGTCCCCTTTACCGGAATCCATTGTCATAACCTTGTTATTTAAAAAAAAAAATTGATTTTGTTGTTCAGTGTAATGAATGAGACACATCAAGTGACACAGAAGTGGTCCTGATTTATTTAAAGCAATTTTTAAAAATAAAGAAGTTGCTTCTTTCGTTGGCACATCCGTTGATTTTGACGTGAGAGCGTTTCTTAATCCTTATCCCTTTCCTTTCCTTTGTTCCCAAACTTGACCTCATCCTATTACTTGTTCTTATATTTTTCAGAATAATTGTCTTACTTCTTGTCCAAACTCTTAATCTATGACCAACTTCCTGGCCTTATCCTTGCCCAAATCCCTTTCCTAATCTTTATCCCACTTTTTTCCCAATCTTTGCCCCAAAATCTTCTCCTTAATGTGATCGAATCCTCTAATGTAGTCAATTCCATGCTCTTATTTTTGTTGTACTTCTTATTCCTGGTATTAATTTTTGTCCAAATCCTTGCCCTCATCCTTTTTCTTTCTTAATCCTTGCATTATATTTATATCATATCAAACTTTATCAAACAAAGTGACTATGAAAAACGTGACAACGTTGCGTTTTATATCTCAGGTTTCCAAAAAAGTAGAATATGTATAACCGACCCCCATTACTTTTACAAAAGAAACATATTTGCCTTTGACACCTATTCCCTCTGACCACTCCTTAGGGGGGCTCCCATACAAATTTTATGGTTTTTGTATATTTATTCCATACACCTGAGCATATGACCTTTAAGAGAGTGCCGGAAAGAGTTAATATGTATCACCGACCCCCATTACTTTTGCAAAAGAAACATTTTTGCCTTCGACACCTATTCCCTCTGACCACTCCTTAGAGGGGCTCCCATACAAATTTTATGGTTTTTGTGTATTTATTCCATACACCTGAGCATATGACCTTTAAGAGAGTGCCGGAAAGGGTTAATATGTATGACCGACCCTCATTACTTTTGCAAAAGGAACATTTTTGCGTTTGACGACTATTCCCTCCGGCCACTCCTTAGGGGGGCTCCCATACAAATTTTTTGGTTTTTGTTTATTTATTCCATACACCTGAGCATATGACCTTTAATAGAGTGCCGCAGAGGGTTAATATGTATGACCGACCCCCATTACTTTTGCAAAAGGAACATTTTTGCGTTTGACACCTATTCTCTCCGACCACTCCTTAGGGGGGGCTCCGATACAAATTTTATGGTTTTGTCGATAAAACCGGAAACTGTCGATAAATAGGTAGCAAACTTAAGCAAACGAAAACATCAAGTGTTAGCTTTATATTGCATGTAATTGTGTAAAATTTATATAAGTTAGAGAGTTCAAACATGAATTTTTCTCCCAGTGAGGATCAAGCAGACCAACAATTGCTAACATCAACATTGTACGATCAGTACTTTAGGCTCACCAAAGGCTCAAATTGTGACCTAAATACCGACACCTGATCACTATCAACCACCCTACTTACCTCCGAGAATGACGTATTCTACGTCAAAAAAAAAGACAAGTATTAGGAAAAGGAAGTGTACAGTAGGGCGTATCGAATTACAATTTTTTTTCGAATTTCACATTCTAAGAGGTCTCAAAAATTGCATGGGGTTAATAAGATCACCCAAAAAAAATGTTAAAGAAACAAAAGGATGTCTTTCTGACCCGCAAGGACAAAGTTGTTTATTGAGGAAAACAGTAAAAAATAACGACCTTAAAATGCTTTGACTTTTATAAAAAAACTACGTGTGTCTTAAAGCAAAGGCTTAACTAGCAATATATTGGTAAACACGATGCCACTCACGATTTTTATCCACAGTGTCCTGTGTGAAGGATATTCGCAGCAAAAGTTGTGATCGAGATAGCACAGAACTTTTGATTGTTATCCAAAAGTCTAAATTTTGGTGGTATTGATTATACTGTTAACGTATTCCTTAAAGTTGCCGCATTAATAATTAGCATAATTTTTGCATACGCATTTCCCCATTTTTGAGAAATGTATACTTGAATGCAATTTTTTAACTTTCATTTTTTAATTTTCAAAAAAAGCAAATAAGATTTTATATCTCGGATACCAGAAATGGTACCGAAGAAACTTTGCTCAATTTGGATTCTTCAAATATTCCTGAACAACACCCTGTCTAAAAGTTTTAATTTAAAATACCAGCTTAAGGCCACAATTTTATTTTCTATTTTGATACGTGAAAAAAAAATACTTCCTAACATGAAATTTAACAATTTCATCAAAAAATATCAAAGTACAAAACAACATTGTGGCCTTAAGCTGGTATTTTAAATTAAAATTAAGTCGTTATTTTTTACTGTTTTCCTCAAAAAACAACTTTATCCTTGCGGGGCAGGAAGACATCTTTTTTTTGGGTGATCTTGACAACCCCATGCAACTTTTGAGACCTCTTAGAATACAATCTAAATTTTACGATACGCCCTAGTGTACAGGGACTAGGACAACAAGTTAAAAATTATCAAAACGAGGATTTGGAAAGAGTTTAGAAAATAGGATTGGGATAAGGATTATCACAAAGATGTAGACACACGTAGGACAAAATTTAGGACAAAGATTGGGGCAAAGACTGGTGCAAGAAGTGGATTAATAAAGGGTTAGGAAAGGAAATTTGCACAAGGATAAAGTCAAGAATTTGTACATGGTTAATCCAACAAGAGTTGGGACAAGATGTACGACAAGCATTAGGACAAAGGGACAAGGGAACAAGAGAATGGATATGGATATGAATATGGACAAGGAGATCCATAACACAGTCACATATTTTTCATAACTTAAAAATATAATTTTGATACGAAGGAAAGGAAAGAATAGTTTTTGAGATATATTTTAGTTCGGTGAATGATTCATAAACAATTAATTTGTAAGTGCCGAAAACGCGAAAAAGATACATGAATGAATTTAAATAAAATACTTCTGGGTGTTTGGGTTGTTGTTGGAAATCTTAAAAATACGAAAAAAACAAGTGAAAAACATTTATACATAAAAGTGTTTGAGAAATGTACTAAGCAAACATTTACAATAACTTTACAACAACAATGCCAAAATCATCAAATGAAAAATTTAAAAACAAGTTGTTTTTTGCACTGAACGTTATGTCTCTCCAAATATTTAGACAGCACAGAAGAAAAAAACTCATGTTGTTTGCATTAATGTTTCTTTTGTGACGTTCAATCGCTCCAAAATATTAAACAAAACATAAAACACCTGAGTAAATGCCGCCAAAAACTTGAGTCAATGCCGAGTGACTTGAGTGGAATTGTATTATTAAAATATTAAAGTGTGAGTGATAGATAGTTTTTGTTTTTTCATTAATGCGATTAAATTTAACTGCACGACTCTGAAAGCGTCTTTAATTGTTTGAAATTGAATCGAAGAGCAAACTACTGTAGCAGATAGTTTGTGCTTCCTCGCACGTTTGATTACTCTGTTGCTCTCTCGAATTTACTTTCACACGCTAGGCATTTGATGGAATTCAGTTGTGGCCCTACAAATGATAACAATAATAAAAGCTCTTTGCAGCGCAGCAAAAATTTTTAGCAGCCTTCTCTTCCTATGCCCACTGTTGTAGTCTGCAGGGCATGCAGCGTGGTAGTATGTATTTTGTTACCTTCTTTGCTGTTCGTGAACTTGGCCAGTTAGGTTTACCAAAAGAATTTCCAATGCTATTCATTCTTAAGTTGGCTTCAAAGGAATTCGGTCGTGTTTTTGTTTTGTTCGTGTTTTGTGCGGTATTTTCTCCAGCGAGTTTGTGATTCGAGTGTAGCGAGTGTATGAATGGAACGCGCCATAACTAATAATTTTAAAAATACTTAGTTCTTACAAAGAATAAAAAAGAAAAAATAAAGAAAAAACTTAATAGATAAAAAAGTTGTTCGTGATGAAATAAAAGCAATAAAAATAATAATAAAATATGTCGAAATAAACACTTATTTTGCGTTCGCAAATAATAATAACAAAAAAATATTTTAAAAGTAAAGAAATATTTGAATTAAAAATTATCACATTCTTCAAATTTTAAATTGTAAGTTAACTTATAAAGTTTAATTTTAATTAACAACATAAAAATTTAATAATATTTGTTTTATTTTTTGTTTTGTTTTGATACATTTTTGTCAGTCTTCATAAAATTATATTTGAAACAGATATAATTTATATTTTAAATTTAAATTAAATATTGGGGTCGAAGAAAAATTGATTTTTATTGAAATTCAAAACTTAAAATTTTTGAAAAAAGTTTTTTTTTCAGCAAGATAATTGAAATGTTGAAAGTAAAACTTCTTAAACTTCTCCATATCTATATAACTGTAAAATTAACAGTATTTTTAATCAATATTTTTCCTTACCTTACACTAAGGGAAATAACGCATATTAGCATTATCCACGCCTGAGTATAAATTTTATTCAAATATTTACGTGGATAAATCAAATGTTTTCCTTACAACTCGCTTTTTTTCCGTATTTGAATTTTATTTATACCACACACGTACACACATATTCCATACAAGCAAACAGCAACAGCATCGCACACGTACACACATACTCCGACAAGCAGCAACAGCATCGCACTCTGTTCCTGCAGTTTATTTCTTGCATTTGCAGTTCTTATAGTTCTCATTTAGTTATTGTTGCAAGAGTAATATAGTATGCATGTTTGGCAAAGAAATTAAATTATGTAGGGTGGAGTGACAACTCGGTATTTTCTCAAGAACATCTTGGACCGGTTGTCATTTACCTGCATAATTTGCTTCTACCTACATATATTTTGAGCATTACTTTATTGCAATATTAGGGCACCAATTTACTTTACTTTTATTACTTTAAACTTTGCAATATTAGGGCACCAACTGTCAAAAATAGTATAAATTAGAGAACGAAAAAAGTGAAGCGATAATAAATTATACAGGCAATGGCATTTGATGAACGCAATATGAAGAAAATAATACCTTAAAACCATTGATAACATATTCAATTTAAATGTTTTTTTTTAAATTCAATATTTTTATTTAAATTTTCTTTAAATGCGATAGTTTATTTTCAAATAGTAAATATTTGAAAGATATTTTAAAAAAATTCGTGCATAATGTTAATATGTGACCCGGTCTACGAAAAGGGATCTTCGGTGTAAAAACAAGTTTTCGAGAAAACAGCTGTTTGTAAACGTTTAATTGTCGCACACTGAATGGCGTGCTCTTTTTTTGGAAAATTCCTGACAAACTTCTTTACGAGTTGGAAACTTCTGCTTTGCGCCATTAGAAAGAGCACACATTAGTCTATCCGAATCGCCAAAAAAGTGAAAAATGATATTTTCACACCGAAGGTCCCTTTTCGTAGACCGGGTCACATATATGTTTTATTAATTCTGTTTAAATATTTAAGTATTTAATTTAATTAAAAAAGTATTCAAATAAATTTTAAATATTTACGTAGTCGATTTATTCAAATGAGTTATTGGTGCAAAAATGACTCGCTTTTTGGATAAATTAAAAAAGTTTTTGGATAAATTTAATATTTTTTTCCCTTAGTGTACCTGCTATATTTCCCGGATTCAATTTTGAATTTATTTAATAAAGGAATAACACGGTGCTAAAGAAAGCAGAAATTTTATGCTTTTGGAAAAACACATAACATAGTAGAGGTTGTAGAATAAATAAAATAAAATTTATGCATACTTGGCTTTTTGCATATACCCTCAAAATCTGGATTCAGGGTCAAAAAACCTGATTTTTGGTAGGTACATGTACATTTCATAACATAACCCTTGTATGTCCAGTTAGATTGCAAAACTTAAAATGATGTTGCATTAAAAAAATTAAGGGCTTTAAAATGGTGTATAAATCATTTTTATATCGACGAATTGGCAAAGTTATAAAAAAAATATTTAAAATGTTTGTATTTTTTCTACATTTTTCAACTTTTGCAACATTTGTTGCCAAATTTTGTAGAGAACCATCCCCATTTATTACAAGATTCTAAAAGCTTTATTGATTTTGCGTCTAATAAGCTATTAAAATCTTTATTTGGGTGTCTCATTACTTAATTATTGAAATATAAGCCACCAGACTTTATTACAAGATAACAAAATATATATCGGTGATTTCATGCCAAAACGTCCACATTTCTGACATCACTATTTTTGAAAATTTTTAAACTCTCTGGGTTGAAATTTCTCCTGAAACGTATTATATCTGAATACTTTTTTTTTAAATTTTTATTTCTTTTCAAAAGCTATACACAGTAAAAAATTGCAAAATATCTTAAAAAATACAATTAGAGCATGTATTCAAATAGCTGTAACTTCGAAACCGTAAGTCGTACAGAAAAAATCTGAGATATATCTTAAAGATCTTGAATGAGTCTTTTTTGTGGTATACTCTTTTTGGACTCTTATGATTTTTTTTAAAATTTTTTTAGTCTGAAGTTTTGTGTCACATTTTTCTTAGTGATCGCAGTAAATTTTTCACCTTTTGAACATAGTACCTAGCACATAGAACATAGAACTCTTAAACGGTGTGTGTATGCGGCTGGGTCTGTAAATGGCTTAGGTTTAAATTTTGACTGGGGAGGTGGAGCTATTGTTGCTGTGGCAGTGTATAAAGGGGTATTTGAGAGTATAACTCAGAAACGAATTGAGAAATTTACATGATTATACGAAATAAAGTTGTGCTAGAGATCCACTAAGGAGTTGTTGACCGTTACAACTAGATGATATACCCGGTTTTACTCGGGCGAAAAAATTTAAAATTTTAATATTTATTTGATAAGATTTTTGTTTATTTTGTTTATTTTTATGCATTTTGTATTTTTGTAATTTTTTTTTTTTGCATAAAAAGTAATGGTGTAGTGAAAGAATCATGTCAATTTCTCAATTTGTATGTTAAATCTGGAGTTTCGCTTTTAAGCAACCAGCAGTAATTTGTTATAATTTTGGTTTTATATTTCCCCTCAAAACGCTTTTCCAGCGTGTATAATTCTTGATGTATTCGTTATCTTTACGCATCGCTAAATTTACCGTGGTTTTCCGGAAAAAAAATTTTAAATGAGAATGCAAAAAATTAATTTTTATAGATATTCAGCAGCCCAGTTTTTCATAAGCATTCAAGAATTCCTTCACCACTTCGGAATAATTTGTACTGCTCCTGTTTCCTAAAGATTTGTTTGGAAATATTGGATTAGAGATTTTTGACATACCGTAATCAACGACCCAAAAAAACCTCTAACAGAAAATTTTCAACGGATGTACTGTTTGGGAACCAACTTGAGATAAAACTACGTTGAAAAGTTTTGCGGAATACTGTAAACTTATATCTACTCAATTAAATGGGTTTTTTGGACGTTCTAAGTTGGGTCAATGTTATTTAACGCTTTTTTTTCATGCAGGAGGTAGAAACCTACCAAAGAGATTTTCTAAGAAATGTTAATAATCGAAAATCAGTTTAGTTAACTCTAAACCGTCAAAGATCTGGTTCTCAAATTATGCCACATTAAAGTAAGGTATCATGACAATATTAAATTTTTTTTTAACGTACATCTTTCATTGAACATATCTGGCATTGGCCAGATATAACTTGTTAGTAGTACCAAAATAAAATTACCCTACACTGAGAAAACTGAACGCCTTAAAAGCGAAGAGAAAAAAGTTCTTGTAAAACTGTAACCAAAATATCTTTGCTACAAGAAAAAGATCGTTGCACTTATGATTTATTCTTTGACTTAGCAAGGGCTGCATTTTCGAAACAAGAGACTGAAGTTCTTTGAAGATAAATCAAAGAAAATCTTTGCCGTAAAGATAAAATATTTACTATAACGATTTAATTCTTTGTTAACAAAGTATTGACAAAAGTATGTAAAATCAACAACTTTTCTGTTTATTTTTTTTTTTTTGAAGACAAGCATCATTGTTTCATTGTTACAAAATCATATTTTTCTTAAAAACACACATTCTTATAGTTCGCAGTTACTTTGTGGGCAATATGTCCTATATAAGGCAATTCATAGTGTGTATAAGTTATAATTGACGCTAGATTAAATTGTAAAGGGAGGCAAGGGCGTAGCCAGTTGGGTGCAGGGATGGGCAACTGTTCCCGCTAAATTTGAGATTTTTTATTTATTCAATGGCGTTGAAAGTAGTTTCTATATGTAATTCCTTTTTAATATGTGGTTTTTCCTTTTTCTTTGAAACTAGATATGGTAAGCAGATATGGTAAAGATAAGAAAGCTTTGGTAAAAAGAAATTTATAAGGTCTTGCCCCCTAATTTTCATCCTGCCTACGCCCTTGAGGGGAGGGGAAAATAAATGGGAAGGCGGAGATGGGTAAAAGAAACAAAAGGCGGACATGGAAAGATAGTTGTCAGTAGAAGTCAGATTATTAATTTTGAGTCTTTGCCACAAGAACCAAGGATTTCAGGTGGGTTCGAAAATGGGGTGATGGATTAGTGAGAAGGAAATGGCAATCAAGTGAAGCACGTGTAGGATTTTCTAAGCGTGGTGGAAAGCCAAAGAAACATGTGAATTTCTTTGGTTTTACGATTTTTTTTTCCTTGGTGTACTGGCAGGGAGAAGAAACCTTTTTCCTACCAGTTGAAATTATAGTCATCTTTCTATGGGCCTTTCAGGTCCCATAGCCCTTAACCCAAATCAATAAGTTGGTAGGGCAAATTTGCTTTGGGCGATTATGGAACCATGTAGAATACGGTAATTAAATCAAATCTCCGGAACAAATTTCTTGATGCACTGTGTAATTTTTTGTATTTATTTGATAAAAACCATATATTGATCGAATATATGATGTTATGATAGGATTCATTTCAGAATTTCTTAGCTTGTTTCTTTTTCCTTTGTTTGAAAATTATCATTACCTCGGTTTTAAACCATGTCCTCTGAAATGCCAATTAAAAACACTTCTTTTGGTCTATGTTAGAGAAAAATAAAAAAAGAAAGAAAGAATCACCAATTCAATTACAGTTTTTTATTTTTCTTTAAGTGTACGAAAGCTTTCTTAGAGATGGGTATTCAATAGAACTTTAATGCATGAGAGCAGTCGCCCATAGTTTTAAATGTTTGGGTCAGTCAGTATTAGATTATCCTAATCACTGAAATTGTAATAGAACCAGACAGTTGCCACCAGTCATATAGAATTTCAATCAAATATGTATCCGGTATTTGCAGATATTTACAAAACTATAAAATAAGCAATTATCAAGAAACGATTTATGATGGTTTATAAAACATTTATGATAACAAGTGGCAGTCTGATGTCTGGCACCCAAACAATTTTGAAAATGTGACAATTTCAAGTGTGTAAACAAAATAAAAAAAAATAATTCAGCTGTTTGTGACATTAAAAAAATAAAAAAATGTTTGTGACATTAACTCAAAAAAAAAAAAAAAAAAAAAAAAAATAAAGCACAATCAATAAACGTTGCTGGTTATAAGAGCAAATTTAAATTCATTTTAATATGGTTACATATCTAAAAGTTTAAGCATGACAAAATACAATTAAAATTATCTTTTTTTTTTTGCTTCACAATTAATTCTAAATTTAGACGAAACCTGGTTATGTACTTACAACAAAGTTACCCCGAGACATCGAATCTAACTTGTTTATCTATATATTTTCTTTTCAAATATGAGTGGATGTGTTTGAAGCATGATATTTCAAAATGATTACGAGTAGCTGTTTGCTAACAATTTTGCTTGCTGGATTTCCATGAATCTTGTGTAGAATTGCTTCTCCCATGTGATTCACCCATTCTAATTACAATTCCAAGAAATCATCATAGCGTTGTGCTGCACTTGTTAATAAATAAATTTGAGAACTATTCCCCATTAATTTCTAAATAATTCACAATAAACTTGTGATCGATTGCAACTCATATTGATAGTGCGTTAATGGTTTTTTAATGCCGATAACTAAGTGTGACTCCATAGATCCTGTGTAAATACCTAAATCATTTTTAGAACTGTTCGTTAATCGGTAAGTTTTTTCCGTCATATCTATAAACATAAACAAATTAAATTCACATGCCTTAATTAATTACACATCGACTCCATTAAGATTACTCTAAATAGATTTTGATGAAGTTATTAAGTATTCCATGGGATTATTATATATATAAAAATGAATCTTGGTTTGTTCGACCACTTAAAACTTGAAAACTACTGGACCAAATTGGATACTTCCTTCTGTGAATTTGTTCGTAATTGTTCCGCGAAGGTTTTGGAAAAAATTCACGGAACATTGGACAAGGGGGCGTGGCACCTCCCATACAACCCAAATCTACGGTAGCAAATAGCTCTAAAGTTATAGGTCGCATAGCATCGGAATTCGGTGTTCTATCTCTATTTACAAGAGCCGTTCCACAGGTAAAATTTTATGGGCGTTGAATGTGGGGCGTGGCACTTTTTCAGCAGACCAAATTTTCGGTATAACTTTCAAGCTATAAGTCACACATTAATGAAACTCGGTTAGAACGTTCTATTTAGTCGTGTCTTTCGACTGGCAAAATTGAGCCAGTATAGGCCAAAGGGGTGTGGCACCGCCAATACAATTAAAATTTATGATATCGAATAGCTTTGGAACTAAATGCCGTATAATAATGAAATTCGGTATGGAGTTGCCACTTGGTGATATATTTCTACTATAAAACTGGGATGAGCTTTGAAAAAGGGGGTGTGGCTCCGCCCATACACTTTAAATTTTTCATATCAGATAGCTTTGGAACTAAATGTCGTTTAACAACGAAATTCAGTATGGAATTACTATTGGGTGATATTCTTCTACTAGAAAACTAAGACGTCATTGAACAAGGGGGTGTGGCTCCGCCCATACAAGTCAAATTTGCGATATCGAATAACTTTGGAATTATAAGTAGCATAGCCTCGATATAGAGATAGAGATAGAGGTAGAGATAGAGATAGAGATAGAGATAGAGATAGAGGTAGAGGTAGAGGTAGAGGTAGAGATAGAGATAGAGATAGAGATAGAGATAGAGATAGAGATAGAGATAGAGATAGAGATAGAGATAGAGATAGAGATAGAGATAGAGATAGAGATAGAGATAGAGATAGAGATAGAGATAGAGATAGAGATAGAGATAGAGATAGAGATAGAGATAGAGATAGAGATAGAGATAGAGATAGAGATAGAGATAGAGATAGAGATAGAGATAGAGATAGAGATAGAGATAGAGATAGAAATAGAGGTAGAGATAGAGATAGAGATAGAGATAGAGATAGAGATAGAGATAGAGATAGAGATAGAGATAGAGATAGAGATAGAGATAGAGATAGAGATAGAGATAGAGATAGAGATAGAGATAGAGATAGAGATAGAGATAGAGATAGAGATAGAGATAGAGATAGAGATAGAGATAGAGATAGAGATAGAGATAGAGATAGAGATAGAGATAGAGATAGAGATAGAGATAGAGATAGAGATAGAGATAGAGATAGAGATAGAGATAGAGATAGAGATAGAGATAGAGATAGAGATAGAGATAGAGATAGAGATAGAGATAGAGATAGAGATAGAGATAGAGATAGAGATAGAGATAGAGATAGAGATAGAGATAGAGATAGAGATAGAAATTATTTGCGCTACGACAGCAACGCGTCGGGTACCAGCTAGTTAAGTATATATATAAGTTATAGATATGAAAGTAATAGTTTATACTATTCCGATATACTATTAAAGATTAAAACTACCTACTCCAGTCATTTCATCTAAGAATATATACGGATACCATGTTAACTAGAATCAGTATTAGTACAATAGACAACGAGTACTGTTCAGAATTTAAGCACCGATTATATTTTTAAAGTTTTGAATAAAAATAAAATTGAGTAAAAACAAATAGAAATATCGGAACCATTACACAAGCTTGATATGTCACTTAAAAAAGAAAATGCGTGAAATTTAGAAGCATATAGAACCGATTTTAAAGGCGTTTACAAATTTGGTTTTTCTCTAGCTTGATCACTAGATGAGAATTCCAATGGAAAATACATGAATAAAAAAAAAACTGAAAGCGTTTTTCTTTTGATTTTAGTTATTATTTTACCTCTAATGGACAAAACAACGCATTAAGTGAAATTTATACCCTAAGAAATGGAGATTTTAAAATGCTATGCAATTTGTTTAAAGAGAAAAAGAATAACATTTAAACTTTATCTAAATTATAAAAATAATCATAACCATACTCAAACCGATACTCATGACTTATTTATCATATTATATCCATCACACTATACCCATCTTATCTTATCAATGATAGCATGCCCATCAAATCGAATGCATCACACTACAGCCAACAAGATGTAGTATTATACAATAGCATATATTTATCATCATATCATTCCATCATACTATATTTTATTTATTTAACTCATCTTACACTACTTAGTAAACCAAATCCAGTTAATAACACCACTCATACCACACATTTATACAAAACTCATAAAATCCTATCGTACCATACCCATCACATAATACCACCATTTCATGCCTCTCAAACCAAACAGTCACACCCAAAAAAACAAAGCAATTTTACCACCCACACCCACCAAACCATACCGCACACATCATATAATAGTTTTATGCCATTATGCCATTAATTGTAATACCATAACCATTTTCCACGACCCTTATTCCATTCCTATCAATTAGGGTCCATCACGCCACACTCAACATTTTGATATTAATTTTTATTTTGATTTTGTTGATTTTAATTTTAAATTTGATTTTGATTTTGTTTTTGATTTTGATTTTGATATTATTGATATTGATTTTGATTTTGATTCTGATTTTGATTTTGATTTAGATTTAGATTTAGATTTAGATTTAGATTTAGATTTAGATTTAGATTTTGATTTTGATTTTGATTTTGATTTTGATTTTGATTTTGATTTTGATTTTGATTTTGATTTTGATTTTGATTTTGATTTTGATTTTGATTTTGATTTTGATTTTGATTTTGATTTTGATTTTGATTTTGATTTTGATTTTGATTTTGATTTTGATTTTGATTTTGATTTTGATTTTGATTTTGATTTTGATTTTGATTTTGATTTTGATTTTGATTTTGATTTTGATTTTGATTTTGATTTTGATTTTGATTTTGATTTTGATTTTGATTTTGATTTTGATGTTGATTTTGATTTTGATTTCTATTTTGATTTTGATTAATGTTTTGATTTTGATTTAGATGTAGATTTAGATTTAGATTTAGAGTTGATTTTGATTTTGATTTTGATTTTGATTTTGATTTTGATTTTGATTTTGATTTTGATTTTGATATTGATTTAGATTTTGATTTTGATTTTTTTTTAAATTTTGATTTTGATTTTGATATTGACATTGATTCTGATTTTGATTTTGATTTTGATTCTGATTATGATTTGGATTTTGATTTTGAATTAATACTATAACTATTACACACCCTTCAATCATGGCATACTCATCAAAACCATACTGCACCCATCACACCGTTAAATAAAATAAACTGGCCATTTCAGCCCTTGAAAGGACTTTGGCCGAACTTATGTTTGATCACTCTCTGAGGTTTGCCTTTGTGTGCAAAGAGGTGACGGCCGAACAGAAAAATGAATTCAATTGAAAAAACTATCTGTGTCAGATGGAGTTGAAACAGGGTTCTTTGACGTATGGGTCACGCACTCTACCCAGTGCACCACAGCCGCCACCATCACACCGTTATCATCATAAAATACGTAGGCAACTTGAAAAGTGACTTTTTGAATTTTCTTCTCAGTAACTTTAAATGCAACACTGGTGCTATCAATTACCATCTGTAAATAGACTACAGTAATATATAAAAGTGTCCTCCAAACTACGTAAAGTAAGATTAAAAAAAGATGGTTTCCTTTAAAATTGACAATAAAAGTGGACATAATTTACACAACTTTCTATAGAATAAAAAAGTTTGGAGGCTGCATATTATCTCTGCAATTACCGACAGACTTTTCTGAAGTTACCCTCAAATTGTCACGCCCGTTACATATTAGATAGAAAAAGTTTAATTATCTTTTAGAGAGAATTTATCTTTAAAATCATTGAGATAATTTAACCTACAGACAGTAAGAAGTTAAGTGCATGTAACAATTAAGTGAAACTTAAATGAAGCTGACGTGACGTAGTTGTAACACAATGTCACACCCGTTACCTGTATGTTTTTTTGAGTTGTTTTCGTGTAGTATTACTTTTTGTTTCGTTTTCTAATTAAATAAAACAGCTATGGAGGTCGCAAGTAAGTTGCAGAAATATAGAAAACTATTAAGGGAGGATGCAACAAGGTATCAGGCTCACTTGGAGAAGGAAAGAGACAAGAAACGAAGGATCGAGCAAAAGAAGAGAATGAATGAAGAGCGCTTAGAAGATGAACTTAGAAAGGTCAACGAGCGACGAAGGAGGTTACATAAAGAAATCGAACGGGTGGAAGAAAGAAGTTCTCCATTTCTACCGTCATCACGGCTCGGAATTTTAAATCAGAAGTTTTTTCTTGAAAAAAAGACTGTCACAATAATCAAACGACAACTTTCCAGAAGTCCAACGAAAAAAATTGCAGCTGTTAACCAACTTGCAATAGAGTTGGGATTCAACTCAAAACTTAAAAAAGTAAGGTGATTTCCTCTAGGGAAGAACTACGAAAATTTGTATTTGGGACAATATAAGTTATCAAACACCGGACAGAAAAGATTTTAAGCTATTAAACGATGAGTAGATTTAGCTGAGATATCTTTTAATAACTGTTGGGGAGTGCTACACTCAGAAAAAAAAACCTATCTGTTTGTGATCAAAAAAATCTCCATTTTTGATAATAGATAACAATTTTTTCTTTTTCAAATAAAATTTCCTTCAATGAAAGAATGAATTTTCACATATATCCGTAGCGAGAAGAAAATGGCGCTGAATTTTTCTGTAAGACCAGTCCTTAAACATTGTCAAAATTTTCAAAATATAATTTACTTGTAAATCAGTAACCCTGTCTTTTAATATATAATTTTTCTTTTTAAGAGTTTTCAGCACTCGCATTGCATTATTCACCACTAAGACTATTATTTTTACAGTTAAATTTACCTTTTTTTTGGAATCCTTGTTTAATTTAACAATTTTTAAACGGCAATTACTGCATATTTTTTGTTGAAGAGACTCATCCGTTACCGATAAATAGAGAGCTACTAAATGTTCCTTCAAAACTCGCCGAAGGTTCTCCCGCTTTCGATGGTAAGAAAGATCGAAAGGATTAAAACATCGGTCTCTTTGAATTTTCGAAGCGCTCGAAATCTTGGATAATTTGGGCATCTTATCAATACTTCCCTTTTTTGGCAAACTTTAACTTAAAAAAATTATATCCTGAGGTATGGCACGCTACGGTGTCGACAATCAAACTGAAATATTTATGATTCACACTGCAGCGTGGTGGACTGCAAGTTCAGACACGTTTGAAATATTTGCTTGCCGAACAGTGATTTTCGCTCATATGCTTTTTGACGTAAAGCGCGCTGCGTGACTTTCGCTCGTAAATTTTAATATTTTTCGATCCAAGAGAGACTCCATTGTTTTGTTAAAAGATTTTTGTAGGTAACAAAATAAGGAACAAAATCATAAATATTTAAATTAATTTAAAATGGGTTAATGGTATGTAAGAACTTATTAAAAAATACCAAACTAAATTGTAATTATTTTTTAATTTGTTTGTAAAAAGAACTTTTTTTAAACAGAATCCGAAAGCTAATGCAAATAAGTGTAAAATAAAAAAAAAATTACACCAATCGGATAAGTACAATCGGATTAGTAGGATCGAGGAAAATTCAGCAAATTATCAAAAATTGAAAAGTGAATTTTTTAAACAAAAAACATTTTTTTACCAAAGTCCTGAAATACATGTCAACTTAATTTGTTCAAAGATGCACAAAAAAAATGTTCACATTTGTAGAAGTCAAGGTTTTTTTTCCCCTGAATCCGTGCGGTTTGTAAAAGAATGACCCATATTCGAAGCAATATTTCTTCACTTGTCGGAAATGAAAATATTTCAAGTCTCTAATAATGATAAGTATTTTTATCACACTCAAAAATTCTCATTTATAGATAAAAATTTCTAGAAAATGAAAAGTTTTCTCTATTGTAGATAAACAATTCACTATGCGAAATATTTTCTTCAATAAAAACAAATTCTTTCTCAAAAATAAGTCTTTTTCTTTAAGAACGATATATTTTTCTTATATTTCTCTTTTTCATGGAAGCTTTTTACCATTTTTGGGGAATTTTTGGAATCACATTTAGAGAAAAGCATTTTCTGGAGCAAACTCTATACCATTTTTCTCTAAATATGAATGCCTTTTTCATCATATTCCGAGAGACTTTTTTCTGAGTGTACCAGCATTTTAAAGAGGACAATTTTCACATATTCGTTATATCGTTATCAGGTGTACAAAGAAGTTTTAAAGGATTTTTTGAAATGGCATCTAGTAGATCTAGGCTAGATCTAGCACTAGTATTAAATCGAATCGGACAATGTTGCAACCAACTTTATTTTGAAGCCTCATAAATAGGCTTTTTACTTGTAAACAGCTGCTCCAACGGCAAAACATAAAGGGTTTTTTGCATCGTATTGTGACTGGCGATAAAAAATGGGTTCATTACGATAACCCCAAGTGCAAAAATCAAACGGGCCGCCCGGCCATACGCCAAAATCGACGCCAAAACCTAATACTCACAGTGCCAAAGTCATGCTCTGTATTTGTTGGGACCAATTGGGCGTGATGTACTATTACCTGATACAACCGGGTGAAACCATTTCAGGGCAACTTTACCGAACTCAATTGATGCGTTTGAGCCGATCATTAAAGCAAAAACGGCCAGAATACGAGCAAAGGCACGACAAAGTAATTTTGCAACTTGACAACGCAGCCAGTCAAAACATACCTTGAAACGCTGAAATGAGAAAACCTATCCCACTCACCGTATAGCCCACAAACTGCCTCTTCCGAACATTATTTGTTTTCGTTGATGACGCATGCCCTTGAGAATCACTACTTTCGCTCTTTTTTCTGAATTCTGGAAAACTTCAAAATTGGATCGATTGGTGGGTGGATCGATCAAAAAACTTATCGTTTTTTTTTGAGATGGTATCCGAAAATTGGCAGAATGATGGGAAAGAGTAGTGCTTAGCGATGAACAATACTTTGAAAAATGAATTTGTGACAAAGTTTTCAGAATAAAGCGTCCAACTTAAAAAAAAAAATCCTTTAAAACTTTTTTGTTCACCAAATATATATATTGTCACACCTGTTACTTTTTGCTGTCACACCCGTTACCTTTAAAAATCGATGTTGTACTTTAGGGGGCTTACATACCCAGACATTTTTTTTGCATCTTTTCAAGTCTAGTGAATGAACCGTCTTCCGGAGCGCGCAGTTCCGGCCCTTATTTTCAAACGTATTTTTCTCGAAACCATGTTTTCAAAGTCGGTGACCAAGATTTCTCAAAACTCAGTGAACCGATCGTTTTGATTTTTTTACAGGCTTATTTTATTCATAATAATCTCATACTTGTCATAGGATTTTTTTTTCGTAGCTTCGTTCATTTTTTAAAGGCAAAATAATGACGAATTTTTGTTCGAAAATCGTGAATTTACGTTCGGAAGTCCGCCATTTTGTGAAAAATTAATATTTCCAAAATCGGCTCTGACGCAAAAAAAAAACAAAACATACTCTTGAATGTGTATCTTTTTAGGTATAAAAACCCTTATTTAAAAATATCCCTTAAGTTTCTTTAAAGAAATTCACAAACATGGCCTTTTTTCGACCTTTGGGTAACAAACATGACCTTTTTTCGACCCCCCTTAAATCACAGTTCTTATTCAAAATACTGTTGAATATAGTTGGGAAGTCCTCTTTTTGCATGTTTCTTTAAAAATTTTACAGAATTGACCAGTGAATTCAATAAATATAAAAACTACAATTTCTAATGTCACATCCGTTACCTCCTCCTCATGTTATTTAAGGTATTAAAGAACATTTTCTTAGGGGTTCTTAAAGTACTAGTAATATGTCAACACTCGAAGCTTCAAAAATATGCAAAACTATTGCCGAAGGGTCTTCAGGGTTTTAAAAAAATGCAAAGAATTTATCTAAATCTGTCACACCCGTTATTACGAAAATGCCCATATATTACGCTATCAACTATTAAACTATTTGACTCCGATATTCAAAAGTTCATCTTCTTAAGGGTCAACCATAATAGGCTCGAGCTGGCTGCGCCATGTGTCAAAATTTATACGACTACACAGATATGATGCGCACAAACCATAATGGCTCGAGCCAGCTCTTTCGTCAAGTTTCGTTAACTTGAGCTGGCTGCAGTCAAAGCGATTCCTATCGTATACTCTGTAAGAAATCAGCTGTTCTTATTTGAACATAATTTCAATTAAATAAATTTATAGCTGTTGGAGTTGATGTTTTGTTTATAAAAATGGAAAATACGCTAGATTATAATTTTATTTCATGCTTAATCGAAAGTGTACGCGAAAACAAATGCCTGTACGACAAGAGGGATGATTTCTATTTAAATAAACTAAAAAAAGAAAAAGCTTGGAATGAAATTGCCAAAATCTGCGAAAAGAACAGTATGTTATTCTTTGTATTGTTATAATTAAATTATTAAAAACTTGTATATATCTTATCTAGCCGAGGAAATTAAGCAAAAGTGGAAACTTCTTCGTGAGAAGTTTGTAAACGAAAACGAAAACTTGACTGTCCATCCGGAAGTGGCTTGTGCAACATAGAAAAGTGGCAATTTTTTGAAGAACTTTTATTTTTAAAAGATTCAATTGCTGTTCGTCGGTATGTAAACTAAACATTAGTGAAATTCCATTCCATTCTAATTTTGTAATAAATCTTTGCAGAACTTTGTGCAACGAGGAAAATGAAGTAAACAACTTTGATTCTTTTTGCGACGATTTTACGGAAGAAGCAACTGGTAACGATTTTTCAACTCTAGTACAATCGAAAAAACCGAGATTTGCACTCGAAAATTTGTGCAGCAAGTTTAATAATGTTGTGGAAAAAGTGGAACAAAGTTTGTTTGTTTCTGAAGAAACTTCATCTGATGAGCTGTACATGAGAACAATGTTGTCTTTGATAAAAGATCTTCCATTGTCAATGAAAGATCAATTTATGTCAAAAACGATAGCTGAAGCATTCAAATTAAGAGCGCATGTTCGTGGTGAATAAAATAATAAGTTATTTTAATATTATTTAGTGATGTGGCTGTAATCAAATGATCTTGACTACCTGAATTAATAAGTTCTTTTATTTTGTTTATGTTTTTATACTTGTTTATTTATTAACATTGAATTCATTAAAATCACCTAATTTAAACAAAAAATAACTTAAAAACGTTAAAAAATGCATTTCACTATGTATAGAATTTAATTTTCTTTAAAAAAATTGCATTATATGTTTCTAACTTCCGTTGATCTTCTGCCATCATAATGATTTGCAAAAGGAGAAGGCAGGATTGAAGGCATATTATTTTTGACCTCTCCTCGCCACATTCCATCTTGAAGTTCCCCGTGACAATCTTCCCAATCCATATAGTTGTTAGGGCAATAGTTTCCTGATTGTTTTTTGTTGAACATTATGAAGTTATGCAAAGTCACACAAGCTAGGACTACTTTTTCTGCATTTTCAGGAAGCATATGCAACGTTGTCAGCAAAATTCGCCAACGAGATACCAGTATACCAAACGAGTTTTCAATTGTTCTTCGAGCTCTTGATAGACGTTTGTTGAAATTTTCTTTGTCACTTGGTAATGTGACTCCTGGGTAAGGTCTCATAAGATTTTTTCCCAACGGGAAGGCAGCGTCTCCAACGAAATAATGCGGAATTTTTGTATCCGAGTTAGGTAAAAGTTTCGGTGGAGGTATTGGGAGATTATTGCTTAAAAGTTTTTTTCCGAATTGGCTTACTTGAAAAATTCCTAGAAGAGTGGAAAAATAAAAGTTTTGTAACGGGCTTACTAATTTTAAAAGCTGACTTACCTCCATCGCTCTGGCTGCCATAAGCTCCAAGATCTACGTGGGTGAATGTGTAATTTGCATCACAAAATGCCATTAAAACAATACTCAAGTATTTTTTATAACAGAAGAACTGGCTACCACTTTTAGGAGGACATCTTATCGCAATATGCTTGCCATCAATTGACCCTTAACAATTTGGCATATTCCATAACCTCCAATAGTCTGCAGAAATTTGTATGTAGTCTTCCAACTTGGGCTCTGATACATAAAGGGGGAACAAGACTTTCCAAATAATGTCCGAAGTCTCCAGAACAATGCTGCGTATGGTTTCTTTGCCCATTTTGAAAGACCAAGCTAGTGATTGCAGTGATGTGCCTTGCGACAAATAGCTTAGGAAGAAAATATTGGATAATAAAATAAAAAATTGTAATAAAATAAAGAATACTCACAGTAATAAAACAGCCAAACGACATTCCGGTTGTATTGAATCCCTTATGGAATGCTTTACCAAAAATGGTTTTATCAAGCTTAACAGTAGATTATATATACTTGGTGTCATTCTTGTATATATAAAAAACTGCTGATCGCCTATTTGCTTAAATTTTAAAAATGATACCGAAAAAATCCTTTTGATGCCCTATCACGATTCACCGGACGTACGCTATATGAACGCTTTTTTTTTATTTTTTTCTTTTAATTCTTCTATTTCTATTTAAATACACATTCCTTCAAATAAGGGGCCAAATACTTTTAAATTTCTGAGAAACTTTAATTTATTTTCGCGATCCATTGTTTTATTTATAAATTATTAATGTTTTAATCACAACGCATGATTGACCAATATGTCTAATATTTTTGTTGACATAAGGGCGAGTTCTCTCGAGCTATTTTAGTTAAATTAAGCAATTGACAGAACTTGAGCTGGCTTTTCGTTCTTTTTTGACATTAGCTTCAGCTAGCTCCACGCCATTATGGTTGACCCTTTAGTGTCTATAGAGCTCTACTCCTAGAGCGGCCTTAGTTCACATCCATTTCATTATCTAAACTTATACCCGAAACATAACAAGTTCCACTTTAAAAAAAAATAAATTATATCTGTTAATTAGACAATAATATCTAAACAGCTCAAGTTGGATCTTGATGAATTAAATTAAAAATCAAATCTTTTAAGTGCGTTTTAGATTCTATCGACAAAAACGCCTTCAAAAATTATGTTCTATCAGAACATGAGCGTGTGAGTTCCAAAGAGTTTTTTAAAAAACAACAAATTATAAGCGCGTTTTGTCGTCTCAAGTGACCAATTAATGCCAGCTGATTTAATTTTTCCACATATCATCGAGAAGCTTTTGAATATTCTTATCTTATTAGCAGCTTTTATCTGTATCTCAATCAGTAACGCTCTGGCGCCAAAGCGTTCTTCGTTTGATTCGAAATAAATTTAAGTTTGTATGTTTGGTTAAAAATGAATTTCATGTCAAACACTATTGATAAGAGCGGTTATATTAAAAAGCAACAAATTTGTTTATAAGATATCAAAACAGTAACGCATAAATGAGTTGTACTGAACGACCATCTCACGCTCAATATTCAAAAGATAACTAACATTTTTTATCTAGTAGATATCACTACTAGCTGAGGATAAAAAGTGTTTATCTGCATGACGGATTTATAACGCTACAGTAGCTTATCGTTGCAATATACACCATTGGAACACCGTTAGTTAAACACAAATAAACAAAGATATAAACAAGAATTGACAGGCCAAATGACAGAGATACACTCATTGATAAGCCAAACGAATAGTGGAAATTAATTAATTTATTTGCCATTTATTAGTATTTAATTTGTTACATTCCACCATTCGGCCATCATAATATTTGCACTTTGGTCTCAATAAAAAAGTATCTAAATACAAGATAAACTTTATAGCTTTCATTATGAGATGCTTTTTTGTGCATATAAATATATATATTTTTTTTATATGTTTTCCTGGTATATAATTATTCCTGTTGTAAAATTTTTTTTTTGTTCTTTTTTTAATTTTTTAGATACAATATATTTTTAAGAAAATCTCTGCAGGGGACGCTAACAATATCGAACACCTTGTTGGATGTGTCGTTTTTTAGCGTCTAAACATCGCACAAGCATCAATTAAATTAAATAAAACTAAATTTATTTTCTTTATATTTACGCATTTATCAGATACGGCTACAGATACTCGTATAGCTACCACAAAAAAAAGTTCTTGCTTAACAGATTCGTCTTAGGCTGCACACTCTAAGCGAGGTGGTCTTAAACATACGATTGCGACAGTTTGTGGGGATAGTTTAACTGAAATCAAATAAATCTATTATTGGCTGTTAGTTTCTGACACATAGCGATACATTGCGTATAAGTTCATCTCGCTTCCATTTTGGTTTTATTGCTTATGTTGAGAAAAGAAATTAATGCTTTAAACAAAACAGCAGTTGGCTGTATCGTGGATACAACCGTAAGTTTTGACGTCAAAGCGTACCTTTTTCCTTGTCCTTATTCTTATCCCCATCCTTTCCTTTGTTCCCAAACTTGTCCTCATCGTAATCCTTATTCTTATATTTGTCCTAATATTTATCCTACTTCTTGTCCAAACTCGTGATTTGATCAATGTCCAAATTCCTGACCTTTTCCTTGTTCGAATCCCTTTCCTTATTCTTGCCCTACTTCTTTCCCAATCTTTGTTTTAATTCTTAATTTTATTCTAAATCGTGTTTAATCATTCTTTTATTCCTTGTCCCATTTATTGTCCTTGTCCTTTTCCCAATCTTGTGCTAAATATTGTCTGCGGTGTGTCTAAATACTTGCCCTTTTCCCAATCCTTGTCTGAATTCTTGTCCTAATCCTTGTTAAATTTTATGCTCTAATCTTTGTCAAAATCTTTGTCCTACTCCTTATTTTATTCCTGGTTCTTAACTTTGTCCAAATCCTTGTGCTACTACTTTTTCTTAACTTTGTCCAAATTCTTATCAAAAACTTGTCAAAAAAATTTTTTTAAATTTTAATTTTTTTTTTTTTTTTGCTTTTGCTATTCCAATTCTTCACGAAATTCAATATTTAAAATTGTATCTAAAAAATAAGGATCAAGTTCGAAAATCAACCAAATCGGATGAAAACTACTCCTACCTCCCATACAAAGTGACTTTATCAAAACGGTAAAATCTCTTTGAATTCAACAAAAATTAATATATGGAGCTTTGGTATTTAATATACACTCTTAGTATGAATTTCAACGAAATCGGATGAAAACCACGCCTACCTCCAATACAAATTGACCTCCGATTGTATTGACTGCTTAAAATTTTGAATATACTTTTTTTCGGCCCTGGGGGTAATTTAATTTCAGCTCAGTCGTAGATCATTTCTTACTAGTTTATTTTAATTATATGGCCGAAAACCTTAACCTTACCCTCACGGCTATTGTCACGGAGATATAATGCCCGTAACGTTTTTACATTGTTACATTTTTAATGTCGGGTGTTTTTTTTAGATATATAGAATTTCCTAGAGAAATTACTGTAAAACCAGTTGTCAGAGTAAACACATGTGTTTGACATTTTTGTTTAGTATACTTTGGCAAATTATCATGTAAAGACTTACATCGGAACAACTTTTACAATTCGTGGAGCAGCAAGCTTACAGAGCACATCGCACACATTACAGTGCGCTTAATCGTCCATCTGAGCAGGTAATACGCAAAACGATGTCGTCGTTGCGCATACAAAAAAGGCTATGTGAAAAATTTCGATTTTTTTTTTATTTTACCATTTAATAGCCATATGTATGCCCCATCTATTCACTAAATGGTTTCTTGATATTCTTATTGGTTCAGAAGTAAACAAATGTGAAAGTTAGCCAGCTATGTGAAAATAGTATTGAAATTGTTAAAAAACAAAAATGTTTTTTTCGTCTCCTGAAAAATTGTTCAAAAACACATAACCTTTTTTGTATGCGCAACGACGATGTATTGATTTATATCTAAGTTTACTCTTATGAACAATATTCATCCATTACGAGTATATATTTTGAGTACCGAAGAAGTCATCGCCGCTGTAGAGGTGAGTGTGACCGAGGACCACAATTAATCGATCCGACACCGTTCTCAACACCGTTTTCGCCCAATACGTCTTCGATGTAGAATATTTTAAGGAAAGACCTTGGCCTATACTCACATAAAATCCAAATTGAAGCCATCTAACCATCATTTGTCTTGTATGTACTTTCGGTTAATGGGCTGAAAATCCATTGAAAATTTTTACCATCAAATCATCTTCAGCGATGAGCCACATTTCTGGTTTAACGGGTATATAAATATGAAAAATTGCTATATTTGGAGTGAGAACAATCCTAAAGAGACTTTTCAGGCTCGCTTACATCCAGAAAAAGCCAAAGGCATCATTGAACCATATTTTTTCAAAACTGAAGATGGAGCCAACGTAACCGTCAATGGTGAGACAAAAGATTCGCTACTTTTTGGTTCCCCACGTCAATAAAAATTGTCTTAGTGTTAAATGGTTCCAGTAGGACGGTGCAACAAGCCATAGAACGCGTGAAACTATCACTTTATTGCAGTGGGGCCCAAGAAATTTTAAGCGCGGGCCAATGCTTAAAAAAAACAAAACAAACACAAAATGTTGCTCATCATTGCTTTTGACAAAAAAATCAAACAAAACAACACAAAAACAATTACAATGCAATAAAATTACATATCATGAAGTACACTACCAGTCTTAATTTCTATTACAATAACAATGCTTGAATGGCTCATCGCAAAGACAAAATTAAGATAGAAAAAAATTTGTATGAATGTCCACGCGGGCCATATGGGCCACTACGTGGGCATGTTTGCTTTATTGGGACGATTTTTTGGTGTCCAAATCATATCAAATCATGACCACCTATGTCACGCGATTTGATTCCGTTAGACTTTTTTTGTGGAGGCACGTCAAGTCACTGGCCTATGCTGATAAACTAGCTACGAGTGACCAGTTAGAAATCAACATTCAGCGCGTTATTGTCGAGATAATGCCGGTTATACCGGAAGAAGTGGTAAAAAAATTGGACCGACAAAATTGTATAGTCTTCATAAGACGCAGTCACTGTGGCCATATGACCGAAATTGTGTTCAAACACTAAATGCCATAAAATTTGTGAACTAAAAAAGCCAAAATATTGGCCATTTCATTAATTTTCTTGGTTTTTTATTTGAAACAAAAGTTTTTTTTCTCAAAAAAAAAAAAACACCCTTTACATAATGCAGTTGCCACCGTGGTCTTGGAATTCGAAAATACGTTTTTTTATTCATTTTCGTTGTGTGTGGTGTTCAAAGAACCATTTTTTGCTGTCGTAAAATAAAATTTTTCTAGTACTTTTACTCATCGAGTAATAATTCGATGCCACAATATTACATTTTTGTTGCATAAGCTGCGACTTACGCGATCTGACAAGGTCTGAATTAATTTTGTTATTTTTGAAGTAAATGCTTCATCTCTGTTTTATAACATTGATTGTTTCGTATATACCTAACAAGCAAAAATTCCATGCAACGCCGTTGCATGATTGATGCATTTTCGTTCCCGCGGCCTCATGACGTCATGAATTTTTTGTTTATTTTTTCCATAAAGACTAAGAACCAGCTTTTACTGACGTGTAATATTTTTAATCGTAGCATCAATACTCATCGTGTACTCATAATTCCATGTAACAAATTTGAAGTGTCGTTGCTTAGTCAGCTCCCTACACATCCTGATGACGTTTCCATTTTTTTTTTAATTTTTGTCATAAAGTCCAAGAATTAACCTTTATTTTAGTGTCAATACTTTTATCATAGCACTTAAATTCCCCGATTAATTTCAGGGCGGTCCCAGTCAGTGCTGCCATATTTTTTAAAGAAAAAACTTTAATTTCCAGAAAAAAACTTGTTTTTTGGTGAAAAAAACTTTATATTTATATCTAGAAAAAACTTAAACATGTATTTTTAAAATGTGTGCTTTAAAATTTTTGGCAATTCGCTTTGTTCTCTCGTTGCCCCGTTATCTTCTAATCTTCTTCCCAATCTTGTTCTTAATATTGTCTTTGATGTCTCTAAGTCCTTGTCCTTGTTCTTTTTCCAATCCTTGTCTGCATTTCTGTTCTAATCCTTGTTCAATTTTATGCTCTAATCTTTGTCCTACTCCTTACTTTATTTCTGATTCTAAACTTTGTCCAAATCCTTGCTCTTCTTTTTCTTATCTTTGTCCTTATCCTTATTAATAGACCTCGGATATTGCATATTTGCATATTTTTGAAGGATTAAGATAGGTAAATTCCCGTTATTTTGGCCACTTCATTTCTCAAGGAAATACGGAAGACTTGATCGTCAACTCTGAATGTATGTAAACTGAAGCGTCAAGTTTAAAAAGGAATGCCAAAAATTGACCGTCAAGACCCCTTTTACATTGGTCAAGACTTGAATTCAAGTCTGTGAGTTTGTAGGCAATTCGCCGCACATCGGAAGCGACGAAAGTGTAAGAGAACACTTGCGCTGTACCGTCAATTTTTTGGAAATTTTTTGTATTCTTTTTGTGCTTTTCGCTGTTTTGACAAAACGCTTCACATTATTTTTCGTTTGCTTGCGTGCGTTTGGTATTCTGTAGCTGAAAATTGTAAGGCTGCGAACATAGTGCATGTGTATGAGCAGAGCAAACATATTAAAGCAATGAAGAATGCAAGTGAGTCATCTCTTTTGCACCAGAATTCAATTCTTGACTAATGTGAAAGGTTTCGTCATGTCTAAAAAAGAACGTCAAAAAAAGTTGATTTCTAGTCTTGATCAATGTAAAAGGGGTCCAAGACTCGACGAAGGGAAACCGAGACGAAAGAACAGAAACAATGACATAGCAACAGCGCTGCCATATAAATAAACTTTGAAAAGGAGTGAAAATTAGTAGTAGCAGCTTCAAATGATACTTGTGTTTTTGTAATAACATACAATTCAGTTTATCTATTTGATTTATAAAACTAAAATAGAAAGCATCGTTTTAATCGTAAAAACTTGAAAAACTGGGTAAAATAAAGTAAAACTTTATTTTTTTAGGGAAAAACTTTAAAACTTTCTACCCTCTCAAAAAACTGTCAAAACAAGTTTTATCTGCACACATGGCAACACTGGTCCCAGTAGTCGTGTAGGTAGCGTACTCCCACCCCAGAGGTTACGGGGAGTCCCGGCTAGGCCATTGTCCTACGCTTTAACCTTTCTGCATTTTCTATACTCATTTCTATTCAACTGAAATTAAAAAATCATCAATATTTACGACTTGAAGCTGTAGTTTATTGTAGAGTAATTTGTGGATGAGATTGTCTTGTAACTTTAATTGACTGATGTAAAGGCATAACACTTGCCTCAGATTCAAATTCAAATGGTTCTACGGCTTTCCAACATGGAAAAAATTGGACATGTTCTTGGATAAGAACATCCTACACTTGTTTCACTTGATTGCCCCTTACCTTCAGACTAATCTGTCACCCCATTTCGAACCGAGGCATATTTGACTGAATAGGTATTACACCTGAAATCCTTGGTTCATAGAAAAAATATATATATATTTCGAAATTTTTTAATTAATACTAAAAAAAAATCGTTTAAATGCTTCAAATTTTAATTGAATGGAAAAATTTATTAATTAAATGCACAATTAAAAGCATGCTACATACAAGCAGTACGAGTATTAAGCAATATTTATGTGCTGTTATTAAGTATTTTGTTTTTTGGCAAGCATATAATTTTTATTACTAATAAAAATACAAAATACCTATCTATCTACAATTTGGAAAATACGAACTAGTTATTCAAAATATTAACAGAGTAAAAGCTTTTCTCTTGAATCATGAGAAAAAATTTCAAAACGAAAAGTCAAAATAACGTGACAGGCAGTTGTTGTATGAATGATAGATACGTATGTTTGTATTAGATACTTACATAGATACATTCTTTTCAACAAACAAAATCTTTAAAATATAAGGTACATTTCATAATCATAAGTCAAAAACTTTTTAACAAACAAAAAAAAAAAAAAAAACCGACGTAAAAAGAATTATAAATTCCTTTTTCTGCTATTAATTTCTTGGTAAAATTTGATAATTTATTTATATATACCTAGTAATATATGGAAATCTTATTATTTTATCTAATTTTTTTTTAATTTGTTTTATAATCATGAATATATTAATTTCTTTATGAATATAAAAGCTTTTCAGCGAATTTTTTTTAATCGGCAGTTGTCGAGTACGCTGAATGAAGCCAATTGTACAGCTGTTTTGTACACTATAGCATATTCAGTATGAGCTTTACAAGCTCACCCAAACCAGTAGAATGGAATGTTTACGTGTGCAAAGCTTTAAAATTACTACAGCGTCACCAGAGCAGCATAGCGTCAAATAAAAAAAGTTTAAAAACACTTATTTAGGATTTTTCTTTTTAAAAAGAAGCTATTACATTTGTAAACAATATTCCTTTTGGGCATTGTTAAATATTAGTTCAAACATTAAAAAAATTTTTTGGGTGTCATGCAAAAAGTCTGTTTTAAACTGTATGACACTTTGTAAATTTCCTGTACCAAAATTTTCGTAAAATTCAAAATGGATTCTAGTTTTGGGACTCAAAACTAGACAAAACGCCTTTTAAATACATACTTCATTATATTTTGATGCTTTTATATAAATAATTCTGAAAAAATCAGAAAATCGCCTTGTTTTGGGGCTTTTCACCACTTCATAAAAAAGAGGAAGTAGTTTTTTAAGTTTTGTTCTTGAAAATAAAGCAAAAGTGCTTCATTATTTTTTTTTTAAATTTTGTTTTAGACCCACCAAAGATTAAGACACACCTAAAAAAATATTTAGAAAAAAATTGGGAAAAGGATAAGGACAAGAAATGCGACAAGGTATAAAATAAGAATTTGGACACACTGACAAAAGAATTTAGGACAAAGATTTGAAAAAGAAGTATTAGAAAGGGGATTCGAACAAGGAGAGTGACAAGAATTTGGGCATGATTATATCAAGAGTTTGAACAAGAAATAGGACAATTTTTAGGGCAAATATAAGAATAAAGATAAGGACGCGGACAAGTTTGGGAACGAAGGAAGGTGACCTTGTGTCACTAACAGTCAAGTGTGATGTCGTCTACTCTATAGCACGTCCAAGTAGTGGTGGCTTTTTCCTTCACAGTCAAGAGTGATGAATGCGGATGTCTTGGTGTTGTGATGAGTGCTTGTCGGGGTAGATCCCTTTTACCCGGGGAGACTATCGCAGAGCTGGACCTTAGTGAAGTATCGTGCTGGCTGTGGTAGTTCAATGTCGCGAACAGGTCTGTGAGATCGACGTGGAGTTGCGCTTAATCAACCGGGTGGCAATGCCCATAAATTGTCAGAGATGTTAGATGGGTCTCGATTTCCACCAATAAATGTAGATGGTGACCCAATTAATCATCCATAATTGGTACTGTTGCGTTCCAGCATTGGTTGCTATCCATACAGTATATTTAATAATTTAAATATACACTTAAGCATGGTGTGCGACCGGTGTTGAAACTACTATGACAGGGCGATGGTTCCGCCATGGAGTCATGGAAGTGCCGCCTAGGAGAGGTATGACGGACGTCGTATATACATTAGCATGGCACTGACGTCCTGAAGATTTATCTCCTAGGCATCAATTCCTTGAACTTGGGCCCCACTGCCATAGGGCAATGTAGAATTAAGCCCATACGGCAGTTGCCTGCGTTACATAAAATGTAATTTCCTGTCATTGCAACTGCCAAATACGTCCGAAAAATGTAGAGTCACTGCACCGATTTATGGTTTCGGGGTCGCTGATTACGAATAGGGCCTTTCGGACTATCCTACATGTAGGATCAACTTGCCAGGTCGGATGGACATGTAGTATGTGTGAAAGCAAATGCTGCGGTTCGCCCGACATGTAGCATGAAAATCAAAAGGGTTTTGATTTTTTCTGTTGGTCCGTCCTTCATGTAGTAAGTGCGAACGCTCGTTCATCCGACTTCATACATTTTCTCATTCTAAAAAAACCGTCGTGGAGTGAACATATAAAAAAAGAGGTAAGCAAAGCGCAAAGTTGAAAATATTAAAATGGTAGCTGTTTCGCATACTGTGTTTTGGAAGGAGTTCTCTCTTTTTGTTCTTCCAAAACATCATTAATTATTAGAGCAGCAACAAATTGTGTTGCCATTGCACGATGCTCTCTTCTTGGACGCTGAAAAATAATGAAGTCCATCCGACATGTAGGATAGTTCGAAAGCTCAAACAGACATTCCCGTTATTCTGCCGTCCTACATGTAGTATAGTCCGAAACGCCCTAATATAGCATCAGAAATTAAATTTGACAGCTGTCAACTTTCAATTTAACTGTCAAAATGGAAATGTAAATCAGAGACTTTAATTCAGATTATTCCCTCTCAGTGTTAACCAGATCAAACGACGTGGACGTGAACGTGGGAAAGGACTTGTTACTTTTTTTTTATTTTTTTGTTTTTTTTTTTGTATTTTTTTTTTTAATTTTTTCTTTTGTATATTTTTAGTATTTATTGTTTTTTGTATTTTTTTTTTTTTTGTATATCTTGTATTTTTAATTTTATTTTTAAATTTTTGTATTTTTAGACTCCTTTCGAAGCTTCTATCGCATATGAAATTTTTCAAAACATTGCACCCCTGAGAATAAAATTCAGTCAACTGTGGGTTCTTTTTAGTGCTTCAATGAGCACATCGAAATCAGCGACCCCGAAAACCTAGTGAACGATACCCGGAATGTTTTATTGGCATATTTGCCACAACTACCAATAAGTTGGCAAGCGTCCACTGCCAAAGTTTAGGTGCTAAATAAAATTTCACGTTTTCAAAGCATTAGAGAATATGCATCATTATTGACGTTAGCCCCTGTGCAGTTTGCTCATAACATATTCTCTCGATTATATTGTATAATTGGCAACTTGAAAGCTTGTTTGACATATCAGAGGTTGTTAAAATCCACTTCTGTTGCCAAGTCTATGATCAGCAGCCTCAAAAACCTAGGAAATGAAATCCAGAATGTCGTATTGTCCCATGTTCCACATTTAACAATTAGTTGACAGCTGTTAAATATCAAAAAATAACTCGTATATCAAGTTCACCTTTGAAGAAGTATCGGGATTGGTACTTTAACCCGTAACTAGTGAACGGAGAAAATTTGTTTTTTGCATATACATAATGTAATAAGCCACTTGGCAGCTCGTTCGATAGCTGGGCATTTGTCAAAATTCGTTTCTGACCCCGGATTCGTAATCAGCACCCTCAAAAATATAGACATACACTAAGAGAAAAAAATATTAAATTTATCCAAAAACTCTTTTAATTTATCCAAAAAGCGAGTCATTTTTGCACCAATAACGCATTTGCATAAATCGACTACGTAAATATTTAAAATTTATTTGAATACTGTTTTAAATAAATAAAATATTTAAATATTTAAACCGAATTAATAAAAAATATATTAAAATTATGTACGAATTTTTTTAAAATATCTTTCAAATATTTACTATTTGAAAATAAAACTATCGCATTTAAATAAAATTTATATAAAAATATTGAATTTAAGAAACAACATATTTGAATTGAATATGTTATTAATGGCATTATTTTCTTCATATTGCGTCCATCAAATGCCAATTGCCTGTATTATTTATTCTCTGTTTCACTGTTTTCGCTCTCCAATTTATACTATTTTTGACAGTTGGTGCAATATTAGGGCACCAAATGTCAAAAATAGCATAGACTAGAGGAAGAAAAGTTACAGCAAAATAGTATACAAAAAATTATAAGCAAAATATGTACGTAAACTGGCACAAGATATTTGTGAGTAAATATCAAGTTGTCACTCCACCCTACATCATTTCATTTTTTGGCCAAACTTGCAAGCTATATTACCCTTGCAACAATAACTAAATGAGAACTATAAGAAACCTGCAACTGCAAGAAATAAACTGCAGGAACAGAGTGCGATGGAATATCTGTGTACGCGTGTGGTATGAATAAAATTCAAATACGGGAAAAAAACGAGTTATAAGGAAAACATTTGATTTATCCACGCAAATATTTAAATAAAATTTATACTGAGGCGTGGATAATGCTAATATGCGTTATTTCCCTTAGTGTAGAAAAACATCATTTTATAACACTGAATTTAAGAGACCAAACTAGCGGCAAAAAAAAATCAATTTTTTCCTCATTATATATGTATGCTTATTACTTATTATTAATAAACAACATATCGAGAACATTAGTGAGAATGATTAGAGGGACCCCTCAGTAATATGGGGAAACCCCACTTTGCACAAAGAAACTGCGAATTCTCAAAAAGAATGAGATTTAAATGATGAAACTCAGGTGTATCAGATAAGATACACCACCCTGCGAAGGGTTAAGGGCTTACGTCGATGGTGATTTTTCGATTTCGAAAATCGAGTGAAACTTCAATTTTTTTTTTCGTTATGAGGCTAAAGAACCATTTTTGATGTCCTAAAATAAAATGTTTCATAGCACTTCGATTCAGCGAGTAATAATTCCATGCAACAATTGCATTTTTGTTGCATAACCTGCTAGCTAAATGACCTGACGAGGCAATCGACATGGTTTGTCGATCTTATAGCGGCTCCTTGTGTGGTCTCATGACGTCATGAATTATTTGTCTATTTTTGTCTTAAGGTCCACCTTTTGCTGGAGTTTTATATTCGTATATATAGCGTGTAATAATTCCATGTAACAAATTTTGCAGTTTCGTTACTTAGCTACTTTCCCGATGACGTCTTTAATATTTTCTTTCTTATTTTTATCATAATGTCAAAGAATTGACCGTGCTATGATCTATACTTAGCGAGTAATACTATTGTTCCATCCGATGCAATCCCGATGTTTTTTTGGGAAAATGCTTTTTTTAATTTTTTTTTTTGTTCAAAACATAACTTTGTCACTTTTTAAAAACCATACCTTCTGATCAAAAAATACCCGAATTTTTACATTCCCATTCAAATTTCTCATATGTTTTTGTTCTTAAAAATGCTTATTAATCAATATTGTGGCGGCCGTGGTGGAATGGGTAGAGTGCGTGACCTATACGCCAAAGAACCCTGGTTCAATTTCCATCTGACACAGAAAGTTCTTTCAATTGAATTAATTTTTCTGTTCGGCCGTCACCTCTCTGTAGACAATGGCAAACCTCAGAGAGTAAATCTTGAGAACATGTACATAAGCCGTTCGGAGTCGGCATAAAACTAAGTAGGTTCAGTTCATGGTATAATAATACATGATAGCATTGACAACTGCTTATTTTCTCTTCAACAGGAAAACATAAATTGTCAAAAACAGCTTTTTGTGGAAATACATCAGCAATCAACATTGCTTGTGTTTTCAATGGCGGATTGTGAGCGCTCTCTTTTTGAGTATATTTTTTGACAGTATATGATTTCCCAAGCAACTGTCAATGCTACCATGTATTATTATACCATGGGTTCAGTTCTCGATCAATTGTGTACAAACATTTAATAACACGCACAGCACAATTTGATCATAAGAATCTCGGTCAAAGTCTTTTCAAGGGCTGAAATGGCCAGTATTTTGTAATTAATAAGCCAAAGATAATTTTATTGATTTTTTTTTTTATTATTATTCTCTAATAATAATACTTTGCTGACAAAATTATAAGTCAAAATATTAAAAAAACACCTAGTGTCTTATGATTATGAAACGCACCTTATGTGTGTATTCCTACATACGTATTTTTATGTACTTATTCATACACGGGCAAAATTCTGAGAATTTTCAATTATTGTTAAATTAAAAATATTGCCAAAAGCAAAAAAAAAAATATCGAAAAGCGTGCCAACGACAACCTCGGGAAATGGCGTCTTCAACAATATTTCATATCTAACATCATTATCTGATCACATGCACACGTTGGTTTTGATAGATGAAAAAATATTTTCTACAATTTGTATTACATTCAATGGTAGGTCAAGAAATTTGTGTTCATTTTGTAAATTTTCTCAATTTCTGCTTTAAGTAAATAAATGAATGCAACGTCAAAATCAGCTGTCAATCAGCAGCAACTAATTTAATTGCTTGTTTTTTTTGTTAATCTTTATGCGTTTATTTGCTTTATTTTCGTTGTAGATATTTGACGAAATTGTCATTTAAATGTTATCGTTTTATTTTTTCTTGTTGACCAAATCATTCGAACGCGTTTCATTCAGTTTCTGCATTTGACTCATGGATTTCTTGGAATATTTCCCGTGCTTATTGATGTGTTTAAACAAATTTTTCAAATTCCTTAAAATTTTTGTTTTGCTTAAATTTGTCGTTATACTAAAAATGTTTTAACTGATAAAATAAATTATTTTTATTATACCGTATATTTAAATAAATGTTTAAACCTACTCGTTTATATATGTACAAAGCTTTGATGGCTTCTGTGGCGACACGTAGTCGTTCGATATTTTTCTTTTAATCTCAACAAATATTTTGGACTTTCCCAAAAAGAACAGAAATTTTCATCTAAAAAAGTCAGCAGTTGAAATAGTCAACTTAGATGAAATGAGATTTATTTAAGAAATCATATCTTCTGTAGCCCTTGGATAAGTTTTGTCAGTCCATTTTTTTGGTGCCATTTTGTAGGTATATTCGCTATACAAGTTTTGAAAATATTTTAAATGTAAACTTTTTTTTCTAAATATCATGCTAGGCATTGTCAGTGAAACTTATTTTCATCGCTCATTTCCCACATGCGAATTTTTGTTTTCTCAATGAAATCCACGCCATGATTCATAACTGAAAAATTTCCCGTAGGTAGGTATTTAAATAAATTTTCTTCTCGGCTCTTAAAAATTATCACTTTCGAAAAGTATGCTTAAGATTCTGTCTTTTCCTTTTTTTTTCGTTTGAATTTCCAAAGAAAACCCATTAAAATAATATTGGTTTCTTGCTCTTGTTTTTATTTTTCCTACAAACAATTAGCAGTTATTTGTTTTTTTTTTAATTTATATCAAATAATATTTTTCTTTCTTTCCAGAAATTATCGATAAACAAAGCTGAAATCTACGCAATGCAGTGTTTATAATAAAATGTGAGTACAAATTATTGTTACTGGACCATTCGAAAAACCGGTTTGTTATTAATTTTTTGTTATTTTCCAGTTTCGGTTTTCTTAAAGTTAACAATTTTGGGTTATTCGAAAAATCGATTATTCCCAGTCGGCTAATGTTCCAATATTTTTGAATTATTTTTCATAAAGTTTTTATCTTTAAATTTTAAAAAGAAAATTTTTAAATTTTTAAAATTTGTTCAACATATTCTCCATTTAGATCGATACGTCTTGCGTTTTTCAAATTTTTTTATTCCTTGCAAATAATAAGTTGATCAAAGTGCGATCCAAATCTTGTACCTCCAAGCCATTTTTCAGGTTTGGAAATAGTAGCAAGGGGCTAAATCTGGAGAATATGGTGGATACGTGGGTTGACTCTTAATTCTTGAGTGAGATATGGCAACACTAATGTGAATATATCAAATTTGACATTGTCATCGTTAAGTTTAACATTTTAAATGGTGAAACTTTTTGTCATACTTTGTGTTGCTTTATTTGTGTTGTTTACAGATACTTGGAACATTAAAAAATGGAATTAAATCGTGAACATTTTCGTGCGATGATTTTCTACGACTTTCGATGCTGAATAAACCAACAGCAGTGTGCCGATAAATTTGCTTCGACGCACCACCTCGAGCCACCATGTTTCGTTGGTTTTCCGAGTTCAATTTCGGTCGCACTTCGCTACAGGAAGAATTTCGTGAAGGTCGTCCAAAATCGATGCTGTGCGTGAACTGATATTGTAAGATCGTGATGTGACCTATCGTGAGATTGAGGTATCTTCGGGGATTATTGGGACCAGCATAATTTTGCATCAATAATCCCTAAATATTTGGCCGTCAAAAAGATTAGTTCGCGTTGGTTGCATCAAAAGTTGTTCCGGCAGGAAACACTTCGAAGTACATGTCGCCACCGTTTCATTAGAGCAACGTAGAACGATCAATTTTGAATAGTACACCACCATTTGTTTGCCAGAAGTGTGCGAAAAAATCAGGGAAACCAGTCGCAGAAGACGAATCATTCTCCATCACGACAATACAAGCTCTCACAAATCAGCACAAACAAAAACGTTCTTGAGCATTCAAAACATCAAATTGATGGGTCATCTGCCGTATAGTCCTGACTGGCATCCAATGATTTCTTCTTATTCCTGCAGATTAAAAAATAAATTGCGAGGTCAATATTTTTCGACGCCTGAAGAAGTAGTTTATGCGTTCAAATCACATGCTTTGGAGTTTCCTCAATCGGAGTGGAAAAAATGCTTCGAAAAATGGTTCAACCGCAAAAGTGTATTGATCTTCATGGAGAATATTTTGAAAAACAATAAAGCTATGGTATAATAATAGAGGTAGTCGCAGCGCTGATTGTGCTCTCTTTTGTCATTACTGCCGATATTGTCAGAATCAGCTGTGTACTTACTGCTGTACTTTTGTTGTTGTTTAGTTGTGCTCCCTGCTTGCGGTTAATAGTTTAATGCGTTTAATTTTCAATGATGGTTGGCTGGAAACAATTTTAAATTAGTTTAATATCAATAAAAACACGAAAAATAACCATTTACTACAATTTTAAATGAATGCAACAAGACAGCTTCAAAAGTCAACCCTCGTTTAAAAATGTCAAGAACTTTTTCTTCGTCAAATGCGGTCGTTTTTGCTTCAAATCAATGTCAAATCTGTCCAACAGCTGTGCATAATATTCGCCGATGATCGTTTTACATTTTCAAGGTAATTGATATGAATGACTCCACATGTATCCTTAGAAAACTTTCGCCATGACCTTGTTGGCCGATAACCCACCTTTGTCTTCTTTGGTGCACAATCACCCGGAATTGTGTTGTGATGTATCCATGTTTCGTCTACAGTTACGAAACGATGCATAAACTCCTTCGGATTGCGGTTAAACATCGCCAAATGCAACTTTGAAATGGTTCGAGTTTCAATCGTTTCGAGTTGAGCAATCGTGGCACCTATCGCGCTTTTTCATACCCAAATATTTGTGTAAAATGTGATGTATCCACTCAGTTGATATGCCTACAGCTTCAGCCACCTCACGGACTTTCTTTTTCCGATCGTCCTATATCATTCCGCTTGAATGTTCAGCGTCACTTGTGCCACATCGGACCACATCGGAATTTAGTATACTATTGAAGTTGCTGGTGCAAAGTTCCCATATTATTTCTTAAGCCCTTCCTTGGTTTCGGTGATGAATTTTTTTATGCAAAAAATAGTGCTGAGTACACGAAATTTACTTTTTTTAATTTTTGTCGAAATTCACGAGGCAGTCGATGGATTCAATGGAAGTCGAGGAATCCACGAGGAAGACAAATAATAACGGTTAATCGCTTGTTAAATTGTACCCATATTGTTACAATGTTGTTGTTAATTGTACCCATATTGTTCGGCCAAAATTAAATTCAATGCCAAAATTATAACCTCGCCATAAAGTAGCCCGCCGAATTCTTAAGGTTCAAACATGAACCACTGGAACAAAGTATGGTTTTTGTCAATAACATACCTTTTAAAAATGCTTACCATTTTTATACTCCTACGTTTAAAAAACGTAAACGGGGTATATTAATTTTGTCACTCCGTTTGTAACGCCCATAAGGAGGCGTTGCAGGTATAGAAAAGTATATATTCTTGATCATTATCACCACCCGAGCTGATTTAGCCATGTCCGTCTGTCCGTCCGTCTGTCTGTGATCACGATTGCAGCCGTAATTTTCAAGCTATCATCACGAAATTCGATATTTAAGCTTTTATCTAAAAAATAAAGGTCAAGTTCAAAAATAAGTCAAATTGGATCAAAACCACGCCTTCCTCCCATACAAAATGCTTTATCAAAACGGTAAAATCTCTTTGAATTTCACAAAAGCTAATTAACGGAATTGAAATTTTGCATATGAGCTTTGCTATTTAATATACACACTAATATACACTAATATACAAATCGGATGAAAATAACACCTACCTCCCATGCAAAGTGAATTTATCAATCAGGTGAAATCTCTTTAAATTCCACAAACATTAATGTATGGACTTAAAATTTTGCATATGAACTTTGATATATAACATGTACTCTGTGTATAAAATTCACGAAATCAAGTGAAAACCACACCCACCTCCCATACAAAGTGACTTCAAAGTGACCATACAAAGTGATTTTAAATTTTCATTTCAATTTTGATGGTTGGAAATCATCAAGACCTTGTTGATGGTTTCGAGCTGTAGCTCACGGATTGTTTGGATGATATTGGCCTTAAGTGCTTGAATCGTTTCAGGATTGTTGGCAAAACATCGGTCCTTGACGGTTCCCCACAAAAAAAAGTCCAAAGGGGTAAAATCGCAGCTCCGAGGCGGCCAATTGACATCGCCAAGACGGCTGATAACACGATTTGGGAATTTGGTGCGCAGAAGATCGAGTGTGGCATAGGCTGTGTGGCATGGCGCGCCATCCTGCATTAACCAGAGGTCGTCCAAATTCATGTCTCCAATTTCAGTAAAAAAAAGTCGTTAACGCCCACCGTTGCTTGAAACATTTTCGATGGTCTAATGATGCCACTCCAAAATTCGCATCAAATGTCACTCTCTGTGGAGGAATCGGCTTCTCAATTTTGTTTGTTAACGTAGCCGTCGAGATAAAATTGCGCCTCGTCAGAAAATATGATTTTTCGCCCCAAATATTTGTCCAATTCAAGCTGCTCTATCGCGCAAACTGCGAAGCGATAACGCAGCGGATGGTTGTGCGCTTTCAATTGCTGAGTCAATTGGACCTTGTAAGCGAATAATTCGAGATCTATGTGCAGAATTCTCCTCAGACTAGTGCGTGAAATGTTGAGCTGATGAGATCGATGGCGAGTTGATGTTCGTGAACTGAGTCTCACACTCACGGCTACAACAGCCACATTCTCGTCTGTGCGCACAGTAGGACGACAGGGACCATGAGTGCTATCCACTAGCATACCAGTCTCATGAACTTTTTGCACAAACTTGTGTACAGCAGTCGCGGTGGGTGCTTCATTTCGGCCAAAACTTCTTTTCAAATAACGCAGTGTTTTGGTCACTCAATTTGGGAATAAGTTTCCCAACGTTGTTCAAGCGTAAAGTGACTCATTTCTTTCCGTGAAAGTATGATACTGACTTTATCAAGATTTCGAGGGAGAAACAGCTGTCCGTGTCAAAATAACCTATGATTTAAAAAGAAATCACTAGATGCGCCACCCTGTGTTACTTTCTGTTAACAAAAAAAGTGTTGGCTGTGCCGTGGACACACCCGTAGGTTTTGGCGTGACGATGTTTCTTTATACTCCTATTTCATGTCCAAACTCTTGTTTTATCTATGACCAAATTCTTGACTTAATCAAATATACCGAATAATTTTCCTATTTTAAAAAGGTGGGTCTTAATTTTTTGATGTTGATGTTGATGTAGATGTTGATGTTGATGTTGATGTTGATGTTGATGTTGATGTTGATGTTGATGTTGGTGTTGATGTTGATGTTGATGTTGATGTTGATGTTGATGTTGATGTTGATGTTGATGTTGATGTTGATGTTGATGTTGATGTTGATGTTGATGTTGATGTTGATGTTGATGTTGATGTTGATGTTGATGTTGATGTTGATGTTGATGTTGATGTTGATGTTGATGTTGATGTTGATGTTGATGTTGATGTTGATGCTGATGTTGATGTTGATGTTGATGTTGATGTTGATGTTGATGTTGATGGTGATGTTGATGTTGATGTTGATGTTGATGATGTTGATGTTGATGTTGATGTTGATGTTGATGTTGATGTTGATGTTGATGTTGATGTTGATGTTGATGTTGATGTTGATGTTGATGTTGATGTTGATGTTGATGTTGATGTTGATGTTGATGATGTTGATGTTGATGTTGATGTTGATGTTGATGTTGATGTTGATGTTGATGTTGATGTTGATGATGTTGATGTTGATGTTGATGTTGATGTTGATGTATATGTTAATGTTAATATTGATATTGTTATTGTTGTTGTTGGTGTTAGTGTTGGTGTTATTGTTGTTTTTGCTGTTGTTGATGTTGTTACTTTTGCTTTTGCTTTTTTTATTTGCTTCTCCATTGGTTGTGTTTTGCCGTAGTTGTATGCAATTAATCCAGCCAAAAAGATGCATATGCGTCACTTTAGGCGGTTCCCTGAGAGGCCTCATGACGCCGTCAATTTTATTTTTTATTTTTATCATGTGCCCGAAGACTTCACCTTCATTTTCATCCCTTAAAATTTACTGTTACGCCAGTCGTCACAAAGTTTAAATTCCATGCAACGTTTTTTCATTGCTGTAGCATTTTTACTGCATTGTGTGGTTGCCACCTTAAAATCATGACGATAAAAATTTGTTTAGTAATTTAGTTATGAGGCGTAATAACACATCTATGCTGTCGTAAAACAAAATTTACCGCAGCACGTCTCCTGAATGCGTTATAATTCCATGCACCGATGTTACATTTCTGTTACGACCTGGTGACGTCAGAATTTTTTTTTTATTTTTGTCGTAAGTCCAAGTATAAATTCTTAATTTTCCTTTTCAAACATTTATAGTAGCTTATATCCTCACCGAGTAAAAATTCAACGCAACGCCGCTGCATGAATGTGGCATTGTCAATCTTTGAGCGGCTCTGTCTGTGTCCCCATGACGTCAGAAATTTTTTTTTTAATTTTGTCGTGAGGGCTTAGACCAGAACTTTATTCGTGTATCATATTTTTAATCCTAGCACTAATATTAATTAATAAATTAATTATTATTACCTGCGTCGTAAAACGTAACTTCGAAATATCACGAAATATGACGTCACGTCAAAATAAAAATATCAAATTGTGTTATGCGTGTTATTAAATCTTTTGTACACAAATGTTCGAGAACTGGACCGACTAGTTTTATGCCGACTCCGAACGGCTAGTTTTATCAGGAAGCTTTATATGATGGCATTATTTACTCTCTGAGGTTTGCACTGTCTGCAGAGAAGTGACAGCCGATCAGAAAAATGAATTTCAATTAAAAAATTGAATTGGATTCCAGTGGTTCATGCCCTTCTTAACGCACTCGGTCACGACTGATACTTTTAACATATTACAACAAATCGTCCCCAAAATTATACAATTCCTCTAATTTGCTTTTAACAGTCACTAAGTAATTTATCAGGACGATATGTTTTATCGTGCTTAAAGTAAAGTGTCATTACAATTTACCAATATTAATGTTTTACTTTATTTCAATGCTGTTATATGAAGGGTGAATAATCAAGAGTTGTATTTCATAAATAATCTCCTTGTTTAAATCTCTTTAATTTACCTTGTAAAAATGTAAGGAGAGATTCAAGCAATTGTTCGCTTTAATCAAAAAACAAATATTGCACCTCTTATTGATACACGATTTAGTTGTGTCATAAAAATCCCCAAGTAAAATCCTAGCTACGACCCTGAACTACAGAACGGAAATCAAAGAAAACGGCATTCCGGTTATTTTCTGATCAAAAAGGTACTTCGACTTTTGTCAATCGCTTCATTCTGGAAGTGTTCTCACCGATTGGCGGTATGAGAGGATGAGCTATGATTCAACAATCGCTTTGATTTTGTTCCACTGGGATATAACACGCCTACCCTTTCCTTTTTTTTTTGCTCAATAGTTGAACGCATAAAAAATTCAATTTGGCTATTCTGCCACGCTAGGGCCATCAAGAGAAAATAAATATGATGATGGTTTTTAAATATTATTTATTATTCACGCATTAAATTGGCACACGTCATTCTCTAATCTGCGCGTCTGCAGCAAATTTTGAATATTTTGTATTGTCTTATTTGCTTGACTTGTTTAAGTTAGTCACAGTGTAAATATAATCATGGCATCATGATATGTCTACCAAAGTCGTCTGACAAAAGACGACTTTGATATTATTTATATTATTAGCATGGTGTTTATTTCGATAATGACGTTATTGAGGTTTTTTTGTCAAGAGAAGGTTACTGGTGCTTAAACAAAAAAAAATCTAAAAAAATATTCCAAATACATAAATTAGACCTCACCTAATGACTGATCTTTAAACTAGAAAACCTTGAGAATATCAAAAATTTTAGAAGGGATTATGAAGGATCTCAAAATTTAACGCTAGAAAGTATGAAAAGGGGTATATTTACAAATTAATTTACATTTTCTGTCGATCTCAACAGAAACTATCTACATGACAACAACAATTTATCGTTTCGTCGGTGCAGTGTTGTAATAAGTCAAAATTTAAACGGGAGAAAAAAAAAAGAAAAGTAAAAACATTTTTTGGCTTTTAGCCAAATAATGTTTTAAGTTGTAATGAATTGTAAGCAAGAATCGAAAGATGCAGCCATTAATGACATAAAATAAATCGAAAAACATTGTTAATTTGAAATCTTACCAAGACTTTACAACATTTTCTACAAATAGAGTTTATTGACTTGGTTGGTTTAAGAAACAAAAAAAAAAAATAAAAATGAAAACAATCCATTTACCTACTTAAGTGTTATTTACGTCTACTTTATAGTTGAATTTTTTTTTTCAATTTTGTTTGAAATTTCCTTCTGCAATTTTCCACAAGTTTTCTTTCTTCACACTTTAAATGCAAACATTGAGAAAATATTTTTGGAAAACTGCGACTGCGTCGTCGCATGGAAACGAACGACTTGGCTGTAATCTATAGAAATGTAGAAGAAAAGAAGATTCAAATCAGCAGAATCAAGCGACACAAAAATAAGAAAATTTATTTTTACTTATGCTGAATTTTGAGAAAATATACCATATGTTGGGTGTGTAGATCATTAAATTTTCACAAAGAAAAGTTGAGGCAAAATTTCGAAATTCGTTGCTTTCAGTTTTCAGCAAAGCAACAACATTGAAGCACGTCTATCGGGCGCGTTACTGAAAAAGTTAAAACGAAATATTCAATATTCAAATTCAACAAAACGAAACAAAGTTTTCAGTATAAACAGCTCTAAAGTTTTAAAGTTCTTAAGTTTTAAAGTTGAAAAGTTTTAAAGTTCTAAAGAGAGTGAGAGAGAAAAAAAAACATTTCTGGACTGTCTTAACTGAGAAATCTTTACAACCTCATTAAAACAGTATAGAACCTATTGTTAACTGAACTAAAACTCTGATTGATTGAGATTTTCATAAAACTGATTGTGTTGTGATCGTATTGCATTCAATAAAATTTTCATCAGCCGCAATAAATTCATAAAAAAAAACACTACAAATAACTCAAATCCTATCATAAAAAAATATATAGGAGCCAATACACACGCTCCTCCTGTGCTGTGTGCTGCTATCAGCTGTAGCGTCGTTTTATAACAAATCGAGGTGATTTTAATACCAACATTTTTCTATTGTTTGCTGTATGAACTGTGTTATGATCATAAATCTTAGCCTTGTTTTCGATATGGTTGCGAAAACGAACTTATTGCTTTTTTTTTATCATATTTGGTTTTGGTTTTGTGTTCAAAACTCTGCTCCAAAATCATTGCCGAGTGTAGAAGTTGTGGGGGAAAAAATAAATATTTCATTTTAAATATTGTCGCTAGCGAAAGAGTTAATCAAATAACCTAGGAACCACTTATCTAGGATGCAACAAAAAGGATGATTATTGAAAATAATTAAACTAAATTATAAGCTAAAACCACTTAGGAAGTTTTGAATTTTAAGATAAATTTTGGATTATTTACATATAAATTTAAAATAATATTTTTTTAAAAATTTGCGCAAGCCATTTTTGTTTTGCGCTTGCTGGCGTTGAGGTAAACGAGGGTAAGGTGAGTCACTTAAGCCAGAAATAAAATAAAATCTGAATTTATAATCAAATATATATTGCAACCGCCTAATCGCCAACCGCCTAACATCCAGTTTTCTTTTCTACCTTTTAACTAAGACCAGTTTTAAAGACTTTAGTCATAAACTTTGGAAGTTATAACAGTTAAAAAAAAAAACAGATTTGACTCTCATTGCACCGACATGGGGGCAATGGTGGTCACCCTGTGGTTAATCAGAGTCAGAGACAATTTAACCGATATCGCAAACGTAACCTTCGACTGAGTCCCACCCAGTGCATTCCGCTTGATCTTATGATCCACACGAAGTACATCTATACCACAGCTCATTGCCTCTTCCAAAATCGTTGCATATTAAGCATCTGTTGTCCACATCTTCTTCGTCATCGTCTACATCATCCTGGCATAAGTGGTTAGTACCAACATCTGACACAGAAGTATCGTTTGATTCTTGAAGTATCTGCAGCTTTGCCTTCTCAGGGTTCTTCTTCTGTTCTTTAGTCTTCTTTCTCTGGCCTTTACCTTCCTGGAGTCACCTGACTCCCATTTCCCACAAATGCACTAACGAGAAAAAAATTTAAATAAAAAAACCTATAAAATACTGATTCAATCAAAAGTACACATCAATATTTTGAGCATCTAAGTAAATACATGTAAAAGTTTTGATCGAATTTTGTAAAAAAAATCCCACTTACCGTTTATTTAAGGATAATTATTGGGACAAATATAATAATGACGACAAGGATGAAGAAACGTTATCTCGTCAAAACTTACAAGAGTTGCATTTTAAATCTTGTGGTGCCCAAAAATGAAAAAAATAGTAGTTAATCAGTTAAAATGCTTTTCAAAGTATTCTCCAAGCTGATCAGAGTGTATTGAGTGCATTAGTTTACAGATTTGCCTTTCGAGGTACTAATTTTAAACCATGAACTATAATGTGTAATCAAATACTGAGGCACATACGCTGTGTCTCAGAGCCTACGTGGACATTTTATTGAGGCACATCGTATGTGCCTCATGGCAGTAAACGTGTTAAACCAACTTTCGAAACAATTTTGCCACTCTGAAGGGCGTACCTCCGAAAACCAGGTTTTTAAAGGCCTCAACGGCCTTTTTGGATCGTAGAAAAATGCTCGCCACGTATTAATTTAATGCAGGGGAAGGAGAAGAAGTCATTGGGTCACTGTAAGGCAGATAACTAAGGCTCCCATCCGTCCTATATTTGGCAGGACAGTCCTGTTTTTTCAAGCAAAGTCCTGTGACCTGTGTAGTGGGCTCAAAATCCTGCTTTTTCTTCTTTTTTCGTTGTTTTTTTCTCTTTTTCTCAAACTTGTGCACTTCAGTCTACTTTATGTTAATTATTTATACTTTTTTTTAATAATGAGTCAAAAATGACCCAGTACACTTTTCACTTTTTTGCGACTCTGTAAAAGTGTTACAGTGGAACCCTGTCTATGTCACTCATTTTTTTTGAACATTTCAAAATGTCGAAGAGAAAGTGTGAGTTAAATAATCAACTTCAAAGAAAATAAATATCAAAAAGTGACAGTAAGGTGTTCTGCTCCAAGTGTAAAGGAGTCTTTTCGATAGTATCAGGATAGAATGCAGACATAGGACGACGTTTGAAAACAGCTAAGCACCTTTTCGCCCTGCGACATCTAACCTAACCATTGGCACTTTCAACCGATAATAATTTTTCGACTTTAAATTTCGTTCTGCGAAAATTTCCCCTTTTTATATGAGACGTCCTATAAATCCTGTAAAATCTTAAAAATGTTTGTAATTTTGTCCTTATTTTGGCGAAAAAAGAGATATGAGCAATACGGATAACCCATCAATTCCACGTTTTGAGGGGTCGAAAACTCTTTTGTTTAAACTGATATGTTGGAACTCGCATTGAGGTAATGGGGGATAATCTCACTGCGCTGGTTGGTTTCCCACAATTCTCCGAAGACTTCCGACAGACAAATGGTTGTGTACCATTCAACATGAATAGTTTTATGATGTTCAAGTAGTACAGCTACGACATGACCGGTTTTTCTGAAAAAACTGCCAACTATTTGCTTGGATGTGCTCCGACTGTCGGCTTTTACTCACTTTGAAAGAACCAAACAGTGGATTTCTGCTTTTTTCGGACTTATAAGCATAGATCTATGATGCGTCACCTTCGGTGAGGCCGTACACGTGTTTCGAACCAGCCCCGCTTTATTTTTTTCAGCATTTCTTTCCACTAATACACACGGGCTCTTTTTGAGAAACCGTCAAATTTAGGGGTATCCAACGCGAACAAATCTTCCTGGCACCTACATTTTCATGCAAAATTTAATGTATGCTATTCCCACTAAAGCTCAAGAATGACATAATTTCACAGTATGTTATATTGCGGTCTGTTTCAAACAGTTCAATCACATCATCGATGTTTTTGCCATACCAACCGTTCTTGGATTATTGGACCTTTACGAAATTCGTTTTGGAGAGAACGGCGACCACACTGTAACTCATTGAACCAGCGTTTTACAGTCACTGGGTGTGGTGCTTCATCACCAAAAGTCGAACCAATTTGATCGATGCATTTTTTTTGTCAATCCACGTCGAAAATTGTAAAAAATCATCACCCGAAAATGTTCACGTGTTAATTCTATTCTTTTTCTGAAATACAATTTTTCAATTACTGTAAACAACACAATAAGCGCACATACATAAAAACGCTGTCAGTACGTTTATTCTAGAAAATGTCAAATTTTCGATTGGTTCTGTCAATATTCATCTGACAATGGTTAGTGTTGCCGAGGTGTAAGAGTCTTTAAAAGGCAGCCCTCGTATAATGATTACTGGCATGATTACTGACTTATTGTATAAGGCCGAAACACATAGGAGGCATGCATGCTTCAAGCATCTGACATTTCCCAGTAAACATTATGACTCATAAAATACTCTTTTAAGACTCATATAAATGAGTTTTTATCGTCAAAATGCGCTCAAAAAAGACTTTTATGAGTACATTTTCGTAGGTTTTGGGCTTCAAAATATGATTCATAATAATGACTGCTTCATGTCTCATTTTGGACTCGAAATTAAGACTCTTTTAAGACTCATATTTAAAACTATTTTAAGACTTCTAATAAAGAACCTTTTGGAACTCATATAAATGAGTCTTTTTGTACTCAAAATTAAGACTCTTTTAAGACTCATTTTTAATTCTCTTTTAAGACTCATAATAAAGACTCTTTTAGAACTCATATAAATTAGTCTTTTTGGACTCAAAATTAAGGCTTTTTTAAGACTCATATTTAATACTCTTTTAAGACTCACAATAAAGACTCTTTAAATACTCATAATAAATACTATTTTAGAACTCATATAAATTAGTCTTAAGGACTCAAAATTAAGACTCTTTTAATAGCCATACATAATACTCTTTTAAGAATGACGTAATGGAATCTTTAAAGACTCATAATGAAGACTTTTTCAGAACTCATAGAAATAACAATGATCCGTTTAGATTGAAATATATTTTTGGATTAAAATTTATTCAAAATATTTTACAATTGAAAAATAAAAAATAAATGACAAAACAATTTTTTTTAAACATTTCAAATAAAAAATAATTGTAGTAAAATTAAAAGTTAAAAATTTCACTTTGCCATATTCGATTCGACTTCATTCGATTCTGTAAGCTCCTCAACTGCACACTGAATGACTGAAAGATAAATTATGACATGTAAGAGCAGTCACTTCGAAAAAAATATTCACGTTCTCACGTAATACCGTGTTATTTAGGTCCTTTTAATGAGTTTTTTTTATGAGAACTCATAAATCAAGCATGATATTGACACTTTTAAGAGTCCTATTTTTGAGCAGTCCTTTTAAAATCATATCAAAGACTCTTTTAGGAGTCTTTTAATTGCTTACTCATAAGACATGTATAAAAAATACTCTTTTTAGAGTCTTATTTTTGAGCAATCATTTTACAAACATGTCAAATACTCTTTTAGAAGAATCTTTATTGCGTACTCATAGAACACGCAAAACAAATACTCTTTTTAGTCGTATTTCTGAGTGATCATTTTCACTCCCTTAGGAGTCTTTTTATTGCTTACTCATAAAACACGCATAAGAAATAATCTTTTTAGAGTCATTTTTTTGAGGCACTCTGAAAATGTTTGCAGGGTTGTGATTGAATATAAGCATTTTTATGAAGAAGTCCACATTAAAAGAATACACGCATGCATGATGCTTGAAGCATGCCTGAAGTTGGTGAACTTTTAACTTTTTGCAGGAATCAAAGCATTGACAGAAGATATGTGTGAAATAAAAGCCATATTAACACAACCATTAACCATAAAATTCAATGTATTTTCACTACTTTTCCTTTAAAATGTCTATTCAGTTTAACATATTTGAAATTTATCACATATACGATGCATACTTTCTGCATGCATGAGCTTTAACCAAGCATGCTTCACAGGCATGATGCATGCTTGAGGCATGCTTGCTTTCTATGTGTTCTGGCCTATAGAGCGTCACCTTTTTTCTTCGAGAGAGAGCTCTGCTTCTCAATTGCCTACTCAGCCCAAAGTGACACCTTTTGGCAAGTGTTATTCTTCGTTTTACCTCAATGCCTATAACGTTGGAGGAGTTTACGCTGGATCAGAGATAGACGAAGTCCTTAAAATCCTTCAAGAAGGTGTTGTCAACAATGACATGGTTTCCAAGACGTCGGCACTGTTTCTTATTGACACTACGTATTTCATCTTGTCTGCGTTCATTGCAATACGCATTCGACTCGACTCTTTCGTATATCTGGAGAATGCTGCACTGACTTTACGTATATAATGTGAAGCAATAGCCTGCATCATAATACTCTTGTAAAATATCGTACCATTACATCTCAGAACAGCAGTGCGAATGATTTTCTCCATCATATGCTTGAAAAAATCGCAGGATAGGGAATCACCTTGTCTTAAACCTCGTTTAGTATCGAATGGAGGAGTGTGTTCCTATCCAAATTTAACTGTGCTTCCCATTTTGCTCGGTGTCATTCTGCAAAGGCGAATGAGCTTTGCAGGAATACCAAATTCAGACATGATGCAGTATAGGAGATTCCTTATTAGGCTGACGAAGGCGACTTTGTAATCGACGAAAAGTGTCTCTCATAGGGTCTTCTCCAAGATTTGTCGCAGCCTGAATATCTGATCGATAGTAGATTTGACAGGTCTGAAGCCACACTGATAAGGTAAAATCAGTTGGTTTACGATAGGCTTCATTCAGTCTTTTGTCTACAAGTTCAATTTTTCACAAGTGTTTCTCCTCAAAAAATCATCTCTTGCATAAAAAGATCAAAAAGAGAAGCTGCAAATTACATTTTGTTAAATATTTTTTAATCTAGAACTAAACAAAACCTCTAGAACTTAACGATGCCAGTGCCATTTAAATCATATTTCACTTAAAATCGACGGGAGTTTCCAATTCCCCGTTGCAACCACAAGCAATATTCTTTGGTTTTATAATTTATTTAATCATCTCTCATAATTATTGCTCAAGTCATAGACTAATGCATAAACCTGCTAAAACCTCTTTTAATAATAAACACTTCACGAGCATTTCATTTCACTCATTATTATTTTGTCTTTCTAACAACATCAAGAATTGTTGCCACCTGGTGGAATGCCTGCTGACTTCACAAGTCCAAACAGAAACTGGCAAATATACATTAAAATAAGATTATAAAGAAACAAAATAAATTTGTATGCTTAACGAAATGAAAAAAAAAGCATTTTGCTTTCAATTGGTTGCTACCGATCAGTTTTGCACCTTTTTGTTTCCACAACAAAGCAAAGCATTTTTGTTCGTTCGTTTTTAAAACATTTCAAGCAGTCGATCGTGTAATTGTTTGCGTACTAATTGGCAACATTTCAAGTGATGCTGTGTTTTATTTAAATATTATATACATAGATTTTTGTTTTTTAAAATGACGTCATATTAGCTCGGTTTCTATTAATTTAGCTGTAGGTGGTAATTTTTAAAAAGTTTTCTCTATGCTTCTATAAATGTTGAATTATTTCATTTGATAAATTTCTTCATAAATCTATGCGCTGCTATGGCTAAAAACACATGTACAAACATATGTATATAAACAAAGACCCAGACATAATAAAATACAAGTCGTGGTCGATAATCTACTTTTGAAGAATATTTTTTTATTTATTTATTTTTTTAATAATTTTTAATGTCGCCATTTCCGGTGGGGGCTTATTTAATAACGTCTCTACATTTCGTATTTTTTTTTTGCCAAGTTTAAGCTCATAAATATATTAATTATATTTTGTCTGCCGAGTTTTTTTGAGTTTGAATAAAAAAACTCTCTAATATCTCACTGACTTAGTTTACTCCAAGACCTTGAATTTCGTCTTCAAGATCAATAAGATCTGAATTGTATAAAAATTGTATGTAGACACGTTTTAAGAGCCTTAAGAACCATTTCCTTTATTGTGGGGCCATGTCGTCATCTCCTAGTAGTCCAGGACTAATTTGAATCTTATAAACTTAAATAAAATTATCAAAATCGTCTTTTTTATTTCATTTTTGAACCCGCATATTTTTCCCATTCAAAAATATATCAAAACCAATTTTTTAATTGTTCGTAAATGAGTTGACAAAAGTACTAAAAATGAGTTATCTTAAAAATGAAATTTTTTTTCAGTTCCTAACCGAGTAAAAAACGCATGTTTTAGTAATATAGCTTTTAACTTAAGATTTTTAAAACTATCTTGTTATATCACTTCCTTGAACCATTAGCATTACATAGGTTATATAGTATGACAGAAATCTAGTTCCTTCTGCAGGAGAGCAGGCTTTATAGCAAACTCTTTATAACCTCCCAACTCACTTTCAAAATCCTGTAAAGTTACAAACCGCTTAAGACACTTATAAATTCTAAATCATACATTATAAGGATTGTTCTATTATAACATCCATTATTATGTTTTGGTGAGAGTTTAGTTTTCTGTTCATATGATTATATACACGTGTATGTACACAGAAAAATAGGTCTGCTCTTAAGTACAAAAACTTAAACTGTTTATCCTTAAAAAAAAAAAGAAATTGAAAATTAATAATTCGAATGACAATCGGATACAAAAATTTGCGAATTCGTTTTACTTGGATAGTATAATAGATATAATCGAAATATTGAGTGATAACACATGGGAGAGTACATTTTTTCAATCGAAAGTGTAATAAGCTATTAATATTCATTATTTTTAATACGAACACTATTTTTGGGTTTTATTTTGGGCCTTATTCCATAATAAATTAATGCCCAAAATCAAAAATTAGCTATATAACCAAAATAAAATGAAATAAGGTCCAAAAGTGTGGGTTTTATTTCATAATGAAATAACGCCCAAATTTGTGGTATTCATAGAGAAAACAAGCAATAGTAAAATTACCTAAGTCAGCTTGGATGGAAGGAATTTGTATGGAAATTAAAAACTTATGCTTATTCACCAACGTAATATATTGTTTTATACATAGCTTTTTTTGATTCATCTAAGCCAAGCCACATATTAACCGTTATTGTAGGTAAACCATCGAAAACTTTGACACTTTATCAAAATGGTATGGACTTGAATACAATGTTCGTCAGACTAAGCAAGCATGCTATTACAATATAAATTGTCGAAGCCATAATGTATAAATTACAAAATACCTAATTAATTTATCCGAATCAATATTGGTTTCATGGAAAACTTGGATGTTTTGACGTAGAACTTAGGAGGCTGAAAACTGCCAAAGACATCTTATAAATTATACTAGAATTTATTTTTTTGCATAAGCTTTTTTCTCGGTGTAGGGAAATAAGGTCCAATTAAATAAAGTCCTATAAACTTTGAAAAAAAAAAAATAAAAAACTCACATGCTGTTTCAGTTCGTAAAACCTCGTATGAATTGACCTGTATAACAACACCTGATTAACATACTCATAACTTGCAGTGTGTGTTTTAAGCATTTAGAGATATTTAAAGGTAGAGCATTCAAATTTCTCCATTGGCACAATTTATTTAAGTCAGCATGTAAGGAGACAACTATTTCCGTAATTATTATTTATTATATTAATTCTCTTTCCCCCCTATGTCCGTCCGTCTTCTTATGGATTGTACTTATCGCACCTTTGTGGCTATCTCCGTCCGCGTATTAAGCAAATTACCAATTACCAATTTGCTTATATAGAACAGTTTGTCCATAAAGTAACTCTGAATTATAAGCGTTGTGTGTATACAACGAAGGGAAAAACAAAGGAAGTTTTCAGTTGGCAAAAACAAATTTTTCAATTGCTGCAATTTAAAAATCATTCGCGTATATGACAAACGAAATTAATTACCTGCAACTAAATTACGCCTTTCTCGCAACTGACTATTATTATGACAACTGTTGAAACGTTTACAAATAACGATCCCAAGCACGACAAACGAAGTTTGTTTGTCGCAAACTGGCAAAAAACATTTTATTCCTTTGCGTACAGTAATGAAACCATGTTGTTCAGGTTAAAAATTTTGTTTGGCTAGAAAAAATGGTAGAAAGTTATAAATAGGTCGATAGTTAGAGATTTCTATTTGATCCTATTTCGATATATTTTTTTATCCCGATTTGAAAATAGGGAAAATATGAACAATTTTCCAACTATCTAAAAATATTCCAGATTTTAAGGAAATATTGAAAATTTCGCATAAAGGAGCGGATTGAGAAAGAGCAGAATTAAATAAAACTATTGGAGAAAATCCATCAATGTCGGGTTTAACAGAAATTAAATTTTTGTTTAAAAACAAGCGCTGAATTCGTCGGTTAACAAGGTCGGGTATTATTGTATATATATATTGAAATGTTATATCGTAAAGACGGCAGATCTAAAAATAACCCATGGCTTGCACAAAAAAATATTCCTTAGGCCACCTAAGTTCATGTTTGGCTTACATGAACTAATATAGTATTGGGAATATACTGTGAAAATTTCTAGCAAATCCACCAAATGGTTTTTTTGGCGAATTTTCTTGTGTAAGCAAGTCGGGCACAAAATCACGCCAAATGCACATATTTGGTGATCTACCTTCTTTTCATATTTACCTATATTGATTATGCATTCTTGCAAGCATAGTATGCAGTAATGAAATGTTTTTGTTGATTTTTTCTCGAAATACAACGGAGATGGACCTATTGTAAATCTTAAAAATGTAATTATGAAATTCTATTTTCATTATCATAAAGTTTTGTTAATGGACCAAATTTACAAGAAAATTTAACTTGATGTTATCTTAATTACTACCTAAATTAAACGATCGGCTATACATCGGTAGCTTTGATTTAAGTCAAGGCAAATCCATGCAGTCTATATTGACAGAGAAAAGTGTGTTTGTCAGATTGTCGCTTTGTGGCGAATTACGCAAAATGTTATTTTTAACAAATTTTCCGGAGCTGACAAAAACTGTCTTCGTTCCATTTCGTGGCGATCAGAACCAGAGAAGAAAATAAAAAGAGGAATAAGAACAAACAAAAACAAAAAAAAAAACATGAATTCGCTCTTTTGTTTTCTTTCGGCTCGCCAAAAAAAAAAAACAAAAAAAAAATACAAAAATATTATACAAAAGAGTGGGATACATTTGTGAAGGAAGAATTTTTGCAATACACGAGTATGAGGGAGTCTTTTTAGTTATACTTGAAGGAATTTTATTTTATAGCAAATAAAATATGAAAATGGATTCCAACCGAAAACAACGAGCGCACTTTTGCTAGCGCCAATGTTTTTGTTTTTTTTTTATTATTTATGGGGTGCACATTTTTCCGAACAAGTGAAAATGTGCGACCGATGGCCAATGTGCGAATATTATCTGAAGTAAGAATTTAGTAGTTGGCGACAGTTTGTAGCAAGTAGTGACCTGGCAGAAGCAAATTTTTGATTTTAAATTTTAAATTTTGAAAAAGAGAAAAAGTAAAATAAAGAGAATATTTTTATTTATATATCTTTCATCATTTTTGGCGTCATAATATTATATATATGATATATATATAAAGTTAAGGCTTTAAACGGAAAAAGGTGTTATTAACAAATAATTTCCTCGAAAAATTGTATGTTTTAAAAATTTCTTTATCTTTTTTTCACTTTTCAGCTTATAACTTGGCCCTGAGATGTTTCAAAATCAAAATCCAGGCAATAATGTGGGGGGACCCATGGACCCAACACAGTCACAGCCGCCACCTTTATACAATGGCATGCAGCAGCAACATCAACCACCACAACAACAACAACAGCAACAACAACCCAATAAAAGTTTACGCAAGAAACCCTATGTGAAGATCACAGAACAACCTGCCGGCAAGGCATTGAGATTTCGTTATGAGTGTGAAGGTCGTTCGGCTGGTTCGATACCCGGTGTCAATTCGACGCCGGAAAATAAGACCTTTCCCACCATCGAAATTGTTGGCTACAAAGGTCGTGCCGTTGTTGTTGTATCATGTGTGACCAAAGATACCCCATACAGGTATGTCCAAAGGAGAAAAGCTTCAGTTTTCAGTTAGTACTTAGCCGATATTTTATATCATTTTTCCTTACAGACCACATCCACACAATCTAGTCGGCAAGGAGGGCTGTAAAAAGGGCGTTTGTACGCTGGAAATCAACAGCGAAACTATGCGTGCCGTCTTCAGTAACCTCGGTATACAGTGTGTCAAAAAGAAGGACATCGAAGGTGCATTGAAAGCTCGCGAAGAAATACGTGTGGATCCTTACAAAAGTAAGCATTAAATATATAAAAAACACAATTAGGCAATTCACAAGGTGTTGTATCGTGGCGTATCGTTCTATTGTTGTATGTTTTTACAACTGTCGTATCAACACTGTTGTTGTTTCCCATGCAAAATTGCGATAAGACACATACAACATTGCCATGTATGTTTAAAGAGTGTGCTATTCTATCAGCAGATTTTGTTTATATTTTTATTCCTCCTTTTTATATATTCGTGCGGCTAAAATCGAGCATTACATTTAAAAATGCAGGAAGGTGGCAAAAAAATGGTAGATATTGAATAATTATAAATAATATGACATACAATTCCAAGATTGTGTTCACAAGGGTTGTATTTTTATACAACTTTTGCTTACAACATACAACTTTAGAACATCTTGTGAATTGCCTAAATATTTTAATGAGGAGGTTGTCTGACCCTTAAAGTTTTGTTTAATTTTGCCCTCAGAGTTTTGATCCGGAGTTGGAGTTTGGAGAAGCATTCAAATTCTTGAAATCAGCTTAATTTCTTTCTACTAAAAACTCATGGTTAATTTGCTTGATTGGGGGGGATTCTTTCAGTCATACAACATATAAGTGCTACGGAATCACTCCATTTACAAACACTCTAGATTCAGATCAGAGTGGTAGCGCGCTTGACTGCCACCCCAGGGCTCACGGCTTCGAATCTTGGCCATCGTCCTATGCACTTTAACCTTTCTGCATTTTCCCTCCTCATTTCTAATCAACCAAAATGTGAATCCATCAGTATTTACGATTTGAAAAGTTGTAGTTGGTGGTAGAGAAGTTTGTGAATGGGAGTGGCTTATAACTAGAATTGAATAAGGTAAGCCCTGCGATAGTCTCCCGGGAAAAAGGGATTTACCTCGACATAGCACTCACACACACTGACATATATGACATATCACAATTTACTGTGAAAGACACTTATCTCACCACTATTACACCATCTTCATTCTGAGCCACCAATCAACATTGAGAAGCCATCCCATATAACTCTGGTACTCCAAGATAACTAAGGTAAACTTTTCACCTCTTCGTACCGAAATCTGTCAACTCGGATACACTACAAATTGCTGATAATCCGAAACTACGCAGAGTTTTCCTTTCATTTCTTGTCTCCCTGATGCTCCGAAAGTAGTCTAACCAGCTTTTCGCCTAGAGTAGCCTAACTCTGACCTACTAGGTCAGGCTATTTCGTCTCTTCGTATTTAATCACCACTCCAATCGACCATCCATAAGTACTGCAGTGACCATTTCGTTCCCTTGGGGGGGGGGCACAACATTCAGAAAGTTCTCTAGATCGCTTTTTCGTTCTGTCGCATGCACCAAATCACTAGACTGATAAACATCTTTCCTTGGCTCTTCACTCAGCAAAACACGAATTTTGCAGTATATACTGCTATATTTCAGAGTATCCATAAGACATGAAAACATGCAAGTGGAAATTGCGTTCGTGTGTCTGCCGCGGCAAAGACTATCCCCGTGCTAACAAATTTATAAAGATCCAACCTACTCCCCAGACTGGCGACTAACTCCAGGATCTGCGTAGTCCCTTCTTCATTTACACAGGATAGGGTAAACCTGTTGCCTGCGACCATGCTCCTTTATCCTGGCTTTGGACAGGCTGCTGGTGTGAATAGGCGGAGTTAGGAATTAGGGGTACGTAGTAACGAGTAAGAAGAGAGAATTAGGTAGTAAGGAGTAAGGAGATTTATGAGTAAGCAAGGTTTGCGAGAACAGTGTTACAAGGGTGTACTAGCTTTGATTTTATGAAAAGCCATCGAAATACTTTGACAGCAGTTTAACCAAGTGAAAAGGTAAAAGTGATTTTGCCTCCAACGTGTTTGTGCCAAGTATTTCCGTAGAGAAAATTGTGGAGCAATGGTGTTAGTTAAAGGAATATATCTCGTAGGAGAATCCGGTGAAGATGATAGCTCCTACCCCTTTCTCCAATGTGGATTCGTCCCTAAACCACACTAGATCTTTTCGGGATACATTGATTTTCCCAATTGCGCCTATGAAACTCAATGTATCCCTACGGAGAACGTTTTGTTAAAGCAATACGTTGGAAGCATGTTGTCATGCGGCAGAATCATGGTCTTGCTTAAAGGATAGGGGATAATATTTTCCAAATGGAAAGACCTATGTTTGCCGAATCTGGCCCTCATTTTGATATGAATGTGAATAGGAGTTATCCTTAGGATGACCGCAGTTGGAGTGGTCTTAATGGAGCCACACAAATATATTCCTGCAGTTCTCTGCACTCATTCTAAACACTTGATGGTCGTTCCATTATGAGTCACCTCACTGCGGCAAAGGACAGAATATATTTGAGTGTATAGCCTGTGTATCTCTCCTCTTATTCTTCTGCAATTCCACAAGAAAGTTATGGTTCTCCTGATACGGTGGGCTTTAAGTAGATATCAGGAAAGTTTACTTTTCAGGATGACCCCTAAGTAAACATTTGGTTCAAAGGGAAGGAACAACATTTTCCCCGTAAAAGCAGGCTGATTAAGGTTCCGCCTCTTATTGAAAGGCACAATCTTAAGGATTTTTGAAGGGATCCTATTTGTGCATCATCTCTGTATTGTTATCAGTGCTGCTTACAGAACATCTAATACTGTACTTCAATCAACGTCAACACCACTTTTTATTAGTGTAACAAGTGTGCATTTGTTCAAAACGTAGAAAAAAAGCAGATATTTCATAACATAGAGTTTATAGGCAGAGCATGAGCGTTTATCCCCCTAGATACATACCTATGAACACGTATCGCTTTGTACCTTCCTAGCTATGTACCAGCGCAGACCACCGATCCGTATGTGAAGATTGGACGCACTTCTGAGATGTATAACCGCAAAAGATTGTTGGCAGAATATTTTATGGACCTTTTTAATCCTTTGATCAGAATTGAAATGTATTCCATTCATAAAATTCGTGTTAAGGGAAAATTCAGGGAAAAGGCGCACTCGACTCGAGTATTCCCTCAAAAATTATATCTTGCAACAGAGTGTGATCTTTGGTATTAAAGAAAAATTATATTGGAATATATTCCCGACAGTTTCGAGCTGTGAAAATGAAAATAAACCTCCATCAATACAACCCATTTTACCACCCTCCAACTAAACTATCACATTTCACCCGATACAAGACAATGCTTTTATTTTCCGATAACCAAGCCACGACTTTTTTCGAAAGCATTGAGTCATCATTATTATTTTATCCTAGAGGATGTGTACGTTTGCTAGCTTTTAACTCAATGCTATTGATAGGAAGTAGGTAGTAATTTTTATAGTTTAAAGTTTCAACATTGTGAAAATTAATAGGTCTAAAAAAACCCCATCTCATATTTCCTTCTTCTTTCAGCTGGTTTCTCGCACCGCTTTCAGCCGTCCAGCATAGACTTGAACTCCGTGCGACTTTGTTTTCAAGTATTCATGGAGAGCGAACAGAAAGGACGCTTCACCCAGCCACTCCCGCCCGTTGTATCTGAACCGATCTACGACAAGAAGGCTATGTCAGATCTTGTGATTTGCCGTTTGTGTAGCTGTACATCGACTGTGCTTGGAAATGCCCAGATTATACTGTTGTGCGAAAAGGTTGCCAAAGAGGATATCGCAGTGCGATTCTTCGAGGAGAAGAACGGTCAAATGGTGTGGGAGGCTTTTGGCGAATTTCAACACACCGATGTACATAAGCAGACTGCCATAGCATTTAAGACACCGCGATATCATACAATCGACATCACAGAACCGGCCAAGGTGAGTGAGATTTAAATTTCAGTCGGAATTTTAATTAAACCACAGCATTTAACTTTGCGGTTTTAGGTTTTCATACAGCTACGACGTCCCTCGGATGGTGTTACAAGTGAATCGCTACCCTTCGAATATGTGCCGTTGGATTCAGGTAGGCCCACTTTTTGGCAACTACGTCGGAACCTTAAACGGAAGCCCGACCTAGATATATTCCAACAGATACTCTCAGTGGATGGTGCAGCAAAGGCTGCTGCCAATGAGCCAAGCGAAATAATCGACTTGAATACGCCAACCACTGAGCAGCAAGATTTTAGCATGGCACCAGCAACAACTACAACAACAACAACAACACCAACACCAACACCAACAACACCAACAGCAGCAGCGACAGAATTGGAATCTCCACTACAGCATCAACAACATCTAACGGAGTTTGAGGAGGCCACTAAACGACGCAACGAGCATGAAATTGATACAATCATCGACGAGAAGGTGCGCGAGCTGGAGCAACAGCAACAACAGGAACTGCAAAGCACACAAGTGACTGCAGAAGAACTGCGTCCGCTAACCGCAAACGACAAGATAAACGAATGGATGAAGTCCAACGAGTTCGCACAGATGGATACGCAGCCCACAACCACCAATGTTTGTGTAGAGCCTGTGCACGCAACTGGCCCAATAAGTGTTTCCGCCGAGGAAGACAAAACTTTGAATGATCTACTCGATCAGGTCGCCGAATTGGACGAAATTTACACGGAGCACATCGTGCGTCGCGATACCTACAACAATTCGCTGCTTAACGAGCTCAATGGCTTGGATGCGTGCCTACCAGACTCCGATGTCATGGCCGATGGTGGCGATCACGCAGCCATGGATATTGATGAGAACTTCGATGATGCCGCTACCTACACTAGCTTGCAAATAGCTCAACTCAAGAATCCTATTGACATACCAATGGAAGATTTGATGCCACCCACGCCACCGGCATCGCATCTAGCACCCGAAGATGCGCAGCACTACGATCACGTTGAGGTTCTTTCAAATCCATCACCAAATCCCCTCAAGCAACTTAACGAAACTCAGAGTAACGCTTTCACTGAAACCACACAGGCCACCACCACTCAATCACCGCCTAGACCAGCGCCACCAAAATTCGTCAACTCACCTCATATGCATATCACGGCAGCGGAAGAGGAAAAATTGCCGCCCTTGCCACCAAAACGTTTACGCAAGCAGGATAGCAATGCGGAAAACCGTTCGATTGAGGCCAATAGTGGCAACACATTGGACCGCAAGTCACGCAATCAGACACCAATCATTATAATGCGCACACCGGATCATTCACCACCCACAAAACGTCTGCCACCCACGCCGGGCGGTGGCAATTCAAACACCTTGCCACGTCAAAAGAAGCCCGGCTTTTTCTCGAAACTCTTCTCGCGTCGCAAGAGCAAGTCAGATTTGCAACAGTCCAACAGCGAACAGCAATCGTTGGTAGGTTCGAAGACCACCAGTCCAAATGCAAGTTGTGAAAATAGCGTAGCCAACTTTGTCATGAACGATCCACATCGTTCCTCGCTGCGTTCCGCGAAGTCAGCCGGTGTTAGCGCAACAAAGAGCAAGAGTCCGTACAAAACGGGCAAGCCTGTGGGACGCAGTGTCAGCAGCGTCTCAGGCAAGCGTCCAAATCATCTTAATGCCGATGTGATTCACATACCGCTCAAAGGCGGTGATAGCACGAGTAGCTTACCTCACCAGGAAGCATATTCGAACGCCAGCACCATAACGCTCGGCAATCAGCTCGATCGTCGGACTGCCTCGGCGCTGCAGCTGGCCGAGATACCCATTTGCGATGGCAACATGGAACTCGTGGCAATTGCCGATCGTCAGAGTCTACGCAATCTCTGCGAGGGAGCTTTCAATGTGCAGCTTGATCCAGATGTTGATCTGACAGAGGCTGAGCACTTTGCGCTCTACACAAGTATACCGCCACAAGCCACGGCCAGCGAGTTCGACGAGAATTCCTGTTACTATGCACCCGTGGATGCGGGCGAGATACTATCGCCCGAAGAGATTACGCGGCGTTTGACGGAGGCAAATCGGTTGCATTGAGAGAGAGATAGATAGCGTAAGAGCGTAAGAGATCGCTTGAAATGCAAGGCATTTTTCTAACAGTTTTGGTGGCGTTGGAATAGCATATTCGTTTTGAACGAAGGCGTGTGTTTTTAGTGGCGTTGTCTTCACTTTGTCAGCAATTATATGCAACGATATAAAAACAACTACGACAGTTGAAGTGCAACTGAATTTTTTTATACATTTACCTAGAAAACTTGAATTTGTCCAACAGTTACTCTCATAATTTTACCGCTTTTATTGGGAGAGTAACGGAGACTAGTTCAAACACTTTTGTACTTATACCCTTTGTAAGCTTAGATAAGCTTAAAAACCTATAAGAGCTTTTGGTAAAGCAAACTTGTATTTCATCTAGTTAAAATTTGTAAAAGCTACTCAAAGTGTTGAGAGCTTTTTAGAACTCCAAAGTTAGTATTTAGCTTGAGTTAAACAAGATGTTTAAATTTATAAAAGCTCAAGAATCGATTTGATGTGACAAAACCAAATTTTTGAACAAAAAAAAAACCCCGTTCATTTTAGTATAACTGAAAATTGAACAAATTTGTATTTGTAAATCGCACTTTTGTAAAAGAGTGTCGATAAAATTGCTCTAATGTATTGTTTTTGGAAAATCATATTTTGTAAACTTAAGTCTAAAAATAATTTTATACCCACTCTTTTTCAGCCAAAAAGCAGTTTTTTCTGATTGAATTTTACCCACTAAGTGAAATTCCTAAAATAATGATTTATTTATTTACCTAATTCTAAGCTTGCACCTAATTAGATACATGCACTTATTTATTGTTATATATAGTATATAGTAAAAACAAAAAAAAAAACCTACAAAATATTTAAAGTTTTTAAACGTACTCAGACTTTTGTTACACTTTTAATAAAATGACCTTACAATTCTTTTGTTGTAGATCCTGCACATTTAAGACGAAAACGTCAAAAGACTGGCGGCGATCCAATGCATTTGTTGTTGCAACAACAGCAACAACATCATCAAGATGGTCGTAAGTTCAACGTAAAAACAACTTTTCATTCCCACTCATACTCCTATTCGATTGGTGCTGGTTCACATTTTTAGGTTAGACATCTCGCATCTCATCATAAAATATGGTAAAAGTTTTGATGTTGTTGTTGTCCATCATCTATATGCTCTGTGCTATTTTTAGTGTTTTTGGTGATGGTATTTGACGGTAATTGTCTTCGTTGTTCGTTGGTCATTTTTGTCTCAGTACGGTTTTGGTCGTTTTTTTCACAGTGCAGTTTTTGTCTTATCGTATACGATATTTATCACTGTTGTGTGTGGAATGAGGAAATGTGGAATTGTTGGAAATTATGTTTGTATTTTTCGAGAAGTGGGTGAAGTAGGGGTACACATGGTTCGGGATATGTCGATCTTGTGAATTGCAAGATTTAACTTTGCCTGTTTATTTGGATAAGTTCGATTGTTTTATAAATTTATCGATATTTTTATACAGTCATGATTATCGACCGACTAAGTTATAGCAAAACATTTATTACAATTAATCTTACGAAATGGTTTATCAATTTACTTAAGTTATTTTCTCAATTAGTTCGAGAAAAGCTTTCCGACAGCTTTAGAAAGCTTTCCTTCCTAATAAAAGTTACCTCGCATGGAATTTTTAAACATTAAGCTTTAAAACTGAAGTCGATAAAACTGAAAAAAGATACAGTAGTTTCGACTATGTCGTAACACAAGACGTAGAATTATTCAATTCGTTTTTGATGACATCTTTTTTAAAAATATTTATTCCATACACCTGAGGATATGACCTTTAAGAGAGTGCCGGAGAGGGTTAATATGTATCACCAACCCCCATTACTTTTGCAAAAGGAACATTTTTGACTTTGACACCTATTCCCTCCGACCACTCCTTAGGGGCGCTCCCATACAAATTTTATGCTTTTGTCGATAAAACCGGAAACTGTCCATAAATAGGTAGAAAACTTAAACAAGCAAACAAAATTTGTTCAATGCTATCAAGTTCAACAACCCATGTGTCAAAATTTCACTGTCGATAATATGCCCGGATATTTAATTGGCTGCGTTTGACATTTCAATAACAGATTCTGTTAAAAAAGCATGCCCCTCAAAATTACTCAGTATTACTGGGCTACGCGAGTCTGTTAAAAACAACATGCCCCCAAAAGTATGCTTTTTTTAATTATAAGATTTATGTCTTCACGCTAGATGGCGCTGTCTTCGCCGTCGAAAAAACCGGAAGCCGTCGATAAATAGGTAGCAAGTTTAAGCAAACAAAAACATCAAATGTTGGCTTTATATTTCATGTAATTGTGTAAAATTGATATAAGTTAGACAGTTCTAACATGAATTTTTGTCGCATTGAGGATCAAGCAGACCAACAAGTGCTAAGATTAACATTGTACGATTAGTACTTTAGGCCCACCAAAGGCTCAAAAAGTAATGTAAATACCGACACCTGATCACTATCAACCACCCTACTTACCTCCGAGAACGACGTATTCTACGTCAAAATACAATAAAAAATATCTGGGAGCGTTGAGAGCAAAGGCTTATGTAGCCATACAAATGCAACAACAAATCAAAGACAAAAGACAAACGCAGAAGCAACACAGAAGCTTTAAATGTAGTGGTGCCCATACCCGATCATATTCTATGAGCGGTGTAAACTACAGTGGGTCGAAAAAAAAATGTTGAGGAGTCCGCCCTTCATTTGAAAGCTTACCTCGAGAAAGACCGATCTAGTGTACACTCTGAAACTCTAAAACTTGAAATGTGATAGAACGCCTCAGATGACTTTGAAATTTGGAACTAGAGTGAGCGCTATCGAACATAAGGACTGCAAAAAATATGGGCGAGATTGAACAATGAAGCGTGAAAAACCTAGCAACTACATACCTCAGAATCTTAAAATACGATTACTTTTTCTAATACTCAAGACGGTCAGACATATTAATGGACAAATGGGTAAAATTACACTACGGGGGAAGCACCTCCTTTCCTACTAGGAAATTAGAAATTTTTAGACTTTCCACCATAACTAGTAAAAAATTTAATATTGAGAATGGGAGTGAATTTAATCCGGTCCAAAGTGGCACACATTTCCGCTTTTTTCTGGTCAATGTATTTGACATGGTAAATCTTTAAAAATATGTAAGAGACCTATATAAGACCGATAATATATATCCTATGAGTTCTAGGATATATAAACCTTTAAAAATATGTAAGAGACCTACATATCAGACCTCTAATATGTATCCTATGATATAGTTTTGAGAGTGCCCTCTTCGATTCCGTGACCATTTTCGTGATTCGAGTGCCCCATTTTTTTAAAATGGTTGCTTTATTATATAACACTATAAAAATTTGGGATTGTTTTTTAAACCCCACATTTTTTTGGGTTAATATTTTTAGGAGTGAGAAAAAACTATTTATTCGATGGTATACGGGTGTGTACTTCAAGATCTAGTCGTAAAAATTACAAAATTCAACATGGCGGTTCAATAATGGACACCTTTTCACCGGAAGCTTGGACTATTTTGACAATAAAGTCGAAAATAATAAAAAAAAATTAGTTTTCCATTCCAAGTATTGTAATAAGCGAAAAGATTTTTATTCGGCAATCTGAAGCTTTTTGTCTCAGAAAGTTTTTGATCAATATTATTTTTCATTCTAACTAGTATTATTATGAAGAACTAGCAGAGTACCCGACTTTCTTTTAAAAAGAAGTTTCTTCTAAGATTGCTTTTTTTCATAGTTGGATAGATTTATACAAGTTTTACTTGAAAAAATAATTTATTAAAGTATATGTGCCCAGTCTTGGACGGTCTGCTTAACTTACTAAGTTAACCACGACTTTGTTATCCGAGTAAAAAGTCAATTAAAATTTTTTTTTATGGAACAGTATTTTATTAAAATGATAAAACAGTATTTTATTAAAAATAGCCGACCCGACAAACGTTGTTTTGCCCAAACTGAATATTCGATGTATCTATTTTTTTATCAATAGGCGGCGTCGTGGCTATAAAAAGGATTAAAAATTTCGAAAATTTGATTTATGCTTAAAATTTCGCAAAATTTTGTAACTCGTGTAGAAAGCAAAAGAAAATTAAACATATTTCGCCACTTGGACTCACAGTACCCACTACGGATGTAACGGATCTTCGAATTCGGTTCCGAAAGGTCTGAACTTCCGATTGATTTTATACCTCCGACTTTGGTTCCGATAATTTTGAATCGGAGTTATAACGAAGATCGAAACGCATTGATTCGATCGATTCGATACGATTTGACGTATCTCACACACGAAAGCAGTTCTTGGTAAAATAATTTTGATTACTTATTAACTGTATGTATGCACTGTTCTTCAACGTTAACGTTTGTTTATTTTCGTTTTCTTATTTTCGTTTTCTTTTTCGATCTACTTCGATCTAACACATCTTTCTTTTACTCCGATTCCGAGTCCGACTTTGGCTTCGGTTCCGACTCCGATAAATCAAATTGAAAAACTCCTGTTCCGACTCCAGTGCCGGTAACCTCACCTCCGTAACATTCCTAGTACCCACATACCAAGTTTTACTATTAAAACATTAAAAACTCGGGAACGTTAAAGATTTGAAAAGTGGGCATACCTACAGTGCGACCACACCCACTTTTAGTATATTTGCTGTCAGCATACGAACTAACATACGAACTAAACTACTAAATTTTTGTCCAATAAGACTGAAACTGTCTAAAAAATAGAGTTTTCACTGATTTATGGGCGAAAAAGGGGCGTAGAAACCAATTTTTAGTACAGTTTCCGACAGCTAGCATACAGACCAAATTACTGAATTTTAGTCCCATACGACCGAAACCGTCTGAAATATATCATTTTTATTTATTTCTTGGTGGTAAAAGGGGGCGTAACAAAATTTATATAGCGTATGTTCAGCACAGAAATTAAAGAAATCGTTTCATATAGGTTTTAGTAAAGTAAATGAAGTAGTTTAGGAGTCTATTCCAAACATATATACATACTTAGAAACAAACACAAATATTATTGAGAAGATTCATCGTAAACCTATTGAGGTTGGAAAATACGCTAGAAAAAAAGGCTCTCGATTTTTTTCGAGCTATGTTCGGGTACCCAGGCAACTGGGCGACCGGGTACTCGAGTGCTAAAAATAACCCCGAGTAACTTAAAAGCCCTGGTATTTATACATTACCTGGTTATTTCGATAATCAATGTCCGGGTGGTTTCTCGATTTCGAACTACCCATTTAGTTTAGAATTTCGTGAACTCCATTTCAATTTGAAGTAAATACCGATGTTTGCATTTGTTATTTGTCGGTTTAAATAACAATAAATTTGATCGTTTAACCTCGCGAAAAAAGTCGTCGGATTTAAAGTTTTTGTCAAATTAGAAATATTTTTCGTTCCCTTGGTTGGTTTCTTCAAAAAATCAAAATTTCAATGGGACGCCACCCGAGTGGGATTTGATAGTATGTCACAAGGGTTGGAGAAAATTCAGCTTGCTACTTATGCAACGGTATATTTTGGTATAATGGAAACCAACAGCCCTAATATGAAGTAATCGGGGCTGTCGTAGAAACCAAGACGTTTTGCTTTTTGTCATTTCTCATTTCATTTGGTGTCATAAAATCGTATTGGTTTATCGTTTGTTTAGGTTTATCGTATCGAACGTAACATGCCATTGGAAGGGAGCACTACTGCTCCATTGGTGCTTCAAACTACAGTGAAAGTATAGCACTCAATACTAAAAAAAGAGCTTAGAAAAGAGTGCTCTTTGAACGCTCTTTTTGGAACCACTCTGACTTCGGCCCGTTGGGTATTTATTTATTTAGAAAAAAAAATAAGAATTTACTTACATTTCAACGAAATATCAACCATCACGTGAGAAAAACTCACGCAAATTCAATCTGCCAATGTTTAGATGCTTGGTTCAATTCCGATAAGAAAATCGATAATATTGATTCCGTGACACCTAAAACCGATATTAATTCCGATTCGAACATAAAACCAATAATGTCGGAATTCATGACGCTGAAGTAAATTTTTTTCGTTTTTAAAACCAATTCCGACGGCTATTGGATACCATGACAGCCCCAAATAATGGTCACAGAAAATAAATAGTGACGGTTAATTGTGAACACTTCTCAGTGCCCAACAAAAATGACATCAACAACTAAAACAGAAAAAAAACGTAAAAGATTAGTGGCAGGAACTTCAATTAAATATTCAAAAATTTCGTATTTTAACTTAATCCTTTCGAACAAATAAAAATTGAATAAACAAAACACAGCTGGCTGAACACCACTTCAACTTCTAGATCTGTGTATGTGGTGTGTTCACAGTTTGTTTTACTTTTTTGCTTTTTTGCACAAGAGCACAACAAAGAGCTCCGGATCGTGAATACCCCTTATATAATTCCGAAATGAAATGCGTACCAGTTTTTGAGTGTGACCATGGTGGAATAATTATAAGGTGTTCTCATTCCATGACATTTTTCAATATATTTTTTGACATGCTGCCTTATTTTGACAATCTGAAGGGTTTCATATGAACGTTTTTGTATGAAAATATCAAAATAAGGCAGCCAATTTTTTTCTGATATTCCGGATGAGAACCACTTATATTTATTTCACCATGAGTGTGACTATTCTGAGTTCTGACTTCATGCCTTAAAAAGACAATATTGTTTAGAAAACAGAAGACAGATTCGATAAAAATTCGCCAATACAGGTATACTGTGGCCAGGTATATTTCAAACATATTTCAGGTTGAAATCAATCTGAAAACAATACTGAAAATGTGGTTCTTACTTTTACCGTCCCAATCCTTCCCTTATTCTTAGAATGAAAAAAAGTATGTGGCACAAATTAATTGAGGATCCCTGCGAGTTAGGATCGTGAACTTAATATTAAAATATTATTGCTTTAACGAGATGGATCGTTAATGGTATTGTATGCCAATTAATTTTTTAGAAAGTTATTGGATAGCGCCTTTAAAGGAAGTATAGGTTCATCTTTAGATGATTCAAACTTTTGGCACACGGAATAATCTTGAAATAAGGCACTATTTCTTACTACCTTGTAAGAGGCTGTATACGATAATCTTAACTTTAGGTCTATCCCAAACCTATAGACTTTAAAGAAATTATAGTTTCGTCTTTGTGGTAGTTCAAAAATGTTGGCACATTTTGGAAATGATCTTGAAATAGTGCCTAAAACCTTGCCAGAGTCTGCCAGGCTTAAAATTTATCGATTTTCATTAAGTCAGTAAGATTATTTTTATTAATACAGCCATGAGTACATATATATATATAGTTCATCTTGTCATTGGCCGTATATGTTGCAGTGAAAAGATAGATGAAATAAATTTTGAAGCTGAATGGGAAGATCGTAACGTTGTTATATGAAAATAAAAAATAATTAAATTAGAGCTTAATGTAAAATTTCTTTAAGTCGAAATTTGTAATGGAGAAAGTTTTTATGGAGGTTTAGGAAGAGTTAGGATAGAAAAATTAATAAAAAAATCATGATATGATTTATTGTGATGATTTGATCATTCAATATTAAGTTGGAGAAACATAAAGCCAAAAAGCTTTTTAAAAGCTCTGGAAGCATTGATAAAGCTTTTAAAGCTTTTTAAGCTTTTTAAAAGCTGTTTAAAGCTTGTTAAATATGTTAAAAAATTTTTAAAAGCTTTGAAATCTTTTTTAAAAATCAAAAATCTTTAAAAGCATTTTTAAAGGTTTTTATATTTTGTAATACAAATGAGACATTAAGAAAAAAAAAAATTGATTAATAAATTTTATATTTCTAAAGAAAAATATTTTGAAAAGCTTTTTATTAAGCAAAACTATAAAAGCAATAAAAGCGAAGAAGTAAAAACTATATATTTTGAGACTCAGCATTAACACCAAATGAAACGAAAATTGAGCATATATTTAAACAAAACATAACTAAAAAGCTTCCGTACAAACGAGCTTTAAGCTGCAATTTTTTAAAGACCTTTGTTCAAAAAGTTTTTAGAACAAATACTTAACAATTAAAATAAACAGTTTTTATCATAAATTTTAAAGCTAAAAATTTTGGAATTGATTGAGTTATAGTTAACAAATAACTCAAACAACAAATAACTCAAACTCTAAAAAGAGATACAAGCGAATAAAACAATTTAATCAAAGACTTGAAAATAAATGAAAATTTGTTAAATTTTATAGACTAAAAAATAAATACGCGTATTTTTAGGTAACTACTTTAACCAAACTTCTAGAAAAAGAAAACTTTTGAAGAAAACCAGGCACTCTTCGCACAGTTACAAACTAGCAAAAACAACCAATATGACTTTAGTGGAAATTAATAGTATTTTATAGAAAACAAAACTTAAGTAGACTAAAAATTTATTTCTAGAAAATTTAGTAACAATTTAAAAAACAAAAAGAAATAAAAAAATGAAGTTGTATCCTCTCTAGCCAGCCTATTTATTGAAAACTAAGAAACTTTTTTGTATGTATTAGATAAAAAAGAGAATAAAAGCAGGCTTGCCAATGTTACAAATTTGTTACATGTTCCTCATAACTCACATAATACTCAAATTTATGCGAAAATGTCATAAAAAACAAACATTTTATTAAACTCTAAATAATTAATAAACAAATTTTTATAAGTATAACAGAAAAAAAACATGAATTTTGAAATTTTGTAATATTAAGTGATACATAAATAAATAGGTTGTTGAAGGAAAAATTTAAATAGTAGAGTTTTTATAAAATTTTCTGCTCTTCAAAAGAATATCTCGTAAGTACAGCTGTGAGAGTTTTTAATGCTTGCATTAACCACACAATTTTTAATTTTGAGCTATGGCGAGTTCTTTATTTTTTTTATTAGTTTAGCTCTCTTTAGTTGAGCTTTTTTTGTTTGTGAATGTTTGAGTTCTTTTGTTTTGATATTTGACAATTTTTATTATTTAATTCTCGTTCTCTTTATCTATCTCTAAGGAGTTCAATAACGAGAGAGTATCTCGTAAGTAAAGCTTTTGTGTTAATTACTTGAGTGTTTGTATTTTTTTCAAAACTTTTAAATTGGGATCAGTTTTTAGAAATTATCTTCTAAGGCTTTTCGCAGTTCATTTTTCAGTTTTTTTTTTTTGCATTTATTTGAAAGCTTTTGATGTTAGAGAAACATTGTGCCTTTTTGTGTTTTTTGAAGGGAAAAAATAAAGAAAGTTGTTTTTAAATTCTTGCCTGCATTTAACAAATAGTTTCTTTTATGTTTTTACCATTTTGTGTTGTGAATGTCTTAATTTATAATAAAGCTTTTTATTTTTGAGGGTTATTGAGAATTCTTCTGATCTCAAAGAGACGCACTTATTAGCTTTTTGAGATATATGAAAATCTTCTAAATGTTAGAAGCTTTGATGCATCGTCACATTTTCAAAAACATCATTGTACCTTCTTAAATTTTTTCATCTACTAAAAAGCTTTTCAAAGAGGTACTCCATTTTTCTTTCCATCACTTAACTTATTATATAATAAAGCTGCAAGCTGGTTCATTCATTGTTAAGTTTTAATTTTCTTTCATTTCATTTTTTTTTGTTGTTTTTTTGTTGACTTTATTACTATTAATAGTTTTATTACTAGCATTTTGAGCTTTTTTGTTCTTCTTTTATTTACATTTTGCTTGTGTTTTTGGAAATGACTGTTTTGGTTTATTTTATTCATTGCATGATTTATTTTATTCTTTATATTATTTCATATTTTTTTTCTTTTGGATTTTTATTTGCAGGACAAGTAGCTAATATGAATTGTTGGAATACACCCAATATACCAGCGATCAAGACAGAACCACGTGGTATGTAATATACTTGTTTTGAATAGTATTAAGTATTAAGTTAATTTTTCATTAAATAAAACATTTATTAAGTATTAAGTATTTATTAAGTATTAAGTATAAAGAATAAAGTATAAAGTATAAAGTATAAAGTATAAAGTATAAAGTATAAAATATAAAGTATAAAGTATAAAGTATAAAGTATAAAGTATAAAGTATAAAGTATAAAGTATAAAGTATAAAGTATAAAGTATAAAGTATAAAGTGTAAAGTATAAAGTATAAAGTATAAAGTATAAAGTATAAAGTATAAAGTATAAAGTATAAAGTATAAAGTGTAAAGTATAAAGTATAAAGTATAAAGTATAAAGTATAAAGTATAAAGTATAAAGTATAAAGTATAAAGTATAAAGTGTAAAGTATAAAGTATAAAGTATAAAGTACAAAGTATAAAGTATAAAGTATAAAGTATAAAGTATAAAGTATAAAGTATAAAGTATAAAGTATAAAGTATAAAGTATAAAGTATAAAGTATAAAGTATAAAGTATAAAGTATAAAGTATAAAGTGTAAAGTATAAAGTATAAAGTATAAAGTATAAAGTATAAAGTATAAAGTATAAAGTATAAAGTATAAAGTATAAAGTATAAAGTATAAAGTATAAAGTATAAAGTATAAAGTATAAAGTATAAAGTATAAAGTATAAAGTATAAAGTATAAAGTATAAAGTATAAAGTATAAAGTTGTGACGACCCAAAACCAGCAGTCAATTTTGGGTGCACACGTTTTCCATCATCAAGCAGAAACTGAATTATTTTAGATTAAATTATTTATTATTATTATTATTATTTGCCTTTGAATTTTTGTTATTCTATTATTTAATTGAATTACTGAATAATTAAACTTTGTTCAATTAATTAAATTAGATATTGAATGTAACTAAGCACCCTGTGCCAACCTAAACGCATAGTATAAGGTATATATTTTTGTTGGTGTGAGCAGCGGTCAATGCGGCAAAAATACAGCAAAGCTTATACGATTTCAACACTTCAACATAACATTGAGCAGCAACCCAAGAAAGAGAGAAACACACGTTGAAAACCAGTATTTCCCCTACCAACGATCTAAGACTAACACAAACAGTGCGACGCGAGACACAAGCAAAAATACAAATACAACTCGAGTTACCAGCAAGCATAGCTAACGAAAGCTACATGAAAGTACAAATACAACTCGAATTATCAACAGGCATAGCGCAAGAAGAGATGCATGAAAACACAAATACAACTCGAGGTGCGAGCAAGCATAGCCTAACGAGAGGTACGACCAGTGATGTGATTCTGATTTAGTAAAAAATCCCGATCACATCCCGATTTAGACCTGTTTATCCCACCAAAATGACACGAAAAACCCACAAAAAATCCCACACAAATCTTTATACCAATAACGATTTTTTATGCAATTTTTGAAAAGAAATAAGGATGCCCACCTGCTGAACAGGCCAACCTACTACTGAACACTGTAAGTTCTGACGATGTATGATGCTCCAATGTGTAAAGTGTCGTAGTTACATCTCATTGAATATTCACTTTTGATAAATCATTGAGATGAATGCGCGTGCTGCTTTAGCCCCACGGCCGTTGAGAAATAAAATATTCGAATAAAACGAAGCTGAGCAAATATAGTTCATCTCTATTTAGTGAATTTCAGAGTGTTTCTTGTCGATAAAAAATGTGAATATGAGTAGAATTCTATATTTAATGTTTATTTTTCACAATTCGACGAGCAATCGAACAATATTGAGAAATGGGAAAAAAATATTTCACGTCATATCATGATGGCGTGCCTGTCCACCTACTGAACAAAACGTTGGTCCACCTTCCGAACAAAGTTTCAGAAATCGAGCAAGTAAAAAATTGTTATTTATATGATTGAAAATAGTGTTTGAAATTCGTTAAAATAGTTTTCGTGATTCTCGTCCACGTTCAGATAAAATTTTAGAATGGCGTCGCCTAAAAACAAGTGAAAAGAAGAACGAATATAAATTCGGATGCGATGGCTGCAGCCATCAAAGAAATTCAAATCTCTTTTGTTAAAAGTTCAGGGAGTCATTGTGAACTATTGATAGAATAAACTTTTTATAAACTCTCAAAAACTAGTGTTTTTATTTCATTTTCTAATTTTTCTCAACGATTTGTTTTAGGTGTTCAGTAGCTGGGCCGATTTTTTAAGCGACCGATTTCGAGACTTTTGCTAGATCGACTGCCAAAATTATAATTTTTGGAAATTTTAAATTCTGACTAAAATTCTTGTTAGTTATTGAACTTAGCTTCCAAATGAAACCAAGAGCTTGGAAAAATTATGTTTTAAACCAAAGTATAGCCGCCAAACAAAAGGTGTTTAGTAGGCGGGCATCCTCCCCTACTTTTTTTTACATTATAATAATTTTATAGTTTAATAATGTAGATAAAAAAGTCTTTCCAATAAATATAACAAATTTTATAAAAAAAAAAAAACAAAATACGTTTTTTATAAAAACTCTCTTAAGTGTATGAAGCAATCGTAAATTTCTTTCGTTGCATCAAAATGAAACTGAGCTTATATTTTTGTTTTTAAATGAGGATGTTATTTTCATTAATTTTAAGCCTCTTGAATATAAATATCTCTTTCTTACATATTTAGAATCAATGAAACAGCAATAAACGAAAAAATTTTAAAGATTACAAAAAAGTGATATCAACCAGTTTTGCTAATTTAGACTTTAAAAAATTATGATTCAGTAGAAAATCCCACCTAAGCATCTGAAATCCCACACGTTCTCAAATAGGCCAAATATCCCGAAATGAGCCCGAAATCCCACCAAATCACATCACTGGGTACGACTGAAGCAGTGAATGAGTTGGACAGTCAGTAGCTGACGGACCACCAACCGAGGAGGAGCAACACAAAGTCAGTAGCTGACGGACCACCAAGCGAGGAGGAGCAACACCGAAAATAGCGGACGGAACACCAAGAGAAGAAAGCGGACGGACCACAATTCAAGGAGGATTTACAGCGGAGGCTGAGGACAGAAAACTGAAGGTAAATAAGTTTTGTTGTGGGTAAGGGAATATAATATTTGCTAAGGCGCACCGTCAGGTCGCACGGGTGGGCAAGAAAATAGGAAGCGCACCGTCAGGTCGCTTGGTAGAAACCTTAGAGTGTTAGAATATTTGCTAAGGCGCACCGTCAGGTCGCACGGGTGGGCAAGAAAACAGGAAGCGCACCGTCAGGTCGCAGTGTTCAAGCTAAAGAGCTATAGATTATTTGCTAAGGCGCACCGCCTGGTCGCAGGGGTGGGAAAGTTCAGGTTAAGAAGCGCACCGTTAGGTCGCTTTATCGTGGACGTGACGTGATTAGAATATTTGCTAAGGCGCACCGTCAGGTCGCACGGGTGGGAGAAGACGCATAGACGGCGCATCGTCAGATCGCCCCAACAAAAATCGAGGTTGACGGTCAGGGCATAAGTGGGCAGTCAGGGAAAAATATAGAAACCGGACTAGCACCACAGACATCAGCCAAAGCGACAACTCCTGGTCCGCGAAACGCGCAGCCGATCTCTACCAACCGGATATCTCTCGCCGCACCAACACCACATCGCTCGCCACACCAACTTACTTCCGTATTTAATGTAAGAAATAGTAACTTAAAAAATTACTAAATAAAAATATATTTTCAAAATAAATATCCCGCATTACAAATTTTTGTGACGAATCCTGGACAGCGGCTGAGCATACCTCAGCTATAGAGCCGGAATACCGGCAGCTTCGTTACAAAGTATAAAGTATAAAGTATAAAGTATAAAGTATAAAGTATAAAGTATAAAGTATAATGTATAAAGTATAAAGTATAAAGTATAAAGTATAAAGTATAAAGTATAAAGTATAAAGTATAAAGTATAAAGTATAAAGTATAAAGTATAAAGTATAAAGTATAAAGTATAAAGTATAAAGTATAAAGTATAAAGTATAAAGTGTAAAGTATAAAGTATAAAGCATAAAGTATAAAGTATAAAGTATAAAGTGCAAAGTATAAAGTATAAAGTATAAAGTGTAAAGTATAAAGTATAAAGTATAAAGTGTAAAGTATAAAGTATAAAGTATAAAGAATTAAGTATTAAGTATTAAGTATTAAGTATTAAGTATTAAGTATTAAGCATTAAGTATTAAGTATTAAGTATTAAGTATTTAGTATTAAGTATTAAGTATTAAGTATTATGTATTAAGTATTAAGTATTAAGTATTAAGTATTAAGTATTAAGTATTAAGTATTAAGTATAAAGTATAAAGTATAAAGTGTAAAGTATAAAGTATAAAGTATTAAGTATTAAGTATTAAGTATTAAGTATTAAGTATTAAGTATTAAGTATTAAGTATTAAGTATTAAGTATTAAGTATTAAGTATTTAGTATTTAGTATTAAGTATTTAGTATTAAGTATTAAGTATTGAGTATTGAGTATTAAGTATTAAGAATTAAGTATTAAGTATTAAGTCTTAAATTTTAAGTACTAAGTATTAAGTATGAAGTATTAAGTTTAAAGTTTTAAGTTTTAAGTATAAAGTATTTAGTATTAAGATCTTTAGTATCTTCATGCCTATTTTTTTTTTCTATTATTAAATTTTTCTCTCGTTTCCTATCGCAGATAGCTCCCCACAGCCGTTCGCGCAATACCGCGCACCACCCGAACTGACGCCCTCTCCACAACCGCTATCGCCAACGAATAACTACCAAAATCACAACAATAACAATAACAACAACACTCCATCGCCCTTTAGCATAACCACTGTGGGCACAGTTGGATCGACACCAAATCCTCAACTTATATCGCCCAATCATCATTACCACACCGGCGTTGGAGGCACACCGGTTCCAGCTGCCGGTGGCCTCAGTCATATGTCAAACGCTTCACCAATGGACATGCATGATTATGCCGCCTATGCTCAGCCGCAACAACATCAGCAGCATCACCACCAACATGCTGCCCATCAGCAACACTTTCAGACCAATCCATTTGGTGACGCTGGTGCCAGCCAATGGGAAGAAAAATATGTGCCAACTACTAATATAAACGAGAATAATATGACCAGCCATGCGAATAGTAATCATTTTGCCATGCAAAACTTGCTGGCAACAGCAGGCAGTAGTGGCGGCAATGGTGGTGTAGCACATACTCAACATTGGAATCTGATGGTGAGAACTTTTTTTCTGATAATTTTTCGCTAATAACGTGTTTTTATTTCTCTGCAGCACAATCCACATCATCAACAACATCATCTGCAGCAGCAGCAGCAGCAACAACTTCAGCAACAGCAGCCGCAACTGCATGCACAACAACAGCAACAGTATCAGCATCAACACGCAGAGGACGGCAATGTTGCTGCTGCCATGCCCCACAATATTGGCGGTTCGGGCAATACTGAGCACGGACTTAGCAATCTTTTAAGCTTTGATAGTGAACAGTTGGTGCGCATCAATTCCGAAGATCAGCAAATGCTGCGTCTCAACTCGGAGGATCTGCAGATATCCAATCTATCCATATCGACGTAACACCTTCTACCGATGTATCATTATAGTTTTTGTTGTTGTTGTCGTCCCTTAGGATTCTACCAAAATAATTTAATATGTGGCAAAATGTTGTTAATAATTTAATTGAATTACATTTCTTCTCGTCTAGTTCTGCTATTTTAAATCTAAGTTTTATCTAATTAAAATAGATTTTTTTTTTTAATTTTTGTGCTCATAAATTAAACATTGGAAAAATAAATATTAAGTTTGAAGATAAATGCTAAATAAAGTCTTAAGTTAAAATTGAAAGTTGTTTGTATTCTATAAAAACCATGAGAAGATTGTGGCGTTAGAGCTTTACTGCGTGGTTGTTATAATTAAAGCTGGTTTTATCATTCGAAATTTTAACTGTGAATTATAATCCCTGAGTATAAGAGAACACTTATTTTAAATTTAAACGCCTTAAAATCAGAGTCTGTGGCGTCCGTGGCGTAGTTGGTTAAAGTGCGTGGCCGCTATGTCAAAGAACCTGGAGACCCAGGTTCGAACCCCAGCAGCGATAGAAAATTATTTGAATTAAAATAATTTTTCTGTACGGCCGCCACCTCTCTGCAGACAATGGCAAACCTCAGAGAGTAATAAAAATGCCATGTAAAGCTTCTTGAGAATAAGAACATTCCGTTCATCGCCGTTCGGAGTCGGCGTTAAGCATGTAGGTCCATTTCTCGGTCAATTGTGTACAAACTTAATAACACGCACAACACAATTGATCATAAGAAGCTAGGTCAAAGTCCTTTCAAGGGCTGAAATGGCCAATTATTTATTTTATTTTTTAAAATCAGAGTCCAAACGAATTCACAGAAAACTTATTTTGACAAAACGTATGGAGGTAGGATAAAACCTCTACTTATTGACACTCATGGTATAATAATACAAGGTAGCAATGACAACTGCTTATTTTCTCTTCTACAAGAAAACATCTCCTGTCAAAAACAGCTTTTTGTGGAAATACATCTGCAGCTGCTGTGTTTGTTGTTGTTTTCACTTCAACTTGTTCAACATTGTTTGTGTTTTCAATGACGGATTGTGAGCGCTCTTTTTTTGAGTATATTTTTTGACAGGAGATGTTTTCCCAAGCAACTGTCAATGCTACCTTGTATTATTATACCATGATTGACACTCTTAGGATCCAGTTATCGACACTAAAGTTTTTATGAAGATTTCATGTTGTCGATACAGTCAGCGTCGATAACTTTTCATCATATTTTTTAATATTTTTTCTCATTCCAAAAAAAAAAAAAATAGTTATGCAGTAGATATCATTGTTTTCTAATAAGTATAATTTTTTTAGTACAAATAACTTTTTTATTTTTAGAGATATGTTTATGCTTTTGGTGTTATTGAAAATGGAATTGAATAAATTACAAAATTGATACTAAGAAAAATTTAATTTATTACGTGAACTTCTGAGAAATTTGCACTCCAAGTTGAAATTTAGTAGTTATAACCAATTGATTTGATCTTCACCTGAGCACAGCTGGGAACGATTAGGTCAGTCAGGTTTGTTGATAGACCGTTAGAAAGATGATTCCATTGCCTTTGCAATGAGCTCTCAAAATAAGTTTTCTGTGCGTTTGTTTTTCAGCTAGAAGCAATGATGTGAATCAAACTTGTAAAATACTAATTAACCCTGTAGCTCCTAAGAGTGTGAAAATAGACCCCCCTCTCAGATACAATTTTTTTTTCAACGCGACATCACCTTTCACCTCCGTAAGAAGTTGCATTCATTTGCGAGACACCCTGATAAAAAGATCGTGTTATTTAACAAATGATCCAATAAGTCCCGGGACTAACTTCTAGGTGGCACCTCTAGCGAAACATTGATATAATATATCTATAGTTCCAACCTTCAAACAATACGTGTAAAAATTTCATGACAATCTAACGTTTAGTTCAGAAGTTGCAGTGGTTTAAGTGACGTTACTGTTAATATTTTCAAAAAATACAAAGCAATTCCGTGTGTTGATTTATCACTGTTTTTTACGGAAAAAAATACCGTCCAAGCTGAGCAATGGTTTCGAAAGTGTTATTCGGATTCTGCTCCGTCAAAAGCAACCATTTGCCGATGGTATGCTGAGTTTAAACTTGGTCGTACAGACACAAATGATGCTGAATGTTCAGGACGCCCAAATGAGGCAGTTGTTCCACAAAACATAAAAAAATACACAAAATGGTATTGGCCGACCGTAAAGTGAAGGTGCGCGAGCTAGCTGAGGCTCTGAAGATATCAAAAGGCAGTGTGGAAACAATATATAGGAACATTTGTCGATGAGAAAGCTGCTTTCCAAATAGGTGCTGCATTTTCTCACACCGGACCAAAAACAACAACGTGTCGATGTTTCGGAGAGCTGTTAAGCACTGTTTACAAAGAATAAACATGAATTTTGCATCGGTATGTGACAATGGATGAAACATGGATCCACCATTACACACCGAAATCAAAACGGTCGTCAGCTGAATGGAGAGCAACCGATGAAAGCAGGCCAAAGCGACCAAAAACACAACAGTCCTCTGGAAAGTTTATGTCATCTGTATTTTGGGATGCGCATGGAATTTTGTTCATCGACTATTTCGAAAAGGGGAAAAAACAAAAGCTATTATTATATAGCGTTGTTGGAGCATTTTAAGGATGAAATCGCGAAAAATCGGCCCCATTTGAAGAAGAAAAAAAAATTAATTTTCACCAAGACAATGCACCGTGTCACAAATCGATGAAAACGATGACGAAAATCCACGAATTGGGCTTTGAATTGCTTCCTCATCCATCGTATTCGCCAGATTTGGCCCCCAGCGACTACTGGCTCTTTGCTGACCTCAAATAAATGCTTGCCGGCAAGAGATTTGGCTCCAATGAAGAGGTGATGGCTGAAACTGAAGCGTATTTTAAGGCAAAGCACAAATCGTTCTACAAAACGATTGAGAATGAAGAAAAGCGGTGGAATGAATGTTTTGATCTTGAAGGAACCTATGAATAATAAACCTTGATGAATAAAGAGGAATATTTGCAAAAAAAAGTTATTTTATGACTTAGTCTCGGGACGTGTTGAACCATGTGTTTATATAAAAAAATCGATTTTCCCCTTAAACGAACTCATAAAAAAAAAATAAATAAATAACTGGCCATTTCAGCCCTTGAAAGGACTTTGACCTAGCTTCTTATGATCAATTGTGTTGTGCGTGTTATTAAGTTTGTACACAATTGACCGAGAAATGGACCTACAGGCTTAACGCCGACTCCGAACGGCGATGAACGGAATGTTCTTATTCTCAAGAAGCTTTACATGGCATTTTTATTACTCTCTGAGGTTTGCCATTGTCTGCAGAGAGGTGGCGGCCGTACAGAAAAATTATTTTAATTCAACTAATTTTCTGTCGCTGTTAGGGTTCGAACCTGGGTCTCCAAAGTTCGTTGACATAGCGGCCACGCACTTTAACCAACTACGCCACGGACGCCTAACGAACTCATAGGATTTTTAAAACAACCCAACGGGCCGAAATCGGAGTGCTTCCAACAAGAGCTCTCAAAGAGCACTCTTTTCTGAGCTCTTTTTATGTGAAGCCAGAAAAAGAAGAAAAAGAAGTCCAAGTGATCATGCTACATTACGCTTTGGAGAGCTTTCAGAGCTATTGAGTGCTATACTTTCACTGTAGTTTGAAGCACCAATGGAGCAGTAGTGCTCCCTTCCCATGACATATTATGTTAAAATTACAATGTTGATGGGAATATAGACGGAGCGCTTCGTATTGCAAAAGTAGCGCTCGTAAAGCCCTTAAAGAGCGCGACTCTGGCGTCTATAGATGCTTTTTCAAACATCTGCATACTCCGATTGCGTCGACATTTCAGGTTGAATAAAAGTTGCTTCGTTTTATTCAACCCAAACTTTGGCCGTCACAAAGATGTGTTCGCTTTGGATACCGCATAGTTTGACATAATTCCTCTGTACCCCTCTTAAAACTACTATGAAAATAGTCACTGAATATAATCCTTTTATGATCTTAAGATAAATCCCTTGACAAATTAGAAATAATTTTCGTTTAGTTAGTTGAAAATTTATTTTTTTTCACCAAATTGAGCAAAAACTATTAGTTATGGATTTTTTTGTTTTTTTTTTTAATTTTTTTGGTGCTTTTTTAAGTAAAGAGTTAGTTAATAGTTTTTGCATGGTTAATAGAAAAATCTTACTAAATATTGCAATAAATTAGTAAAAAAAATTGAATGGTTAAACAACAGAAATCATTTCGACATAAAACTCAATCAACGTTAATTCATCAACGCTTGACGATGCTCAGAGCCTTCTGTAGTGTCAGGCCAAATGGTAGAGTAGTTAGCTTTGGCTTTGGTGGAGGCGTGGCAGGTAGCATATAGTATGCTATCCAGTGCACTACTTTAAGTGTAGTCTGCTGATAGACAATCGTTTGTTTCCAACAGGCTTTTATGCGATAGCTGAGTGTAGCGCCCAAACATTTCTTTAAATTAGCCACTTCGGATTGAAGTAATTCGATATCAGCTTTATATATAATCTCCGCGTTAGCATAGTCGGCTATTTTCTGCTCATTGCTGTGGATGTGTGGATGCAAAGTAAGTTAGAAACAAGGTTGATATGTGAATTTGACCGGTGAAACACTTACTCCTGCATGGTAGCGAGCTTATCTTCCATCTCTTTTATGGCATTATTAGTTTTTTCCAGTTCGAGTGTCTTTTCCAGCAGCTCGGATTTGATTGCTTCTTGCTTCTGTTTAGATTCGTTGTTGAGCTCGCAGATCTTTAAGGAAGAAGAAAGATTAAAGATGTGATTATTGGTGGTACTGCAACGCATACTAATTTTTATTAGTTTCATATTTTAAATAAACATTCACGTAACTTTGGGATGGATATCTATGGAAAAGTGTTATGAAGCGTGTATAAACAAGAGATGTGAAGTAGCATCATAGACGCCTTATTTAACAACTGCCCATAAGGCCACTTGGATGTCTCCTGATCAAAAGACTGGTAACCAAATTGATCACGTTTTGATTTACGGAAGGTACTCCTCAATTGTTCTAGGTGTACGCATTGGTGCCAACATAGATTCGGATCATTATCCTGTCGCAGCCCAGATCCATACACGTCTGTGCGCAACCAAGAAGCGAACAATCAAACACAGAGAAAGCTGTACTTCGAAAAGTTGCAACCAGCATGGCAGCCGAAGACTTCTCTACTCGACTCCCACTCCTGCTTCAAGGAAAAACTCTTTCGATCGACGACATATGCGTACAGTGGACTCATATTTCCCACTATATCCGTACGACTGCTGAAGAGCTGATTGGCTACCACCATCCTCGCCGAAACCGGTGGCATGACCACGAGTGCCGCTACGCCATTGCAGACAATGACGCCGCACAGTGCGCTTTTTTCAATTTTAGGATAACATTTGCAATTATCTCAAAAACTATAAAACCTAGAGTCATGAAATTTTGTACCAATACTTTTTATACCAAATAAAGTAATTTGACCAAAAATTATAATTATAGGGCAACTGCCACGCTCTCTTCCCATACAAGGTCTATTTATATGGAAAGTATGCATGTATAACGCAGATAAAAAGACATCTCCGGTACAAACATATATTATACTCTTGATCAACTTCACCTCCTGTGTCGATTTAGCCGTGTCCGTCTGCCCGTCTGTCCGTCCGATCGTCCATCTGTCCATATGTGCTAAAATTACGATTACGGACAAACAGAGAAATCAAAGCGATTGAAACTTGGTGTGTATACTACTATTATTAATACGCTGTTTAGTATTGAAAATAAGCATGATGGGTCAATAACCACGCCTCCCTCCCATATAAAATTCATGTATATCGTCACATAAAATGCAAAAAAAACGTATGATCAAAAAATTCGAAATTGTGTTTTTTATTGATTACGATTCACTACATTATATTACATGTGTGTTATGAATTTTAAATTTCTGCCACCCAAAATAACCAAGTTATTTGATTTGAAAATTGCGTTTCAAAATCTCAAGTTTTTTGAATTTTATATCGTTTTTTGCTTCTCCTGTAAACTTATCAAAAGTGATGTTACGTTCTTTTGCATTTTAGGTGACGATATAATGGTTTAAAATGGCATAACTTTCGATTCGTACAGCGCATTTCATTGATATTTGGTAGGTAGCTTCATATCATCATTACAAATGTCACAACCAAAATTGGGCGTGGTCCGCCCACTTTTGCATAAACTTCCCAAAATGATTCTGTATCTTTAAAATAAAAGAGATTAAAAAAATTTAATTATAAAAACAAAACAATATATGTAATATATGGTAAGAAATTATCCTCCACTGGACTGAAGTTAAAATACCCCCAGGGCCGAACCAAAGCATATTCAAAGTCTTAAGCAGCCAATAAAATGTTTATTTGTAAAAACATTTCCGTCATAGTTTTAAAGGAAAAAATTCGCTTTTGTTTTTTGACTAAGTCACTTTATATGGTAAGTAGGCGTGGTTTCATGTGCATATTAAATATTAAAGCTTATTTGCAAAATTTCAAGTCCATATATTAATTTTTGTGAAATTTAAAGAGATTTTACCTTCTTGATAAAGTCACGTTATAATGATAAAGTTATATGGGAGGTAGGCGTGGTTTTTATCCGATTTGTTTGAATTTCATCTTAGAGTGTATATTAAAAATCAAAACTCATATGCAAAGTTTCAAGTTCTTATATTAACTTTTGTGGAATTCGAAGAGATTTTACTGATAAAGTCACTTTGTATGGGAGGTAATCGTGGTTTTCATCTGTTTTAAATTAAATGCCGGTTAAGACATAAAAAAATCCAGAGAAACAAAATCCTGAAATATACTTTGTGCTCGAAGTTATTATTGTTTAAAAATTACTCTCTTTTGTTGGGTTTTATTGAGCTTATTTTTGTTAAAAATGTTTCAACTTTGACGAATTTTATAAAAAAAAAACCATACAATACATCAAGTTTCCATTATCACTTTCATAATATTTGTTTTATAATCTGACGAATCGAAAAGACGAAACGAATACAAACGTTCGGCAAGTTGCAATCGTCTCGTTTCGTCTATTTCGGTTAGGGCTTAAAAGTCACCGTGCAGTCGGTTGTAAAGGCCTGACCAAAATAGACGAAACGAGACGATTTCTTGCCGAACGTTTGCAATCGTTACGCCTGTTTTGACATTTAACCCAAAATGAAACGAGTTCCTCCAATCGTCTGAAAAAAGAAGACTACTCTGCACAGCTGTTGTTGACGAGTTCAGACGCTAAAAGTTCGGTTGTTATGGAACAGAAAGTCTCGTCGTAATGTTTCGTTTAGTTTCGATCAGTTATGTATGTGCATTTTGGGTCTTAACATTGGCTTCCATTTGTTCTAACTTACTCGTTATGTCTCGTTCTGTCTATTTTGGTTAAGCCTTAACGCGTGCTGCTAAGAAGCGATACAAAAAGAAGCGGAGGGAAGAGACACATTTTTAGGCGAAAGAAAGAGAGATAGAAAAGAGTGAGTGTGAGAAAATTGAGATGCATGGTGACAGGAATGAGGTCCCAAAATTTTTCGAAAAATAAGACACCTGGCCGATGGTTTTAGGACCGGGGCCTCTTTCTGCAAGGATCAAAACGGGAATTTAGTGACAGATATCCAGAGTACACTGATGATGTGGAGGGAAAACTTTTCTATTCTTCTAAATAGCGACTCTAACAACAATTCTGCCAATAAAGACGATATCACAGAAACCCCAATTGCGGACGACACTGCTGAAGTTCCGCTGCCCGATTATAATGAAGTCTTGAAAGCTATAGCTCGGCTTAAAAACAACAAAGCCGCAGGAACCGATGGCTTACCTGCTGAGCTCTTCAAGAATGGAGGCGAAGCTCTAATTAAAGTATTGATGCTCAAACGTGCACAAATGTGCAGATGAACTTTTGTGCTTTCACACGTATATAAAGCTCACGCATGGTTGAATTAATAAGGTTGTCACGGGGCTGATGGAACTCTCTTCTCAGTACCCAAAAATGTCAAAATCGATGAAAAGCATCAACAAAAGCTTCATCGGCTTTATATTTTTTTCAATTTTCGCTCAGATTTTGTGTGAAGGCCTAACCAAAATAGACGATTTGCTCGGTAACGAGTGAAGACGAAAATGTTCGCTTAAATGCATTGCAATGTTGTAACCCGAAATGAACAAACGTAAACTTATCGAAACTTAACGAAACGGTTTGACGAGACGTTCTGTTTCGTAACAACCGAACTTTTAGCGTCTCAACTCGTCAACAATAGCTGTGTAGGCAGTCTTCTTCTTTTTCAGACGATTGGAGGAACTCGTTTCATTTTGGGTTAAATGTCAAAACAGACGTAACGATTGCAAACGTTCGGCAAGTTGCAATCGTCTCGTTTCGTTGGTTAGGGCTTGAGCTGTCTACTTCGATATGGCATTTATGGGCACTCGCTCTCACCCTAGCGACAACCTTATTGATTCAACCATGAGCTCAGGAACAGAGCTTCTATGCAGAATACGAATTCCAAACGATTGGAATGAAAAAATTGTGTTTTCTGACGAAGTTCATTTTAACATTGGCGGCCAAGTTAAACCTTTGCGGTCGAAAGTGACATAGATTTTCACTCATTTTCGAATGTATTTGACATGGAAATATATGGAAAGCCTTGGAAAAAGCTAAAAATTATGGCTCCGAGTTTATTATGAAATTTTTTGTGTAAATTTCCCCAAACATACGCTCAATTTTGTATGTATAATAAAATGTATGGACTTATCAATCCATTTTTTATTTTGAGCATTATTTTACTGAATCAACAATTTCATGTTTTTCGAAAAAACGGTTGTTTTGAGATTTCCAGAAAATATTTTTAATATTAAAGAAATAAAAAAATTCTCTGATCTCCATAAAGCAACACAGAAGCTTCTGTGTTCAGCCATCATGGTCGACTAAGGCTTAAACAGGAGCTTAGTTTATTGCTTGTATGACAAAGTTTATTATCCTAGTGGAATCGATCTTCCTTAGAATCATACATTTTTGTAATAATGTCTCACCTGGGAGTTAAATTTTATCAATAAATGCTTATTTTTACACTTGACCTTCATTGTCATGTACGACTCATGAGCTGACTCATGAGCATTAAGAGTCTCATAAGCATAATGTCTCATTTGTGCTCTCGTACATAAGCTCACACCTTTTTATAAGCGCACGGAACGGCATCTCACCTTAACGTACGCGCTCGTGGACGATAGCGATAAAATATATTTTGACGTTCTAACGACTCAGTACCTTTTTGAATAGTTTCCTAAAATTCCCCCAAAAAACCCCAACTCACCTCATTGATTAATTCGTTCTTCTGATTTTGCAGCATCTGCACTTTGCGTTGCTCCATCGATAGGCTGGCTTGCAAATCACGCTGTTGTGCCATTGCCTTGAATAGATCCGATTTGGTCTGTGTCAAAATCGTGTTGATGCCTTCGAATTCTTGCTCTTTGATCTGCAGCTGCTGCTCCAGCAAAGCTTTGTCCGCCTTCAGGCTAATCAAGGAAGTGGTAAGGGATTCACATGAGGATTTGGTCTGATTGATATCCTCCAGCGAGCGTTTCAACTGGCAGCTTAGTTCATCGTTGCGTTTCTGCTCGACGCGGAAGAGCGTATTAAAAACATGCAGCTGATTCTTGGCTTTGATGGACTTACATATGAAGAAAAGAAAATGTGAAAAATATTTTAAGTCAGCAAATAGTTTACTCGAAACTTACGCCACGCTTCAAGTCGGACACCTCGCCGGTTAGACGCTTGACTTCATCGCGTCGCTTGCGCCAGGCATTTAACATGATGGTGGCAAAGATGCGCATGCCTGCCACTTTGGGATCACGCTCCTGCAGTACATAATAGTATTCATCCTGTTGAAACATTTTCTGCACCAAAGAGCTTTGACTTTGTGTGACCACTAGACCATTGCCGCGCAAGCCTGTTTTTGCCGCAGTTATTGTAGTAGTTGTCGTCGATGGACTGTTGCTTAACGTGGCAAGATTTCTCGAGAGCAACGCCTTATCATGCTTGGTTATGTTGTTGGTGACAATATCACACATATTGCCAATCTTGATGCCCAATAACTTCTGATTCTCTAGCGAATCTTGCGCTGCACGCAGCTCGCCGCGTCCTGCGCCGCCTGGCATTGGCAGACCAATGTTGCCAGTGCGTCTCGAATGCTTAAAGTCCATCTGCGATGTCGATTTCCTGAGGCGAAAGTTTAGCCGTATCGATGAGTGTTGGCGCAGCAGACCCGGCGGACGCGGCGTCGTTGATTGCGTTGACTTGGTCGTTGTGCTGAGCGTGCTAAGCGATGTCGTAGATGACGATGGCGTTAGACGTTGTGAACTTTGAAATGGCCGTGGTATCTGTGACTTTAAATTGAGTGCAGCTGCCGTCTTCTGTTGCAAACTTGTTGATGACGTTGTTGGTGTTTGGGGTAAGAATAAGTTGTGGTAGTTGGATGACGGGCAAAAATTTCGTTAATTAGTCGACCAAAATTTTTTTTGTAAATTGACGAAATTTGTATTGTTTCTTATTGATGGTGGGAGGGTTGGTTGGTTTCAAAGTTAGTAACTATTGTTTAAATTTATATGCAACAAAAATTGCACATGCCCAAAATTTTTTAAGAACTTTACTGCTTTTGAAATTTTCAGAGTCGAAAAATTAATGAAAAGAAAATTAAAAACTTTGCCCCATGTTGCTGCGATTGCTTTGGAGCCAAAACTAGCAAGTTTTTTTTAATTTTTTTATTGCTCCATGAACGTTTTTTGACATAAAATAATTTTTGAATTTTTTTTTTATTGGAATTTTAACTTACTTAATTTTCAATGGTTTCTTCTGGGAGCTGCGTCTTCCCTTGGACTTGCGTGGCTTTTGGTTTTGTACATTTGCTTGTCGTTGTTGTTTCATGTTGGCTGCTGCTTTCGGTGGTGCTGTTGAACTGCTTGCATCATCGGATGTTCTGGCAGCGGTGCTACTGGAATCCGTTTCACTGGAGTTTCCGGTTTGCACGGATTTTGGCGGTAGAGCTGCTAGCATTTCCGGCATGACTTATGTTGGTGTTTTCTTTTTCAGCGTAAGAATTAATAACAAGGTTAGAATATATATAATAATAAGTTAAATAAATAAAATCTTGATACAAGACAATCAGTTTATTTGATTTGCTGTTTTTTTTTTATCAACTTATTTTTTTTTTCTTTAAAATATTTGATGTTTATTTCGAGTTGACGATATTTTTTTTTTTAGTGAATTTGCAAAGTAAAATTGGAGTCGAGTATAACCAGACTACTTGCCATAATAATGTAATTTGGATTAGTTAGATATTATATACATATTTGCGAATCATTTTGAGGAGCTTTTGTGTATGATTTAGTCATGAATTAAATGTTCTATGATTTCATGTTTTACACTAAGGGAAATAATGCATATTAACATTATCCACGCCTGAGTATCAATTTTATTTAAATATTTACGTGGATAAATCAAATATTTTCCCTACAACTCGTTTTTTTCCCGTATTTGAATTTTATTTATACCACACACGTACACACATATTCCATACAAGCAAGCAGCAACAGCATCGCACACGTACACACATATTCCGACAAGCAGCAACAGCATCGCACTCTGTTCTCTTGCAGTTGCAACCTTAGTTCTTATAATTCTCATTTCGTTTTTGTTGCAAGGGTAGTATAACAGGGATATTTGGCCATACGTATGAGCGATTGCGTGCTGAAATAATGCAATTATATGTAGGGTGTAGTGACAACTCGACATTTTCCCACGAATGTGTCGCACCGATTGTCATTTGCCTGCATATTTTGCTTTAATAGTTTGCTTTATTATTGCCATTAGCATGGTTACTTTATTTTCTTTTTTCGTTCTTTAGTTTTATACTATTTTTGACATATGGTGTCATAATATTGCACCGACTGTCAAAAATAATATAATATTAAGGAACGAAAAAAGAAAATAAAGTAACCATGCTAATGGCATTAATGGACGCAGCTTGTGAGAAATATTTGAATATATTGTTTTTTAATTTCAATATTTTTTATATAAATTTCCTTTAGATGTGATAGTTTTATTTTCAAATAGTAAATTTTTAAAAGATATTTAAAAAATTCGTGCATAATTTTAATATATTTTTTTATTATTTCTGTTTAAATATTTTAATATTTTATTTAATTAAAAAAGTTTTTAAATGAATTTTAAATATTTACGTAGTCGATTTCATGGTATAATAATACAAGGTAGCATTGACAGTTGCTTGGGAAATCATCTACTGTCAAAAAATATACTCAAAAAGAGAGCGCTCACAATCCGCCATTGAAAACACAAGCAATGTATTTGTATTTCCTGATGTATGTATGCTGATGTATTTCCACAAAAAGCTGTTTTCGACAGTTTATGTTTTCCTGTTGAAGAGAAAATAAGCAGTTGTCAATGCTACCATGTATTATTATACCATGGTCGATTTATGCAAATGCGTTATTGGTGCAAAAATTACTCGTTTTTTGGATAAATTAAAAAAGTTTTTGGATAAATTTAATATTTTTTCCCTTAGTGTAGAGTATATCCTACCGGGGCTTAACCCTACGTATAGGTTTCAAGATTTATGCAAAAATATTCAGAAATGATACTTTCTAAAAACAGAAGTTGATATAATCCATTAAAAAAAAATTGACATTATGATGCAAAAGCACTTGCAAGCCCTTCTGAAATGATCTGTTAACTCTTAGAAGTTTGTCGCCAAGAAACCTAAAGAACACAGAAAAGTTGAAATGACCCAACTTATTTCATAAAAAATCCCAGTGGAACCGTTGGTCAAAAATATTATAGATTTATATTCAAGGAGTCCTTAGAACTCAATGACCCAACTAAATAATATAGATGCTATATAGATAATATATTTGAGGGTATACTCCCTGGTCGGCAGAATTGGTTCAGTTATTTTTTTCGAATGTAAAGCCGTGTTGTGTCTACTAAAGATTTTTAAAATTGTTATTGTTGTTGCAATCTTAAAAAATAGGCAGAATTCAGAATTTGATAAAGAATTATGTACGACATAAAAGTCAATATGGTAAAAATATTAAAGGCTGCAAACATAAAGCCATATAAGCTGCAGATAGAAGAGTTATTTTTCGAATAGCCTCCAATTCATCTTATTCTGTACATAAAATTCGAGAAGCTTCGATAAATGCCAGTCTTTCAACTGTAAGTCGTGTCATTAAGAGTGCACGACATTTAAAAAAAAGCTTAAAAAACCCCACTAAATGCACAACGTAAGGCGCAACAGATGCAATTTTCAAAAATGTACATGACATGGAAGTGAATGGCAGTATGTAGTGTTCTCAGATGATACAAAGTTGAATTTTTACGGACTTGATGGCTATAATTTCTATTTTCATGATCTTCCATAAGATGACCATTCAATATCCTATTTCGGAACAATCGAACTGGAGTTTCAGTCCAATAAAATGACACCAGTGTGCTACAAGGAAATACTGGAAAGAGGTTTTCCGAAATTTTTTAATTTATTCGGTCGTCTGCAATGGACTTACCATTATGATAATGTCCCAATTCACACTGCAAGAATCGTAAAGAGTTGGGTAAAAAAGCAAAACGTGGTATTGCTGGACTGTTCTCTATATTCGCTTGTTCTTAACATTATAGAAAATGTATGGTGATAGCTAGAGCGGAAAGTGTACAAGATTGATCGTCAGTACGGAAATAAAAGAAGCCTGATTTCTGTTATTCAATCGGCGTGACTCCATGTATGACTCCATGCCAAATCGAATTTTGAAAGTTTTAACTAATAAAGGAGGATGTACTCATTATTAATAAAGGAATAAAAATACAGTTTCATAAAAAAAATTGTTTTTTGTTTATGGTTTTTTATATTTTTTTTAAATAAAGTGAACCTTTTTTGTTGCAATGCAATTATAAAACAATAAACAGTTAACTAACGGTAATACTTTTATTGTTGTTTTTGCATATTTTTGTTAAGAGTTTAGTATTCTCTAAAATTGCAACAACGACAACAACTTAAAAAAAATTTCTGGTAGACGCAGCAGAGCTTTACACTCGAAAAAAACTGAACCTATTCTGCAGACCTATTTTGGTACTCGACTTAAAGAGCTCATTGTGAGTGAACACACTCGCTTTATTTTGACGCATTTTTTACATTTAACATTTATGCTTCTTTTTGCGAAAAAAGTTTTTGGCGGCAATTCTTTATAGTCATGGAATGGGGCAACGCTCGAAAATCGTGTTATTATAGTTGGTCTAAAAAATGTTGGAGACTATATCTTTTGGGCCTTGCGACCACTCGGAGTCACTCGTAATTTTGTGTATCGTACTGTGAAGTTGTTTAAGGATTCTGGTGGAATAATCGCCCGTCCACAATCCGACCGTCCGTGTATTGTAAGAACACCACGAGCCATCAAGGCGGTGAAGTCTCGATTCAAGCGAAAGCCGCTGCGAAAGTAGAAAATCTTGTCGATCTCTCGCATTCTTCGATATAACTTGACGCTTAGCGCATACAAAAGACACACCGGGCAACTTCTCACGGTAGCGTTAGAGGAAGAACGTAAACGAAAATCGAAAGCGTTACTTCTCAAGCACGTGGATAATGTTCACAGACGAATTCTGTTTACTGACGAAAAAATTTTCACTATATCGTTATCTACAATAAACAGAATGAAAGAGTGCATACTCGTTATCACGCCATGCAGCAGAACTCGTTCCGAAAGTTCAGAGAGGTAACCACTCAGCTTCTGTGATGGTTTGGTGGGGATTCGCCTATGATGGGGTCATATCCATCTCAGCTCCATTTTTGTGAAAAAGGCGTCAAAACTTAAGCGAAAGTGTATTAATCCGATGTTTTGGTTGTAAAGCCTCTTAGCACGATATTATTTCAAAACAAGCCGTGGACCTTTGAACAAGATTCTGCTCCGGCCCATAAGGCTAAATTGACTCAAGAGAGCCTCAAAAATAATGTACCAGTGGCCAGCGGGTAGCCCAGACCTGAACCCATTGGATTGGAAATTGTGGTCCGGTAAATTATATTTTCGGGCGAGGATTATGATGCATTCTTGCTTAATAGGTACGTAAAAAACAGAGTTGCCAAATTCAATGCAATGAAAAGCCGCATCCGTAACGGGTCACAGTTTAGTGCGGATTGCACTCAGAAAGCGTTATCGGTCCATATTTTCTTGAAAATGGGGCCGGAGTGAATAAGCCGGCAACAATTGAGTAGCTTGTGGACAAAATTACATTATCCGAGTTATTAACGGTTCGGCCAGACATGCTTGCAAAAGTAGAGATAAATTGGGCCGATCGAATGTCCTGGTCATCTAAAGGAAACAATTTTAAAACAACAATTTCATATCGCAAACTTTAAAATAAAATCAAAACATTCGTTATTTGGTTAGCTTTTATGTGTTTTATTTCAACATGAATTCGTACAGCGTCCGTGGCGTAGTTGTTGCGTCCGTTGTGGGTTAATTGTGGCGTCCGTGGCGTAGTTGGTTAAAGTGCGTGGCCTCTATGTCAACGAACCTGGAGACCCGGGTTCGAATCCCAGCAGCGACAGAAAATTATTTGAATTAAAATTATTTTTCTGTACGGCCACCACCTCCCTGCAGGCAATGGCAAACCTCAGAGAGTAATCAAAATGCCATGTAAAGCTTCTTGAGAACAAGAACATTCCGTTCATCGCCTTTCGGAGTCGGCGTTAAACCTGTAGGTCCGGTTCTCGGTCAATTGTGTACAAACTTAATAACACGCACAACACAATTGAACACAAGAAGCTAGGTCAAAGTCCTTTCAAGGGCTGAAATGACCAGTTATTTATTTATTTTTTTTTTTGTTTGAATTCCTACAGCGAATTAAGAAACACCCTTTTCATGAAATTTAGATGTGTTCGTGATTAGCATTGTCAATATTGGTTAAATTATTTTTTAGAACTCTTTGACTTTTAAATCAATTATGTTGTGCGGTATACTTTCTAATCCTTTGTTTATATCTCGATATTCAGAGATTTTAAAAAACAATCTCTGTTATAAAGAGCTGTATGTTAACTTCTCTGTGTTACTGTTTAGATAAGGTTAAAGCTTTTTTAGCAATTGTTTTGCCAAGCAAAAGCTTCTTAAAATTGAATTAAATATCAACAAAGCAATAAAAGCTCACTCAATTATCAACAAAGCAATAAAAGCTCACTCAATTTGTATGCAACACGTGCACCGTCAAGATAATAACAACAACCAGTGGTGGATTTCGAGATGATTTTTGGGGTGTAGAATGTGGTATTTTATGGCTAATAGTATCTTCATTATTCAAATACCCTTTAAAAACTTGCGCCCAAAACAATCATACAGACATTAAGCCATCAAGGATGCTTTGCTCGACATTGCATTCATCGTTTTTGAATTATGTGTTAGAATTATTTACAAGATTTTTTTATAAAAAACCCATTTTCATTTTTTATTTTTTTTTTATTTTTTATATCAAGTTCTTAGAACAAAAATTTTTGAATAATGCTTTGATAAAATTTACCAACTTTATATTGACAGCAGCTTCTATTAACTGTGGCATTTAATTAATTACAACAAAAACAAAACCATGAAAGGAACCAATCATGCGCCTCCACAAAAGAGCGATAAAAATGGCTTTGCTGCTCTGCTCGTCTGCAGCTTTTTATTCAGCGTTGCCACTTTTTGATAGACTTTGTTCAATGCAAAGGTTCAATAATATTTTTATTTTTTAAAATTAGTGGCGGCCCTAGTTTAATGCATTAACGTGCGTGGACTATTGATGCAAATTTTAGAAAACGCGTGGTCTGTACTTCGAATCCCACCTGACAGAACATTTTTCAATGGATATCAATTCAATTGAATCGGCCGCCCCCTTTAGAGAGTAAATACATGCAATGTTAAAATTTTCGAGAACATGAATTAGGCGTTCGAAGTCGGCATAAAGACTAGCAGATACAGTTCTCAGTAATGTGTGTACAAACATACACAACACAATTGATCGTAAAGGTGGTCAAAGTTCCTACAAGCGCCAATTCGTCTTATTTTATAATTATTATTACGACACAAAAAATGTTTTATTATTAAAAATTATTAATGACGGTTGTATTTCAAAAATTTTTGCTGATTTCTCGAACCACTTGACGCAAGGTCCAGTAAGAAAAATTTCGCCTTAAATTACGGGAATTCTATTATGTTAAAAATTCATATGTGAATTTTTTGGTTAACCCTATATTTTTTGCCTCATGAAGACATTATCAGCATAATTTTTGATAAGTTGTTAAAACACCTTTTGTAAAATTGGTGGATAAAAAAACAAAGTATCGGAACAATTACGTTTTAACTACATCACTGGAACTTTTCCACCGGGTTTTTAAAAAAACCAAACATAATCACGAATTCTGATCAATCGCCTCAAGCAAACTGTGGCGTAAGCGAAAATTAACCAAAAAAATCAAAAAGCGTTGAAGTACGTCATAGGTATCATGCAAAAATCTAAAAAAAAAAAATTAAACTTAATAAATACAAATACTTCTAAAGAATTTCATGGGAATCACGTTAATCTCACGCTCGTACTTTTTATTATTAATAAAAGTAATCGACACATATACTATAAGTTTTGCTTCCTTCATTTCGAGTGTGTCGGCTAGTCAATCCATTCTTGGGATTGAATGACCTTTCCATAATATCCATTGGGATCATATTTGTTCGAAAACTTTATAAAAAAAATATGGTTTTTATATTTTTGACGTGAGTCAAATGTCGTGAGGTGTTACCTCGAAGGTTTCCAAAAAAGTTGAAAAGGACATTTTAAAAGGAATTATTACTCATTCAGGTTCTATGATAAAATTTGTGATACACAATATTATATAAAAAATAAAGGCTTCGTCGCGACGAAGATACAGCCACTTAAGCACCGAAGCTGCAAAATAGTTGCATGGAGTTATTATTTATAGAGTAAAGGTGCTATGGTAAAGTAATTATTCACAAAACATTTATGACTTCATAAGACCGCGAAGAGAGCTTTGAAACCTATAATTGCATGGCGTTGCATGTAATTATTGCTCGGTAAGTATATGAACTGTGGTTAATTTTATAGAAAGAAAATAAAGAATGAGCACTAAGACTTACGACAATAATAAAAAAAAGTATGACGTCATTAATTAGCAGCTGATGCAACAAAAATGTAATATCGTTGTATGGAATTATTATTCGCTTATTATTGGTGCTAGGCTAAATTTTGCTTTTCAACCGTATATGTTGGTTCTTTGACTTCATAACAGATATAAGAAAAAATTGTATGACGTCATAAGATAGTAGAGAAAACCACTTAATACATTGAAAATGCAACATATATGAAATAGCGTTGCATGAAATAATAACTCGGTTATTGAACGACAATTAGGGAGGAATCTTTGGCTACATGGCAAAGTTTGAAAAAAATAATGCTGTGGGCCTCTCTTGGAACCGCTTGATGTAATGTATATCCACAATAGTTGCATGGAGGTATTGCATGGGTCTACGTAAATGTCAATGAACTATACAAAAGATTGATGCTTATAATAATAATAGCACCTTTTAAAAAAAAAAATTGAAAAAAAAGTAAAGTAAAATTAAAATAAGCAAAAGCAAAAGCCAAAGCCAAAGCCAAAGCCAAAGCCAAAGCCAAAGCCAAAGGCATAGCCAAAGTCAAAGCAAAAGCCAAAGCCAAAGCCAAAGCCATAGCCAAAGTCAAAGCAAAAGCCAAAGCCAAGGCCAAAGCCAAAGCCATAGCCAAAGCCAAAGCCAAAGCCAAAGCCAAAGCCAAAGCCAAGGCCAAAGCCAAAGTAAAAGTAAAAGTAAAAGTAAAAGTAAAAGTAAAAGTAAAAGTAAAAGTAAAAGTAAAAGTAAAAGTAAAAGTAAAAGTAAAAGTAAAAGTAAAAGTAAAAGTAAAAGTAAAAGTAAAAGTAAAAGTAAAAGTAAAAGTAAAAGTAAAAGTAAAAGTAAAAGTAAAAGTAAAAGTAAAAGTAAAAGTAAAAGTAAAAGTAAAAGTAAAAGTAAAAATAAAAGTAAAAGTAAAAGTAAAAGTAAAAGTAAAAGTAAAAGTAAAAGTAAAAGTAAAAGTAAAAGTAAAAGTAAAAGTAAAAGTAAAAGTAAAAGTAAAAGTAAAAGTAAAAGTAAAAGTAAAAGTAAAAGTAAAAGTAAAAGTAAAAGTAAAAGTAAAAGTAAAAGTAAAAGTAAAAGTAAAAGTAAAAGTAAAAGTAAAAGTAAAAGTAAAAGTAAAAGTAAAAGTAAAAGTAAAAGTAAAAGTAAAAGTAAAAGTAAAAGTAAAAGTAAAAGTAAAAGTAAAAGTAAAAGTAAAAGTAAAAGTAAAAGTAAAAGTAAAAGTAAAAGTAAAAGTAAAAGTAAAAGTAAAAGTAAAAGTAAAAGTAAAAGTAAAAGTAAAAATAAAAGTAAAAGTAAAAGTAAAAGTAAAAGTAAAAGTAAAAGAAAAGTAAAAGTAAAAGTAGAAGTAAAAGTAAAAGTATGAGTAAAAGTAAAAGTAAAAGTAAAAGTAAAAGTAAAAGTAAAAGTAAAAGTAAAAGTAAAAGTAAAAGTAAAAGTAAAAGTAAAAGTAAAAGTAAAAGTAAAAGTAAAAGTAAAAGTAAAAGTAAAAGTAAAAGTAAAAGTAAAAGTAAAAGTAAAAGTAAAAGTAAAAGTAAAAGTAAAAGTAAAAGTAAAAGTAAAAGTAAAAGTAAAAGTAAAAGTAAAAGTAAAAGTAAAAGTAAAAGTAAAAGTAAAAGTAAAAGTAAAAGTAAAAGTAAAAGTAAAAGTAAAAGTAAAAGTAAAAGTAAAAGTAAAAGTAAAAGTAAAAGTAAAAGTAAAAGTAAAAGTAAAAGTAAAAGTAAAAGTAAAAGTAAAAGTAAAAGTAAAAGTAAAAGTAAAAGTAAAAGTAAAAGCGAAAGCAAAAGATAAAGCAAAAGAAAAAGCAAATGCAAAAGAAAAAGGAAAAACAAGAACAGAAGCAAAATGAAAACCAAAAACAAAATATGGATAAGGATTAGGATTAGGACAAGGATTTGAAAGGATGAGGAAACAAATTAAAACTATTAAGGGTTATTACAAGGGTTAGGACTGGAGCTAGGACATAGTTTTTGGGGTAGAATTATGACAAGGCTTAGGACAAGGATAAGGATTCGGCTTAGGATTAGGAAAAAACGATTTGGACTAAGATAAGAACTTCATTTTGAGCAACGAGGACTGTACTGATTGGACGAGGACTGAGGCAAGATTAGTACCAACAAGGATTATGATTCGAATTTGGGCAAAATTAAGGCAAGGAGAAGGCAAGGATAAGGACTGGAATTAAGACAAGTATTCTGACAAAGGTTTGAATAACGATTTGGACAAGGATGATACAAAGAGTTGGACAAAAATTGTTATTGGAATGAGGACCTGGATTTAGACAAGGACAAGGATTCTGACGAGTATTAGGACAAGGTTAGAACAGAAATAAAGGCAAGGATTTAGACAGAAATTTGGACAAAGTTGAATGAGCTCAACGATAGGGAATGGAATTAAGACAAGTATTGAGACAATGGCTTTAACGATGTTTAGAACAAGATTTATATCAAAGGTTTCACAGAAATTGGGACAAGAATTTGAACAGGAACAATGAGGAAAAGGATTTGGACAAGGACGACAAAGAACAAGGAGGACAAGGATTTGGACAAGAACAAAGAGGAAAAGCATTTGAACAAGAACAAGGAGGACGAGGATTTGGACAAGATCAAGGGGGAAAAGGATTTGGACGATAATTAGGAAAATATTTAAGATAAGGATTAGGAAAATAATTAGGACAAGGACTAGGACAAGGATTTCCACAGAGATAAGAACAGGAATTAGAAAATGGATTATAACAAGAATTGGGAAAAATATTGGGAAAAGGTTTAAGACAAAAGTTAAGATAAATATTATGACAAGGACATTAAGCCAAGGAATAAATTTTTTAATAAGTATTAGGACAAGACTTGGAAAAATATAAGTAAATTTATTTTAATAAGGGTTAGGACAAAAACTGGAAACAATTAGGGCAAGAATCAAGACAAGGATTTAGGCGTGGATTAAGTAAAAAATTAGGGCAAGTATAGAAACAAGAATTAAGGCAAGGATTTTGAAGAGGGTTAGAGCAAGGATTAGAATAAGAATTTAAACAAGGATTATGACAAGGGCAGCAATAAGTTAGAACAAGAATTGTGATAAGGATTAGTACAAGTACCAATTATGTACAACGAGTAGTTTAAAATTTTGGGCAATTATTGGAATAAGGATTATAACAAGATGGATTTAAGATTTGGACAAGGATCAGGAAAATGATTAGAATCGGGATTAGGACAAGGATTTAAAAAATGGTTATGATAATAACCATTTATAACTTAAGGGACAAGGATACAAATGATAATTATCTGAAGGATAAGGAAAGGTTTCATGTCAACATGCATGGGTGTATTAATGACACAGCCAAAGGCATCCTTTATGCTTATAATTTGGAACTTATCTGAAGGAAAAAATTACGCATCCACTCACGCTATACTTCAAGAGAAAAACAATAAAACAAATAATGGCCATTTATTCGATTTTTTTGGATCTTAATACTCAGTGAAAATTAAATAAAAAATAAAAAATAAATAAATAACTGGCCATTTCAGCCCTTGAAAGGACTTTGACCTAGCTTCTTATGATCAATTGTGTTGTGCGTGTTATTAAGTTTGTACACAATTGACCGAGAACCGGACCTACATGTTTAACGCCGACTCCGAACGGCGATGAACGGAATGTTCTTGTTCTCAAGAAGCTTTACATGTCATTTTTGAATACTCTCTGAGGTTTGCCATTGTCTGCAGAGAGGTGGCGGCCGTACAGAAAAATTATTTTAATTCTAATTCAAATAATTTTCTGTCGCTGCTGGGGTTCGAACCTGGTTCTCCAGGTTCGTTGACATAGCGGCCACGCACTTTAACCAACTACGCCACGGACGCCAATGGAAACGTGGATGACGTGAAAATTAAATACATGGCTTAAAAATTGAAATCGTCGATACTATTTCTACACCACCTTTATGCAAGACGTACACTGAACCAAATATTGTTCTTAAAATCAAAGAATCTCGTTCATAAAGCGAAATTCATTGATTTTTAAGAACTATTCATTGCCCCAAAGAACGAATTCTTTGGTTCAATGAATCGTTGTTCTTAATTTTAAGGAACAGTTCATTGTTCGTGTTCATTAAAATTTTGTTCCAGTTCTTGTGTTGTAATATCTTAAAAACCATTAGAGAATTTTATCTCAATAAGAAAATGATTTTTTAAAATATATCTTGATATTGTTTTAAAATTTCTAAGGACAGACTAACTTATTGTAACAGTTGTATGTGTCATTAATTAATCATTTTTCTTCATAACATATCAAAGAAATAACGTAAGAACAAAGATTCATTGAATCAAGGAACTCGTACTTTGGACCAATTTTAATGTATAATACATTGGGACAAAGAACTTTTTCTTTGTTATTAAGTACGTTTTTGGTTCTGTGTACATTCCGCATGAGGGCAGTGGTGGATCTGCTTATGGGCTGAAAAGGCTTTAGCCGCTTCCCCCTCCCCCTATTGGAGAATTTTCTACGGGAAAAATCAAAATAAGCCCAAAAACCCATTTCAGAACCCATCCCCGCTTGGGCTACAAAACTGTTAGCTTAGCCCTCCTCTCTGGCGAATCCTAGATCATGCATGAGGGGTATATTAACTTTGTCACTATGATTTTTTTCCTTCAGAAGGAGGCGTGGCAGGTATGAAGAAGTATATATATTCTTGATAAGCATCACTTCTTAAGTGGATTTAGCCATGCCTGTATTCCTATCTGCCTTTCCCTTTGTCGACACGACCACAACCGTTATTGTGAAGCTTTTAACATATTTTTGGACAAATCGCAAGCTAAATCTGAGTTCGCAAACAAAAATCTGGGGGAATTTGATCACCAAAACCCTCTTGTCTGTGGGCCTATCTGTTTTGCGAAATTTATGAGAAATTTGTAAAAAAACAAGTTAAAATGTACGCACAAGGAATTAAGACAAATTAGGAAGATAAACATAAAACTATGAACATTTATAACTTAACCCCAAGATGCTAGCGCTTCTTTTCTCTTTTCAGTTAATTACACAAAGTTTTAATGCACTGCTCACCTATGCTCACAAAGTTCCGACACCAAAACTTAGCATTTGATGTACCAAAGTTTTTACAACCTATAAAACCAAAGAGAACAATTACAGCAAATCTACACACAAACCTCATGGTGGCAACGCCACTCTTGTGGTGTCTCACTCCATCCTTCCGAATTCACTTAACGAAGTTTTAACACTTCATTTAACACAAAAAAATTTCACAGCTGAGCGTTGAAAAACCAAAAATATATCGAAAAAATAGAATAACATTCCACAGCGTTTCAGATGTTCGCACAAATATGCAGCACGCACACATACACACACACGCAGAGTGGAGTAAAAAAGCTTTTTCTTACGCCCAATCTATTCACCACGCTTTTCTGCGCAAACTCATGAATTCAAATTTTCGTAAACATTTTCGAAATATTTCCTACCTTGCCGAATAAAAATGTGCGTGCGACATAGAAAGGATTCTCATTGTCAATTCGGCACTGGTGGCAATCGGTCGGGCAACAATATTTAGCTTAATTATAACAGTAAAAATAAAAAAAAAAACAAAAGTTTTCCGAAAATTTCAAAACCGAACGTTAAGCTTTGAATTTAAATTAGTTTAACGGTCCCTAACTGCTTTTTATTAAGACAAGAAGTCTGCTCATTTTTCAAAGGATCGGGGTACGGCAAGTAATTTAAAGATAACGCGCACGATATTTTAATAAAATTTGGTAAAATTACTGTGTGTGTGTTGGTTTGAAACTAAAGGTGAACGTTTACTTTCTTGGATTAAATTTCAACAAACAAATTAGGTGAGTTTTTATTTTAAATAAACACACGAAAAAGTTTGTTTATTTTCCTTAAAAACAAAAAATAAACATTCCAAAAAATATTTCAAACATTTTAGAAAATTTCAGTAATTTTTATTAGCACTCTATGAGATCAAAGCATTTACATATGTAATTTTTGAACTTTTAAAGCTTTAGAAATATTGAAAAAACAATTTAAAAAAACAACTTCTCAACGTTTAAAAAAGAAAAATAAAAATAAATACATTTTTAAAAGGCTCTACAAGAAACTAGCAGAGGGCATCTTGTTTGCTTGGATTTTTTCACAGGTTTCTACATTACAACAATAACTTTTTTGGCATATTTTTTCTGTCTTAGAATAGTTCGACACATTCAGAAATTCAGAAAAAATTAATTCTTTCCCTAAACCTTCTTGAAAATTGTCATAAAATTGACTTCCTATATGGGGAGATTTGCACCACGACCCACGGGATTTATTAAGCTGTTCTATAAGTATTGAGAAAAACGTAATTTTTTTGGCTAACTTTATTTTTATTATTCAATATACACTCTTTTCAACTCGAAATACCAACGCTTTGCGTGTGTGCGTCCAACGCTCTTTCAATATTACGAGATCTTTTGTGCATATTTTTAGTACGGTTTGTCCATCCGTATCGGTTTCCAATTCAACTTATTTATTTGATGTAAATCTTTTTCCATTGAGCCATATCTTGAGATTGGGGAATATATAATATTCGCTGGGGACCATGACTAGAGAATACGATAGATGGGGTATCAAATCAGAGTGTAATTCGTCAACTCACAAGTAACTTAAGTCATTGCTTTCAGATACTTGTGAGTGGGTATATCGTCGGCTTAAAAGAAAAACTAACCAACTGAAAGTACATATTTCGGGAGAAAAAGCAAGAGAAGAAGAAAACCAAAACAATATCCAAAAACTCAAAGTTTAATTATTATTTTTATATTTTTCTTTTATTGCCAAACAATAAAAATTACCCTACAATTTTTATTGTTTTGACAAAAAATTAAAGTTATTTTGTGAATTTTATTTTTCTGTTCAAGAATAAGAATTATTTTTGAGTTTTATTATTTTGCTCAAGAATAAAAATTATCAATTTTTATTTTTTCCCTCAAGAATGAAAATTAATTCTCAATTTTTATTTTTCGCCCAAGAATAAAAATTGTTTCTCAATTTTTTTTTTCGCTCAGGAATTAAAGTTATTTCTCAATTTTTATTTTTAACGCTCATATATATAAAAATCATAAAATTTGTATGGGAGCCCCCATAAGGAGTGGTCAGAGATAATAGGTTACCAAGGGAAAAATGTTCTTTTTGTAAAAGTAATGGGGTCGGTCACACATATTAACCCTCTCCCGTCCTCCATTAAAGTCCCCCTGTTCAAGTGTAGGGAATAAATACCCAAAAATCATAAAATTTGTATGGGAGCTCTCTTAAGGAGTTGTCGGAAGGAATAGGTCCCCAAGGGAAAAATGTTCCTTTTGCAAAAGTAATGGGGGTCGGTCATACATATTAACCTTCTCTGGCCCTCCCTTAAAGCCCCGCTCTTCAGGTGTAGGGAATAGACACAAAAAATCATTTAAGATATTTAAAAAAAAACTAGTAAGAAATGATCTTCGACTGGGCCGAAGTTAAAATACCCCCACGTCCGAACCGAAGTATATTCAAAGTCTTAAGCCGTCAATAAAATGTAAATTTGTATAAAACATTTTTGATATACCTACATAGTTTTAACAGAAAATATTCGCTTTCAATTTTTATAAAATCACTTTGTATGGGGGGTGGGTGTGGTTTTCCCTCGATTTGGTTGAATTTTATACACAAAGTGCATGTTATATATCAAAGTTAATAAGCAAAATTTCAAGTCCATATATTATTTTTTGTGGAATTTAAAGAGATTTTACCTTTTTGATGAAGTCACTTTGTATGGGAGGTAGGCGTGGTTTTTATCCGATTTGGTTGAATTTTATACTTAGAGTGCACTTTAAATATCGGAGCTCATATGCAAAATTTCAAGTCCATGTATTAATTTTTGTGGAATTCTAAGAGATTTTACCGTTTTGATAAAGGCACTTTGTATGGGAGGTAGGCGTGGTTTTCATCCGATTTGGCTCATTTTCGAACTTGACCTTAGTTTTTTAGATAAAAGCTTAAATATTGAATTTCGTGATGATAGCTTGAAAATTACGGCTGTAATCGTGACGACAGACGGACAGACGGACAGACGGACAGACAGACGGACATGGCTAAATCAACTCGGGTGGTGATGCTGATCAATAATATATATACTTTTCTATACCTACCCCGCCTCCTTATGGGCGTTACAAACGGAGTGACAAAATTAATATACCCCCATTTACGTTTTTTAAACGTGGGGGTATAAAAATACTTCCTAACATGAAATTTAACAATTTCATCAAAAACTAGTTAGAAATGATCTTCGACTGGGCCGAAGTTAAAATACCCCCATGGCCGAACCAAAGTATGTTTAAAGTCTTAAGCAGTCAATAAAATGTTTATTTGTAGAAACATTTCGTCATAGTTTTAACAGAAAATATTCGCTTTTTTTTATAAAGTCACTTTATATTGGAGGTAGGCGTGGTTTTCATCCGATTTGGTTGAATTTCATACTCAGAGTATATGTTATATATCAAAGCTCATATTTCAAGTATATGTATTAGTTTTTGTGGAATTCTAAGAGATTTTACCGTTTTGATAAAGTAACTTTGTATGGACTAAGAGAAGAAATATTAAATTTATTCAAAAACTTTTTTAATTTATCCAAAAAGCGACTCAATTTTGCACCAATAACACATTTGCATAAATCGACTACGTAAATATTTAAAATTTATTTAAATACTTTTTTAATTAAATTTATTATTAAAACATTTAAACAGAATTAATAAAAAATGTATTAAAATTATGCACGAATTTTTTTAAAATATCTTTCAAATATTTAATATTTGAAAATAAAATTATCATATTTAAAGAAAATTTATATAAAAATATTGAATTTTAAAAACAACATATTTAAATTCAATAAGAATTAGAATTTATAAGAAGCAAAATATGCAGGTAAATCACAACCGGTGCAAGACATCCGTCAGAAAATATCAAGTTGTCACTCCACCCTACATCATTTCATCAAGCTACCACCCATCACACTCACAAATCATATCGGCCAGACATGCAGGCTATATTACCCTTGCAACAAAAACTAAACGAGAACTATAAAAAACCTGCAACTGCAAGAAATAAACTGCAGGAACAGAGTGCGATGCTATTGCTGCTTGTCGGCTATTTCAGCTGTATGGAATGTTTGTATGTGCGTGGTATAAATAAAATTTAAATACGAGAAAAAAACGAGTTGTAAGGAAAATATTTGATTTATCCACGTTAATATTTAAATAAAATTTATACTCAGGCGTGGATAATGTTAATATACGTTATTTCCCTTAGTGTAGGAGGTAGGCATGGGTTTCATCCGATTTGGCTCATTTTCGAACTTTATCTTTATTTTTTTAGATAAAAGCTTAAATATCGAGTAGTAGAAAAAATACCAAAGTAGAATATACCACACATACCAAAGTAGAAAAAAAAATTGTCTTGGTCTCAAGCTGGTATTTAAAATAAATACTTTTAGGGTGTTGTTCAGAAATATTTAAAGAATCCAAATTGAGAAAATTTTCTTCGGTACCATTTCTGATACCCGAGATAGAAAATCTTATATTAATTTTTTTGAAAAAGTTAAAAAATTGCATTCAAGTATACATTTCTCAAAAATAGGCATATGCATATGGAAAAAATATGATAATTATTAATTCGCCTAATTTAAGGAATACGTAAACACTACAATTAATACCATAAAAATTTAGGCTATTGGGTAGCAATCAAAAGTTCTGTGCTATCTCAATTATTACTTTCGAATATCCTTCACACATGACACTGTGGATAAAAACCGTGAGTGGCATCATGATTAGCGATATATTGTTAGTTTAAGCCTATACTTACTTTTGCTTTAAGCCATAAGAAGTTTTTTTTATAAAAGTCAAAATATTTTAAGATCGTTATTTTTTATTGTTTTCCTCAAAAAACAACTTTGTCCTTGCGGGACAGGAAGACATCTAGTTGCTATCTAGAAGTGGCTGTCCACACAACAACAGGCTGTCCCAAAAAAAATAACTTCAGCACGGCAAGAGTTAAATCAGGATTTCGTTTTATATTGTTTAAAATTTTAATATATTTCTAACTGCATCATTACTTTTTTTTCATTTTTAAAAGTTATGAAGAGTTTTTTAAAAAATTCAGGAAAATTTCACGAAAAAATAAAATATAGTACTCCAAATGTCCAAAAAAATTGCCAACAAAATTCTGATTTATGTTCATTAAAGTAAAGTTAGGATATTTGTCTATCGAAATGATGCCTCAAAGACTAAGAAAATGTGTGTTATTGACCAACTTATGCTTGAAATTCAAAAAATTTCTGAAAACCCTGATTTTTAAGGAAAATCTGATAAGCGCGTCCTCTAAACCTCTGAAAAAAATCTCAAAAATACGTAAGCTTTCAAACAAAGGTGAACTATGAAATACGAAAAAAAATTTGGGACACCCTTGTGAACAATATCAATTCTTCAATTATCCAGAGATTTTAACCTCTGGTTAAAATTAAAGCCCTGGATAAGTTATTGGCTGGATAGCACTAAATATCCAGAGATGAACAACTCGGCTCTAAAGATTGTTCGCTTCAAAAGGTTGGTAAGATTACTGTTTAGAACCGTGCAATCACATATCAATCCTCAGCATCTTAAAAATGTTTTCTCGAAAACATTCTGTGAATTATAACAATGCAATGGATGCCAATATAAATTTTGCTTAGTGCGGGTGATCACCCGTTGGTTGTTGTTTTATATTCACCTTGCGTAGTGTGACCATCTCACTTTTGTGGCTTTTGGGGACATTCGGCTAAAGTTTCGGGGAAATTGGCTCAAATTCGGGAACATTATTCAGTGAACACGGGAACAGTTCGGAAATAACTAAAAATAAAAAAAATCGCAATGATTTACGCAAAAAATAGATGAAGTTTACTTTTTTCTGTATACAAGGAAATAAAATTATCTATTGATTTCAATTCTCAGAGTTAAGATCCTTTAAAATAAAAATTATCGATGGCTAAGATATGCTACTTCTTCGTCTAGTTGTTATTGTTCATTCGTATTCTTTGTTTGTTTGTGATATTTATCACTACCAGCAACCTTTACCACCATTTTGGGCGTTTTTCTTTTAGCAAGTCTAAATATTTCATACAACAGAACATCATATCACATTTCACGAATATGATGCTTACCAAAGTACTTATTTGAAGGTGTGTTTATTCTTTCGTCCAAATTCGGTTTATGGTCGAAAAGGCTCGTACGAATGAAGTAGATGTACCGGAGAAGCAATATATATATTGGACTTTATCTCCTAAAAGTTTTTTCGCAAAATGTTTGAAGCACTCCATCCAGCGCATATCAAATGATGTCTTGTCCAGTTTCCATTCCTGAATTTTTTCAGCAGTTATAAATTTCGTTAAATAACCGAACTGATGAATAAAAAATTTCCCGCAGAAATCGGGGAGATTTAGCCCAAATTGTGGACATCGGGACAATTGCCAAAATTCAGGGGCATGTCCCGAGTAAATTTGACAGATGGTCACACTAACTATGCATCATATACGGTTGGTAATGATTTGTTATTAGTGTGGTTGTTGTTAGTGTTGTTGGTGCGTATGTGATGTTAGTGTTGTTGTTGCAGGCTGCGCTGTAATGCGTTGACCTTCATACTGGTGGATATACTGCTGGTGGTGGAGTATTGTTGTTGGTGTTTTTTGCTACGCGGATTGCCGTAACAAGGTCACAAATTTATTCATATTAACTGTGGAAGTAAGCATGGAATATACAAAATACTAAATTCAAATTCAAACTGAATGAAGCGTCCTCTGGTTTGAATGTCCTCCAAAAATAACTGCTGGGAATAAACAATTATGATTGACATTATTTGCACTTGGGAATAACTTAAACATTGCTCGTCCTACTGTTATTTACTTGTCAATCCAAAAATATTAGAGTTAAATTAACTTGTCAAAGTACACACAAACATTTTTCACAAACATTTACTCCAAATTCCCAAGATGCCTTGCCACTGGAGCGCTTTGCCATTTTATTGCTATTCAGAGTTCACTGAGTGATTCTAAGTAGGTTAGCATAGCTTTTGGTTTGTCAAGGATTTTTGTTTTAATATTGTCTTTATTGTCATATTGCTTAAACATTTGGGGCAGCCTTTTTGCATTTTTTTGCTGTCATATTAAAGCAATGTAACAAAATATAATCTGAAAAAAGTTTCAGCGGCTTATCTGCTGACTTTCAGTCTAGGGAGCTGTTCAAAGTTTTTAAGTGATGGCGACAGTTTTTACTACGAGCTTGTAGACCTTTTCTCATTGTTGCACAGAGTATTAGGATAAGCTTTGTATGTCACTTAAAAGCTACTTATTATAGAATCTATTGAAGTGTATCTGAAGGTTTTTTTACAAACGTGAATTTATATAGCCTGCTTTTATGTTATTAATTTGATAACATAATTTTATTAAATTTCAGTGATTGAGATATTTTTGTGACAGTCACAATTTAATCATGAAAATGGTTGAGCGAGCCCGCATTCAATTTGCTATGAATTTTCGCCACACGAGTGCGAAGCGAGCAAAAATGCTTGTGTCAAACGAGATAGCGGCAGTTTTTGCACAATTTGAACATGACAGAGTTTTCAAAACAAAGGAAACAAAAACCGTTATCGCCAGGATTCTATTAAATTGCAGGATTTTAATATTTCATGAAGTGTCAGTGAAGTAAATATATTTATGTATGACACAAGTGCTAAAAAAGCTGAATTGAGGATGTGTTCAAGAAATTGAAAGGACTTTTTGCACTCTTCCAAAATAAATTTGAACATCTTACGAGGCGTTGAATTTTATGACTATGGCTTTAATTTCTTTATAATTTTATAATATTTTAATCTTAATATTTGAATATGACCTTTCATTATTTTATATTGATATTATGGGCGTGTTCTCCCAGAAATTTAATTCTTAATATTTGAATCTCGGCATATTTGACATTATAAGTAGAACCCAAGAATGATAGAAACAAGATTACGCGTTCCACAGTCCCGTTATCTAATGCTTTCTTTCTCAACTGAGTGCATGACGTCACACAGTACTTTTGCTTGACAAAAATGTATGCAAATGTGCGATCTCTTAGGAAAATTGACGAAATTGAAAATAAATTCTTTAGAAAAAGTAAAGTAAAAATATCTACTCTTCTGTATAAATAAAGGAATATTTTCGTATAAGAAAAATATGAATTTTTTAAACTTTCAAGATTTTTACCTCCTAAACTATTTGAGACTGACAAAATTCTATTATACCAGTGGGTTAAACGAGTCCATATACATATTTTAAAAATAAGAAAAATAAAAATATTGTGGCGTGGGTGTGGGAGTAAAATTATTCCAAAGTCTTACAATATCGCTTGTGACGTCATGCTCTCTCTCTCTCATTTGCGGAACGCGTAATTCTTGAGTAGAACCTGAGTAGCTTGAGTGGATCACAGTGAAAAGTCATGCAATGACTACTGATGAGTTGGTGTAGCGGCCAACGAAACAGTCTGTATAGTCAAGCTGTATGGTTTGCTCTATACAAAGCCGTTGTTGTTGTTGTTGGTTGTTGCCTTCTTTGTCTTCATGTTGTCTTGTTGTCAACATACTTGACCTATAGCTCAAATTTTTTTTTTCATTTTATAATATTTTTATAGGGTTTGTCTAGTTTTTTATATGGAAAATTGATTTTCCCTAACTCCCTGTGGTACCAGCAGAGGCCGCACAAGCTGCCAGTAATAATAAATACGTCCATCGTGAATTCACCGAAATAAAAAATTTATGATATTTTTAGGTTAAGACCATGGTGGAATAAATATAAGGTGTTGTCATCCGTGGCGTCTGTGGCGTAGTTGGTCAAACTGCGTGGCCTCTATGTCAACGAACCTGGAGATCCGGGTTCGAACCCCAGCAGCGACAGAAAATTATTTGAATTAAAATAATTTTTGTACGGCCACTACCTCTCTCCAGACAATGGCAAACCTCAGAGAGTAATCAAAATGCCAGTTATTTATTTATTTTTATTATCATCCGTAATATCAGAAAAAATGGCTGCCTTATTTTGACATTTTCATACAAAAACGTTTATATGAAACCCTTGAGATTGTCAAAATGAGGCAACATGTCAAAAAATATATTGTAAAATGTCATGGGTTGAGAACACCTTATAATTATTCCACCATGGTTAAGACTAAAATTTTGTGAATACCAAAGAGATTTTCGTAAAATCCCAAATTTCACATAACTGCTCGCTTTTGAAAACAAAAACCATAATAAAAGAAATATTTTTTAACTTTGACAAGTTTTTGTCAAACTTTTTGGCTTTAACGGCCCAGTCACTTTTTGGTCATATGGTACCAAGTAGGGCTGTTCATGTTCGGTTTTTTCGAAGCTTCGAAGTATTCGAATATTCGAAGCAAACTTCGGAACTTCGAAGTTTTTAAGGCGAAGCTTCAAATGTTACTATTCGAATAGGAAAAACTTCGAAGAATTCAATTCTTCGAGTATTCGAATGATACCCAGTTTGAAATACATATTGTGTTACTACATATTTATTTATTTTAATTTGACAAACAATTTTTTATTGGTTTTTGAATGGGTAATTCATAGATGCAGAAAAAAAATGCTACTACTTGTTTCAGTCAGTTTTTAATGCGACATTGAACGCGTTTTATAAACGTAAGCTCTCTGAAATGTACTTAACCCTGTACTAAGATACGGTTTCTATAAAACGCTTTACTACACGCAAGATTTCACCAAGTAAAAGCTCCATTCTGAGATTCAGTTTCCTTCTACTTCCAAAGCTATTCCATCTTAAAAATTTAGCTTATATGAGCGGAGCCTCTTAAAATGCCGTCCCAGTTTTCTAGTAGAAGGACATCAATCAATAGTAATTCCATACTTAATTTCGTTGTTATGCGACATTTAGTTCCAAAGCTATTTGACATCAAAAATTTGAAATGTATGTTCCGTGCTACGTCCATTGTCCAATAATCATTATTTCTTCATTGTTCTACATGTTAACTTAGGAGAGATACTAAATATAAGGCCAAAAGTAATGATGCCAAATGTTGGCTTTCACTTGAAAAATTAAAAAAATAATCAGCGGTACGGTTATAAAGCCAAAAATGACTTTCTGCAAATGAAACATTGTTTTTGATTTTTCATCATTACAATAATGTTATAAAGGCAATATGGCCTTAGAACCTTTGGCCTTACAGCATCCCACCGTGAACTTACCTTTCTTCATGCTGGCGTTTTCTTTGTAGTTGTTATGGAAAAATTGAATGCATCTTTAGATGCGCACGAAGTGAACTCGTAGATCCATGCGACTGCAATACTCGCTCGCATACATTGCAAATCGCTGATTGAGCATCAGAACTTTTAGTATAATAGCTCCACACTCAGAATCTCATGTTTTTTCTTATATCGAAGTGTATCACACGCACAAAAAATTTATGAAAAATTTTTGAGTAAAAACTTCGAAGCTTCGAATTTTTTTACTGCCTATTATGTTGAACGAATAGTCAAGCTTCGAAGCTTCGTAAATCCGAATTTTTTTTCCTCTTCGAAGTTTTGAAACGAAGCTTCGAACTTCGAAGCTTCGAATACTTCGAATTTCAAAAACTTCGAATAAAAGTCATAGCCCTAGTACCAAGCATAGAGATTAACGTAAATGTCTTCAGCATGCCTTCAAACTTCGCCAAACATTCGATTGAAACATACTCTCTACGTTGTTTTTGTTTCATTTTGAATAATCGCGGTACCCATCTTGCGGACTGCTTTCTCATATCCAAATTTTCCGTCAATATGCGATGTACAGCACTTTTTCATATGTCTATCATATTAGTTATCTTGCGCACTTTCAGTCGACGGTCAACAAATACCATTATGTGGATTTTCTTTATCATTTCTGACGAGGTCCCCTCATTTGGTCGAACATCGCAATGTTCGTTTTGGCAGCTCGCACAGCCTCATTTTAGCTTTATCATCCAATATTTTAATGCTGAAAATTAATCAGTAGACTCCCCCAGAGTAGAATATAGCTTCGCTTTGATATTGGTTGGACTGCGGCCTTTCAAATAAAAGTATTGTCACATTGATAACCAATTTTTCCATGTTTTCAAATTCACTGAGAGCGTTTTCTATTGATGGCTTCCAACAATGTAGCGTCGTCAAACTTCAGACTTAAGCTTTATTAGGTAGGTACCATGGTATAATAATACATGGTAGCATTGACAGTTGCTTGGGAAATCATATACTGTCAAAAAATATACTCAAAAAGAGAGCGCTCACAATCCGCCATTGAAAACACAAGCAATGTTGAAAACGTTGAAGTGAAAAAAACAACAACCACAGCAGCTGCTGATGTATTTCCACAAAAAGCTGTTTTTGACAATTTATGTTTTCCTGTTGAAGAGAAAATAAGCAGTTGTCAATGCTACCATGTATTATTATACCATGGGTAGGTACTTTCTACCATGGACATTCCTTCAAACAACAATCTATATGTCAAGTCGGGTATCTCTGTGACTACCCCCGTATAACCTTTATATAACCCTTCATATAGGAGGAAAATTTGTCACTATAATAAACAGCAAGAACATTCTCAGGTTAATAGAAATTTGAGTCGATTTTTCTATAACCATACGTGTTTATTGTATAAATATTGTATAGGGGTGAAACCGCGTGAAATGGGATATTCACTGCCTTTTGTGGGTGGACCAAATTGTCCATACCGTCGTTTGTCCTGGACTTGTTTTCTTTCAGAAAAATGGATCTTGTGTCGATATTTCAGCTGCAAAAATTATTAAGCTTTGTTGAGATCAACGTACTTCACCTAAGATTCGATGTACAAAGCGAATACTATTTTCTAGAACCCCCTCTTTCAATGATATTGATTTTGTAACCTCAGTGAAAAGTGTGTCCAGAGAAATTCCCTATATTTCGAGTTTCAAACATATCGCGCTGCCACGATCACAGAGGGAGTGAGGGTACCATTCAAAAGTACTGAAACAAGCGGTTCGGATATCAAGGTATCATCTGTATGTATTATATATTCCCGATTTGAACAGAGCACAGCAGTGTTGCCAGATTAGGGGAATTCCCCCTAGATTTAGGGGTTTTTTAACTGGTTTGAGGAATTTTAGGGGTAATAAATCTTTAGGGGTTTTTTTAGGGTGACTTCAAATTTTCTAGGGGTTTTTTAGGGGTATTTGGAAAGTTTACTTTTGGAAATAAAGATTTATTACTTTTCCTTAAAACTATGCAAAAAATTTAGGAAAAATACTTTTTCCTCCATATTGTGTAAAAAGCGATTTCAGCAACACTTTATAAAAACAGCTGAATTGGCAACACTTCAAATAAATTACCAATCATTTCCCACTTCACTTCAAACTCGCTTCGCGCTTAACTTGCAACTCTGAGTAAATATTAAAAACGAAGCAAGTATGGGGGAAAACTGACGAAAAGAAATGGTATGCCCAACAATATACAAAAAAATGGGGACGGAGCCTGCCTTACCTTTCAAAGGTAAAACTAAATTTTAAGGCCAATTTCAGCTTGGACAGTTGAAAGCTACAAAGCAACTTCCTGAGTTTGTTAAAGACGTCCAACAGCTCAGTCCTTTGAATACAATTTGCATTGCAGTTGCGCTACTCTTCTGCCGCTGCCCCTTGAGTAGCGTTGAAGTTGAAGTTTTAACTCAATAAATTTTAAGTTATTTACAGCTGTATTTTTGTATGTTTTTCGAAAAAAATTTTAGGGGAATTTTAGGGGGATTTGAAATCCAATCTAGGGGTAAATGGTGAAAGGCATCTGACAACACTGGAGCACAGTATTTCAGTCCAGTATTGGGGCGATTTGCCAAAAAATTTTTGTGCGTCCCGACCGTCGATGGTAATGCTGAATAACAAACGCCCTCAACAACAAAACGTGTGAAATTCTTGAAGTGTGTGTGAAACCTGTTATCTTTTTCGTGGGAAAAAATTTTTGGCCCTATTGGGCAACCAGTGCGGCCAATTTATGTCAATTTGCCCGACCGTCGATTGTGTTTCCGATTTGCTGTTTGTTAAATATGGTTAAATCGCTCCATTCACTCGGAAGAGGACCTATAGCTCTCCCACCGTGGTCAAAGGTTGTTCTCAGACGTACTTACCTTCCCCAATAGACAGATCTCGAATTTGCAAATATATTTTTTTTTTTTTTTCTTATTTCTTCTCTAAAAAATCCCATTTTACGCGGTTTTACCCATATATTGTACAGGGTGCGCCATCTTTTATGTCGGTATGTGAATATTGAATAACTTTAAAAAACCGTTTTCCATATTTGACGTACTTTTATTTAGTATGGTCCTTTATTTTTTGGACTAGATTTTGACAACATCAATCAAGTGGCCGCCTGCCTCTATTAGCCAAAGCAAAATGTGCCCTTCTTGCTGCGAATTTCATCACTTTTTCGATCATCTCGGGTGGTATAGCGATGATTTCAGCACGAATGTTTGCCTTCAGCTCGTCAATGGTCTGAAGCTTACTGGTGCACACTTTGGTTTTTAAATAACCCCACAAAAAGTAGTCCGGAGTGGTCAAATCTGGAGATCTGGGTGGCCAGTCAATGTCGCTATTTTTTGACATCATACGTGCAGGGAATTTTCGTTCTAGAAACTGCATTGTTCGATTAGCAGTTGAAACCAGTAACTTTTTCACACATTTGTGAGCCAACATCCACCGATATCGATTCCTATCGACTGTTCGCCTTCCATTAAGAAAAGTGTCCAATGACGGTTTTGGCGCAAGTGTCGGCTCAGTCACTTTTTAGTCATTCAATGGAGTTTCATGGATCTCATGTGAATTCTCTGTTCCTCGAAAGAGGCAATTTTGCTTGCCAACGAAATTTTTTTCCCCTCAAATAATCCAGCTTATCTCATTATAATTTCGAACAGCCATAAACATCTTTATTCCAATGTCAAAGTCAAAAAGCTTCTATAAACCAATAAAAACACGACTCAATAGCTTTATAAGATGATCATTCAAAGTTTATACGAGGGTTGTCTTCTAAGCAGGGTTTAAATTGCTTTCAGCAAAACAGCAAAAGCAACGATAATTTTGCTGCGTAGTGCTACCTAAAGTTTTTAAAGACAAGCATATGCTGCTCATTTTGCTTTGCTTTCTGAATCTTCGAAAGGCTAAGCAAAAGCAGCAGCACTAAAAAGAATTTGTTTTGCTGCGTAGTGCTACGAAAGCATAAGAAATTATTTTAGTGCTTTGATTTTCATTTTGCTTTTCTAATTTGTCGCAGCACGAAAGCAACAATTATGCGCTCTGCTTCGTTTTGCTTTCGGAAGCATTTTATTTTCATTCGTTTGGCTTTCGCTGATATCGGTGGCGCTGAAACGCGTTCCACGGAGCGGTTTCTTGAGTTGGCCGAATAGGAAAAAGTCGCAGGGAGCCAAATCAGATGAATTCGGTGGTTGTTGAATGGTATTCGTTTCGTTTTTAGCCAAATGTGCGGATAAGGATGGCAATGTGCGACGGTGCGTTATTGTGGTGCAAGATCCACCAGTTGTTTGCCCACAAATCCGGTATTTTGTGGCGAATTGCTTCACGCAAACATTTCATAACGCCCAAATAATACTCCTTGTTGACTGTTCGGCCTTGTGGAAGGAATTCATGATACACAACATCCTTATAATCCATGAAAACTGTGAGCATCTCCTTCTTTTTCGACTGAAAACGACGTGGTTTTTTCGGTCATGGCTCATTCGATGCACGCCATTTACTCTCTTGATGTCTGGATTGCGTGTCATATTCATAAATCCACGTCTTGTCTCCAGTAATGATCCGTTTGATGAATATTGGGTCGGATTCGGCCTTGAAAATCATGTCTTTTCCGACGTCAACGCGTTCCCTTTTATGCATGAAATTCAGGTCTTTTGGCGCCAGCTTTGCAACGGCACGTCTGAGGCCCAAATCATTAACCACAATGTCTCGAACGTATCTAAAAGCAATGTCCAACTCACCTGTTATTTCTCAAATGATCAATTTGCGGTCTACGGTCATCCATTCTTTGATTTTGTTGATGTTATCGTCGGTTTCCAATGTTGCTGGCCTGCCACTGCGTTCATCATCGTTCACGGACTCACGGCCACTTCTGGACCGTTCGTGCCACTGATAAACGGCATTTTTTCTTCAGAGTATCGTTGTCGACACACTTTTCTAACATTTGCAATGTCCTCGCACCATTAAAACCATTTTTAACGCAAAATTTAATACAAACTCATTGTTGCGAATTCAATTCCATTTTTAAAATTTTACAAAATCGAAAACACGCACAGATGTACTCAATACGGCGTCACTTTTACAAATGTCAAGCTATCAAGCTGAAAATAGAATGTCTATGACAGATGTGGCCACCTAAAACAAAAAAAGAGAACTCAAATCGGGTGACTGAGAGCGCCACACGGTATTGATTCCGGGAAATTTCTGATCTTGGTGGTATTACAGGATTTTTTGTAGGGATATGACGGTTTCATGACTTCCGATTAAAAATAAAAACATTTTAAAACTTAACTATACTCTCGTAACTGTTTTGGTTGATATTACAAGATTTTTTCGCTTAGTGTATGAAATTTAATGGCTTAAGGCCTCAGTATCAAATTCTTTGGAAAGCGTAACAACTATTCTGGGTAAAATTAAAAATACTTAAAATTAATTATAAAACGTTTTCATGCATATTTTTCTTTAAAATATTATGGCCATAACAGAATAGCTTCCGTCATACCGGGCAAATAAAATATAGTAATAAAAATCCAATTTTTTTTTGTCTCCATACCGAATAGATTTTTTCCGTCTTTCAAACTGGTTTTGATCAAGACCCAAACTGAGCTGAGCTGCTTTGATCAAAGAGCTTATTTAAATTGCAGAGCAGAGTAGAGCTTGACTTGCGATTTTGTTCTTTCCAGCATGAAAAAAAGCGGCTTTAGCTCAGCTCGCTTAAAGCTGGAATGTGGTGGTTATTGTGGTGGTGATGGTGGTAGTGTTGCTGGTGTTTGTCTTAAAGTTAAGTTGAAGTAAGCTTGTGATGCAATCAACTACGTCGACAGTCAGAGCGACTACGTCAAAACCATGCCAACACGCAGTTCAGGCGGGAAACCGCTGCTCTTAACATGAAATTTGCTAAAACGAGTAATTCGAGTATCTCACTCACAGACGCACATTGGTTGTTTATTAACTGGTGATGTGCGTGTGTGTGTGCGTGTGACTGTGTGTTATACAAGTTCCACAAGTTTTCATTTTCATTACGTTGCAACGCTATAAATTGTGGTAAAAAAAAAATTATGCGGAAAAAAAACTTCACTTGCAACCAACTCAAAGATAGAAACTTTCCGCATCCGCAGCATGCTGCAATGTTTGATAGTAGCTTGCGCGAGTATCTTTAAGGTTATTACTGACTAGTTTTGTTGGTTTTTTTGTTTATAACAACCTATGGTATAGTGTTATTTTTGTTGTTGTTGTTGTTGTTACTCTCGTTGTTGTTTTCTTAGATGTTGTTTTATTAATACTTGCATGATTCATGCGTCACTTCGGGGAATCCATCTAAACGACTTTCTGCAAGTTGAACCACTTGAGCTGTGGCAGTCCCTCTCTACCAGTCCCCCTCTTCACCAGCTCACACTCAAAGCTTGCTCAACACATGCCAATCTTTGGTTTCGTGTTTCTTTTGGTTATTATTAAATTGTTTTTTTTTCTTCTTCATTTGTATCTTTTTGTCTTTCTTTGTATTATTGTTATTTTTTTTTAATGTTGGCGAATTTCATGCTGTTTGAATTTTAATTAGTTGTTGTAATTTTTTTTTTTTTTTTTTTTTTTGTTTTTCTGCTTTTTGTGCTCTTTTTCATATCCAACGACCTTTTTATGTACAAATCAAATATACAAACAGACACGCAGACGCACATACCCATGCTGCAACGACATTTTGCTACAAATGTATCTGTGTAAATTTTATGTGTGGCATCCTTTTTTTTTTGTTTTTGTTTATGTTTTTTCTTTTATTTTATTTTTTATCGGTTGACTTCGCGCTGTCATCAACAACAAGTGGCTTTAGTCTGTCCGTTTATTACTCTTTCAGACCAAGTCGTTGCTAGCGTCCATCGTACCACCCAACCGTGCGTTCGTCATTGATGAGCTCCATCTTTATGTCTGCATTTGTTATTGTTGGTTTTGCTGACTGACTGGTTGTTGTTGTTGTTTTCTTTCTTGTTGTCTGGCATTTGTGTGTATTAGCATAAATATTTATTGGATTGTCTGTTTGTTTGTTTGTTTGTTAGCTCGTATATTGGTGTCTTAATGGTTTTTGTGTGTGCGTGTATGTGTGACGCAATGACCTTGACGTCAGTGCTGCTGTTAATGTATGCAATTTAAGCCAAGCCATAAACCTTTGACAGCACCAAAAGCAGAAAAATCCATTAAAATAACAATTTTATTGGTCAAAAGCTCGATTTTCACAGCTGCACGATTTTCAATGTGTAGAAAGTTATTGAAGCTAAGTTTTTGTTTTTGTTGCAATAACGTTAAGTGCTGAATTTTTAAGTGTTGAATATCGATCAGCTTGAAGAGTTCGTTATTTTTGTAAAAATATTCAACTTATGTTAATAAATATTGTTGTTTTTGTTTTTTTGGGATTTTGTTTTTGTTTTTGTTATTTATGTTCTATTGGTTTTTCTGTACCATAGAGTCGCTGTAATCGCCGATGTAAGAAATTGGTCGCGATATTGTACGGGAGGGTTCTCAGTTCACTTCAAGACTTTCGACGGTTTTCGCATTCTCTTTGTACACTTCTGCGCCCTTACGTTGTCGGGATTATCAAATTTTGTGGTGGGTCTAATAAGCAATTCTGCTTAATGCATCGTAAAGACAAATGATGTCTAAGCTAAGTTTTGATTTGCATTTGGTTTGATTTGTAGAGGTCGTCAAAGTTAAGTGATTTTTTAAGTTAACAAAAGATGTTCTTCATGGAGACAAAAGCTTATTTTTTACTCCCACGCATACTGCATAACTTAATTTTGTTATTCCGTTGGCTAAGCGCATAAGAAGAATTGGCAGGTTTATATAAGTGTACATAAATCTATGAATTCTTAACGAGCATCATCAAATGTTCCATTTAGAGGTGTGGTACTTTGATTTTGAATAAAACGCAAACAGTTCGGAATTTTTCCAAATATTTTATTTCGTTCGAAAGGTCACACAATGATTGTGAAAAATTATCTCGCGTATATGTTCAACGCGACTATTCCGTAGATATCTCAATCTTTCGGCCATATTTTCGATGACATTTTGCAGTATGGCCTCCGGAATGGCCCGAATTACCGATGTTATATTGCTTTTCAAGTCTGGAATCGCCTTCGGATCATTCACATAAACTTTATCCTTCGTGTAACCGCACAGAAAAAAGTCTAACGGCGTCATATCGTACACTAAGGGAAATAACGCATATTAACATTATCCACGCCTGAGTATAAATTTTATTTATATATTTACGTTGATAAATCAAATATTTTCCTTACAACTCGTTTTTTTCCCGTATTTAAATTTTATTTATACCACACACGTACACACATATTTCATACAAACAAGCAGCAACAGCATCGCCCATGTACACACGACAAGCAGCAACAGCATCGCACTCTGTTCCTGCAGTTTATTTCTTGCAGGTTTCTTATAGTTCTCATTTAGTTAATGTTGCAAGTGTAATATAGGGTGGATATTTGGCAAAGATGATTTGTGAATGCCATGGGTGGTCGTTTTATGGATTGATGTTGGGTTGAGAGACAACTTGATATTTTCTGGTTGTCATTTACCTGCATATTTTTCTTCTTATACATTTTAATTCTTATGGAATTCTAATATGTTGTTCTTTAAATTCAGTATTTTTATATAAATTTTCTTTTAATGCGATAGTTTTATTTTCAAATATTAAATATTTGAAAGATATTTTAAAAAAATTCGGGCACAATTTAAATATATTTTTTATTAATTCTGTTTCAATATTTAAATATTTTATTTAACTAAGAAAATATTTAAATAAATTTTAAATATTTACGTAGTCGATTTATGCAAATGCGTTATTGGTGCAAAAATGACTCGCTTTTTGAATAAATTAAAAAAATTTTTGGATAAATTTAATATTTTTTTCCCTAAGTGCATAATCTGGGAGCCAAATATCATCATCTTCAGCAATCATTTGCAGGGCCCAATCAGCGAATGTACATTGTGCATGGTCACGAGGCAAAAGCTGCTGCGTCAATTGGACTTTATATGCACTAAGGGAAATAATGCATATTAACATTATCCACGCCTGAGTATCAATTTTATTTAAATATTTACGTGAATAAATCAAATATTTTCCTTACAACTCGTTTTTTTCCCGTATTTGAATTTTATTTATACCACACACGTACACACATATTCCATACAAGCAAGCAGCAACAGCATCGCACACGTACACACATACTCCGACAAGCAGCAACAGCATCGCACTCTGTTCCTGCAGTTTATTTCTTGCATTTGCAGTTTATTTCTTGCATTTGCAGTTCTTATAGTTCTCATTTAGTAATTGTTGCCAGAGTAATATAGTATGCATGTTTGGCAATGAAATTAAATGATGTAGGGTGGAGTGACAACTTGATATTAACTCACAAATATCTTGTACCAGTTGTCATTTACCTACATATTTTGCTTTTATTTTCTGTCACTTTTTCTTCCTCTAGTTTATGCTATTTTTGACTTTTGGTGCCCTAATATTTTACCAACTGTCAAAAATAGTATAACAGTAAAATATAGAATTGTGAAACAGAATAAATAATACAGGCAAATGACATTTGATGGACGCAATATGAAGAAAATAATGCTATAAAACCATTAATAACACATTCAATTTAAATATGTTTTTTTTAAATTCAATATTTTTATTTAAATTTTCTTTAAATGCGATCGTTTATTTTCAAATAATAAATATTTGAAAGATGTTTTAAAAAATTCGTGCATAATTTTAATATATTTTTTATTAATTCTGTTTAAATATTTAAATATTTAATTTAATTAAAAAAGTATTCAAATAAATTTTAAATATTTACGTAGTCGATTTATTCAAATGCGTTATTGGTGCAAAAATGACTCGCTTTTTGGATAAATTAAAAAAGTTTTTGGATAAATTTAATATTTTTTTCCCTTAGTGTGGGTGTAGCTTCAAGACCAAGTGCAAAATTCGATGCATGAAGGTCGCGAAAATGGCCAATTGTTGCGAACGATGGCGAATAGATCTTTCGGGGGACTCGACGACACTTTCACTTACGGCAGCAATATTCTCAGCATTGTGTTATGTCCGCTCTCTGGTTGACTTCATAAAATTACGTACGGAACAAGTACGGACCCAGTATGATAAAATTTATTCACAATGTTGCGCACAGTTTTTCACTTATGTGGTGATAGCAGCCCCATATTTGGTGAATCGATCGTAGCGTTTGCACCATCGACTTGGAATTTAAGATCCAAAATTCAACGATTTCAATTTTTCTTTCCTGTAGCGATCCATAACTTAAATCCTATACTGTCGCAATGACAATGACACAAAATATGGCGGACAAGGGTCGATAATGCAGATTTTAATAGATTACAAAGTAACACACCTACTATTGGAACACCCTTTACATCTTTCTGCCCGCCTGTATGTCATTCTTTTTCTAGCAAATGTATTGACGTGACGAAGTTACTTTGTACCGCGCAGGTTAAAAAAAAATGTTGAAAAAGATATTTTTTTAAATGCATCGGCGTTGCATCGAATCGTTACTCCCTGAGTATAGGTGCTATGAATAAAATAATGGTACTACCTTAAACGCTAGTAATGGGTGTTTTTTTTAGGAGTTTGTTTTTCGAATAGAGATAAAACTGGCATTTTGTGGTGAAATCTGGCAACTCTAATGTCATTTATGTTCAGTTTGGTTTGCCATTTCATCATGAACAGGTTGACAAAAGAACAACGCTTGCAAATCGTGCAAATTTATTTCGAAAATAATGGTTCAGTTCGTGAAGTTTACCGCAAGCTCCGTCCATTTTATGGTCGACATAATCGTTCATCAGAGCAAATAATTCGGTTAACCATGGGTCGTTTTCGCACTACGTTTACTCTATGTGATAATACGCATCCGCAGAGACGTCGAACAGTGCGCACCGAAGAAACAATTGCCGCTGTAGAGCAAAATGTTGAAGAGGACCCGAATGAATCGATTCGCCACCGTGCACAGCAATTGGAGCTTTGTCCATCAACTTTATGGAAGATTTTGCGCAAAGATCTTGGCTTGCGACCTTACAAGATCCAGCTTGTGCAAGAATTAAAGCCGCGAGACCATGCAATGCGTCGTGATTTTGGTGTATGGGCCGAAAATGAGATTGATCTCGATGCTGATTTTCATCGCAAAATTTTGTTCAGTGATGAGGCTCATTTTTGGTTGAATGGCTACGTCAACAAGCAAAATTGCCGCATTTGGAGTGAAGAGAATCCACATGAGATCCTTGAGACGCCATTACATCCACAAAAACTGACTGTTTGGTGTGCTCTATGGGCTGGTGGAGTCATTGGGCCATACTTCTTCCGAAATAATGCTGGAGAGTCAGTTACCGTTAATGGAGACCGGTATAGAGCCATGATAACCGACTATTTTGTTCCCGAATTGGATGGCATGAATGTGGATGAGTTGTGGTTCCAACAAGACGGCGCTACATGCCACACAGCGCACGTCACAATCGATTTATTGAAGGAAACATTCGATGAGCGCATAATTTCGCGGAATGGACCTGTCAATTGGCCACCAAGATCGTGTGATTTGACACCATTGGATTGTTTTCTTTGGGGATATGTGAAGTCGCTCGTCTACGCCAACAAACCAGAAACGTTAGGGGACTTGGAGGCCAACATTCGTGGCGTTATTGCCGACATACGGTCCCATATGCTCGAAAAAGTGGTTGAAAATTGGACCTGTAGAATTGGCTTTATTTGAGCCAGCCGCGGCGGCCACATGCCCGAAATCATATTTAAACATTAATGGCATAAAATTATCCTTCCAATAAAGCCAAATTGATGGACATTAAAACGATTTTCTTGTGTTTTATTTCAATTCGAAGTTCTATACCTCTAAAAAAAACACCCTATACTTTGACTTCATTATAAAAACAAAAACAACTGCTTAAGTAACGCAACTGCTAATTTGTTACATGGAATTATGACCCACTAAGTATTACTGCTAGGATAAAAAATATAATACACCAATAAAGAAGGCCTTTAAGCACTCAAAAAAAAAAATTAGAGAAACCATTACTAACGTCATGGGGACATAGATAGAGTCGCTCAAAGATCGACAATGCAACATTCGTGCAACGGCGTTGCATTGAATTATTAGTCGGTGAGTATATAAGGTACTATAAATGTTTTAAAAGGAAAATGAAGAAAAACATAAAAATAAAAATAAAAATTCTGACGTCGTCCTGACGACAGCAGCTTATGTAACAGAAATGTACTATCGTTGCATGGAGTTATTACTCACTAAGGAGACTTGCTACGGTAAAATTTGCTATTGGGCCTCACAACTAAAGTATAAAAAAACAAAAATTCCCACCGTCATGATTTCAGGCCGGTAACCACATAATGCAGTACTATAATAATGAAAAACCGTTGCATGAAATTTAAACTCTGTGACGACTGGCGCAATTTAATGGAACGAAAATTAAGATGAGGTCTTTGCGCACATGATAAAAATTAAATGAAAATTGACTACGTAATGAGGGACGCACCCTCAGGGAACCGCTTGATGTAATGTAAGTGCATCATTGTTACTTGGATTAATTGTATGCTGCTAAGGCACAGTTATTGAGCCACAGAAAAACACAAACAATGTAGAAGCAAAAGCAAAACCAAAAGCAAAAGCAAAAGTAAAAGCAAACAACAAAAAAAGCTCAAGCCTGTGTTAGATAACACGGGCGCATAGGTCAGACGTAGAATACGTTAGTCATTAACAGCCTTATTCAATAGATTTCCTTAAACAACCTTTAAACGCTTGTTTAGTTACGCACTGTTTAAGGCTTTACGCAGCTTCTATGCAACCTTGCTAACATTGTTATTCATAAACATTTTTTCATTTTCTGCTTATGATTGTAAGGTTTGTGTCTGAACTATAGAAAATTAAGAATTCCTATGGATTTACAATGGCCGCCGCATAAAAAAATGCTGCAAAGGGCGCATGTCTTTGATATTAAAAGAAAAGACAAACAAAAATCATGGTTGTATTTACGTAACCTTTAAACGCCAATTTCGGCGTTTAAGTTACGCAGCTCTTAAACAACTACGAAAAATGTTTATGAATAACGTTTTCTTGTTTAAAGCCCGTTTAAAATTTCGCTGCCTCTAAAATGTGTTTATGAATAAGGCTGTAAGACATTGAGGATGTCTTAAAGACGTGGCCAACTGGGTAAGCACAATTTTGTTTCTCTGCTTCGCTTATCAATGTTGTGTATGTACACATCGTTCGCTACTTGGTCATTATACTTCTTCTCTTTCTCACACTGGTTCTATGATGAACACACAGATAATCGTACTGCTCTTACACATGATGTTATAATACATAAAATACAAAAATAAAAAAAATAAATAAATAACTGGACATTTCAGCCCTTGAAAGGACTTTGACCTAGCTTCTTATGATCAATTGTGTTGTGCGTGTTATTAAGTTTGTACACAATTGGCCGAGAAATGGACCTACAGGCTTAACGCCGACTCCGAACGGCGATGAACGGAATGTTCTTATTCTTAAGAAGCTTTACATGGCATTTTTATTACTCTCTGAGGTTTGCCATTGTCTGCAGAGAGGTGGCGGCCGTACAGAAAAATTATTTTAATTCAAATAATTTTCTGTCGCTGCTGGGGTTCGAACCTGGGTCTCCAGGTTCTTTGACATAGCGGCCACGCACTTTAACCAACTACGCCACGGATGCCACATAAAATACAAAGTATATGAAAATTAATACAAAATTTGAAGGAGTTAAATTTTGATTTACTTCTAAATTTATTTAGAATCAAAAAAATTATATGTAGCAATATGATTATTTAAATACAAATCAAAAGAAGACATATTAAATATGTTACGACCATACTTGAATTTTCTTCAATGCACGCATAAAGTATTAAAAACTTATAATGAAAGTGACAAACATTTTCTCAAAATTTTGTGCTCCAGATCAACACCCCCGTATAACGTATTCTACGTTAAAACAACAACAACAACAACAAAAATTTAACGAACTTCCAACAAGGTGAAAACGAAAGTAATGTTCACAAACAACAAAATAGCAGAATGAAACCGGATTATGAAACCGGAGAAGGACTATATAAGAATTAGGATATGGATTAGGACAAAAATGAAGACACATCTGAAACACACCTTTCCAAACTTGGAACGGAATACGGAATTCTTGATTAAGTCAAGAATTTGGTCATGGATTAAAACAGGAGTATGGACATGAAGTATGTTAGGAAAAGTTTTTGGAGAAATAGAAAAATAACGGAAGAATGAGGATAAGTTTCGGAACAAAAGAAAGGATAGGGACAAAACTAAGGACAAGGATAAAGGAACACTGTAACGTCACGTAGGTTTTAACGACGACACACGACCACGACACAGCCAACTCTTTTTTTACTTTAAATTTCGATTTTGCAGCTTTTCACATCTTTTAGTTATGGGCCAAAATATATTCCACATATATGGGAGGTGCTACGCCTACTTGTTCAATCCTACCGAAATTTTGCAAGAGTTTTAAAGATCACATATTAGTTATCTAGCTATAATTCTGTTAGCGTTGTTTTTAACGTTTATAAGATATAGCCCAAATTGTGTTGAAGTTCTTTGGCAGCTGCCACGCCCACTTGTCCAAAATTTCTTTCGCCGCAAAGTAACGCAAAAACTTGCACCAATCGCATCACTGCGGGCGTGGGATGTTTCAACTTCAGACAAACCCAAAATAATTTCGTTCCAGTTATTGGTTTTTCTTAAGGGTACCTTTATGTAATATAAGCGATTCTGAAGGCTTTTTTTGAACGAATACATACTTAAACTTTATATCAATATCTTTGACAATTTTTTTGTAGTATTCCTTAAAAAAACGCCTTCAGAATCGCTTATATTACATAAAGGTACCCTAAAAAATATGGATTTTAATTCGGAAAAATATCTTGATACATTTTATTCCAAGTTTATCTTAGGGATCATCTTAAGGGTGCTTCAATTTACAGACCTAAAGATCATAGGGAGAGGTTTTTTTTTGTTTTTTGTTTTTTTACCAAAACGCAACTTTCTGAAATTTCGGATAAATGACATTAAAAGGTACTATTGCATTCAAGCCTTAAGTTCTCCATTTTGTACTTATTCACTATGCAGATATTTCAAAATATAGTAAAATAAGAGTTTCCATAACATACCTCAGGCAAATCAGGCATCATTGATTTTTTTTGTCCCTCCCTCTGTCCGTTATCAAAATCAAGCAGGTTAAAATTCCTGTAATAGAAGTTCTTCAACAGTTCTTAATAGACGGTATTGATTTTTCTCACAGTTTTATTGTAATATTGTAATCATTGAATCACAGTATCATTGTAATATTTTGGCATTGAAGTCGGCCTTAGAAATAACCATGTTTTTTCAGAACAATGTATCTAGATCTAGATAAAAAATATCTTAAATTAAGGATGGTATCTTTAGCTCAAAATAACAATTCTAAACAAAACAAAGACACCGCATCATTTTAAATTGATTAAACTAATGAATGAAGTTCAACTGGTATATTTTCATGCCCATACTGAAAGGTTTTCCACTCCACATACAAACTCATAAGACATGTTGAAGTTGGTTCTAATCAAGTTCATAATATAAATTATTAAGATAAATAATAATTTACCACGTGTCGTCGCCCTTGGCACAACCAATCCACCCAGCCACCTTCACGTATTTCTCTCTTTTAGTTTTGACTTTAATCATAAGAGTTTTCGGCATTTGAGCAGTTGTAGCCTGAATTCAGTGCTTATTAACAACCTTCATAAATAAACGTTTATTCAGCTACTCGTCTAATATATTCTTCATTTATAAATATCATATTCTAAGAAAGTGTTTTTTATATTGTGCATTGTTATACGAGTATGTGGGATGATAGTAGGTGTGTGTGTGTGTGTGTGTGTGCTTGTACGATATTTACGAGTATATTTATTTGCTGGAAACGTTTATAAAGCTGTCTGTATTTTCCGCGAAATGTTGTTACCCTTAATAATGCAGATTAGATGGATACACATAAATAACAAGCATTTCTCAGACATACAGTCATGAATAGCGCTATATTTGCACATATCTATAAGCACATATTTATATGCATGTATGTAAGATAAATAAATACAATAGAGCTTTAAGATATTCAGTGGGGTGGTGGCGGGTAGGGGTAAAGCGACTTGTATCTAATTAATTCGCTCGTTTGCTTTGTAAAACAATCGATTAGAATGTGCGGCTTAGAGCTCTTTATTTCTTTAGGTTATATTTTTCAGAACAGAAAAATTTCTTTGCAAAAATGCTGGGTTATTCCTACTCACAGAAGTTATAATTAGAGTGACGCGTAAGCATTTTAATTACCCTCATATTTCTACTTAGGTGAAAGTTTTGGTGGTTTCATTATTTGTAGAATAGAAATTATTTGGGAGAATTGTTGTGATTTCAATTTTGCAGAAGGATTTTAAAACTGATTTTGGCAGGATCTCCAAAGTACGAATCTTATTTCTGATTTCTTTCCACACATTAGGATTTTGAGAAATTTTCAATTATATATCCGATAAAAAAGAAATATTCATAGAGTCCACTGAATTGGCGCATCATGTCAGTATTATGCAATATTTGAGGTTATAAACCTGAAAAATGCCTGAAATACGTTTTCTTTTGCGGCAATGTACAGTACGTACAAATTTTTGAAGTTACTTTCTTACCAAAAGGCATCGGAGTAGCATTGAACTAATGCTCCGATAAAAGTTGTGGTACGACAGAAAATTGGAGTGTTTATCCTGCCTGAGGGTTTAATTCTACGCTGTTCCAATCTCGGGATCGAAACATTGCTTTGAGTATTCACCCCTTTGAGTATTTAAAGTACCAAATTAGCTCTATGTTGTGATGATATGTCGCAACCCTTGGTTGCGGTGGAGACCTTTCTGACACCTCTTCTGTATTTTTGTGTACAACAATCGGTTGAAAAATGCAACTCCACATCGCGGTGGATAGGTCTAGCCGCATGCAATGTGGGTAGTACCTAAACCACAACCACCACAATTCTACCAGAAGGGCCATCCCAATCAGTCAGCCCGATTGGTAAGTCAGGGGCCGCCGATTGCCCGTGGTACCAATTTTTAAGTCTCTTGTCGGACTTCGTAGCAAGCTACTACCAGTTGAGCCTCATTACAGCTCCGGATTGGTGGCCAGTTTAAAAATGCTCCTCAAGAAAGAACTCCTCACATAGAGATGAATGCAGATGAGTGACTTCAGAAATCATTCACCTATTACGGCTTCTAGTAAACGCCTGACATGCGGACTCTTTAACCTAGCAATTTGCTCACTAGATGCCAGTGCATTGCTCATGTCGAACTCTTCATTTAGTATAATTATGCCCATGACTCTCAAATCTCGAATGTCTTCATAAAGAGGACTTCCGCACAAGACATGTGACAAATCTTCAAAGACTGCTCCGCAATCACATCCTTATTTTATGCTAAAATGCATTAAGAGAAGTTAAAATGATGGCCAGTTAAAATGAAGCCCAGACTTGTTGTGATGAAATGTCGCAACCCTTGGTTGGTATGGAAGGCTATCTAACACCTCTTATTATTAATTATTATTCGCTCTTAATTATTACTCGCCTATATTACCGCCTATTACCTATAATTAGGTGCTATGGGCATTTTGCCCGTACGGGCATTTTGGTTGCCCGCTGCTTGCTGCACGGGCGACAGCATTGCTTCATAAATTCGATGGTAAAGGAAACGAGGGACATGCGAAAATATAATGAGATAGAGCGTAAGAAGAGCGTAATATAGATAGTGATATGATACTTGTGCTCATTGCGCTCAGAGCAGTTCATAATCAATGTTGCATGCCATTTATACAAAAAAAAAGGGCGTTTTATAATTTTACTATTTAACATTATGAATTTAATTGAATTCAATCACGTTGAATTCAATCATATCTCGATAACTTATTGTGTCATAAAATTGCTTTTAAGTAGTTACGCGCAAAATAAAAGTATAAATTTATTATGTGATTCAGTTCTAACAAAATATTAGTTAAAAATATGTTAGGAGGCAGATGTAGAATTGTTATGGTTGCATGCTCTTGCAAAACAATTATAAATATGCCAAGAAGTTGTTTTTGCAAAGCGATTTTATAGCTGCTGGTAGTAATTTAAAGAAAAAAAACTCCCTTTTAATAAGCAATTCTCTTAAAATATTAGATATGCAACACTTACTTTTCACAACAGCATGCTCTCGCTCTTACGGTTTCTATTTATAAAGCACACTGAAAACAAAGAAGTGCTAAAGTGGTTTTTGCGGAAATTTTATAGATATTTGAAATTTTTTCTTTGCTCTTATTTATACTGCGAAATGAAATACATGTGTAGTGGACGGATTATAAAAATTAAACACAGTGACAGATGGTTAAAGTGAAATACAGATACAGAAGCACACGGACATGTAAAAAGCTGAAAACTTTAAATTTTTTGGTTTGTATATCTCGGCTAAAAGTGCACAAAATTTTATTATGGGACGGCGATGGGCTCATGGAAAAATCATAAATGAAAATAAAAAAATAACAACAAATTTCATAGAATGTTAGATTTGATTTTTTGAAACAACCCAACAAACAAATTGATTCACTAATGTTATCGTTAACGAATCGCATTCTCGTACATTTTATTCATTAGCAATTATTAGAAGCGATTCACTTATAATATCGCGAGCGGGAGAAATTCCTCCTTCGTTAACGAATCGTCAAATCCGAAAAAAAGAATTCGTTAACGAGTCCCCAAAAATATAAAAAGCAATTCGTTAACGAGTCTCCAAAACTAAAAAAAGCAATTCGATAACGAATCTTATTTTATCTTATCTTAATGACAGATATTTTGAATAAAAATTTTGGTATGAACCAGAGCTTTCAAATGATATAAGTTTCATTCGAATGTGTTGTTTAAAAAAGCGGTAAAAAGGGAGGCGGTTTAAAGTTTGCGCATTATTATAAGAGGTAAGAATCACAAATTTTTAAATAAGAAAGATATATTAAATATCGGAAATAATTGGGGACAAAATAATTCGTTCACAAATCGTAAAATAAAGCTTAAGTCAATCGGTAACGAATCGCTAAAAATAAAAGTAGTGATTAGTAAATGAATTGCTAAAAATGAGAGAAACCATTTGCTAACGAATCGCTAAAATTTAAAGACTTGATTCGCTAACGACCCACAAAAATGTTGAAAGGCGATTCGATAGCAAATCGATGCTAAAAGCGTCCTCAATGGAATTTAACAAAGTCATGATTTCAATCGGTGCTTTCTTTAAGCATCAAGCCAATCTCTGATGCAGTAGGAACGAAACTATTCGAAAACAATTAAAACAGCGATTCATAAGTGATTCGTTAACGAATCTATATAACGAATTTATATTTATTTGAAAAAAAAATTTATGAACAAAAAACTACTGCAATAAAAAATGGTACAGTTGGATGTAGAAGCATCTATAAATTTGCATGCATGAAATTTTGTATAGTGTACAATTTTTCGTCATCTATTCAAGCAACAGGCCAGCGCAGATGTTGCTGCTTGACGTTCGCTTGAACACTGAAGCTTTGATCGTTCTGTACGTGAGATTAATACATATTTTTCTGTACTAACGCAATCTCAAGTGCGCTCTTGTGATTGCATATTGTGAGAGGATTACAGAGAGGATTTTCCGTTCCGCAATCCGATTCACCTCCAAATTCATCATGCAATTGATTTCGCACACTGCTTGCCCGCTGCTTGCCCGCTGCTTGCCCGCAGTCGCAGCACGGGCAAGAATTGTGCCCACCCCTAGTTTAATGTAACGTTAATACTTAATCGTTGCATGGTTTTATGCAAGACGCAATGGTTAATGTAAATTTACCACAAAAAAAGTATAACTTTAACTTTAACAAGCAAACAAAAACAAAACACACAAATGAAAAATCAAAATCAAAATTAAAATCAAAATCAAATTTCAAATCAAAATAAAAATCAAAATGAAAATCAAAATTAAAATCAAAATCAAAATCTAAATTAAAATCAAAATCGAGATGAAAATCAAAATCAAAATCAAACTCAAGATCAAAATCAAAATCAAAATCAAAATCAAAATCAAAATCAAAATCAAAATCAAAATCAAAATCAAAATCAAAATCAAAATCAAAATCAAAATCAAAATCAAAATCAAAATCAAAATCAAAATCAAAATCAAAATCAAAATCAAAATCAAAATCAAATCAAAATTAAATTAAATTCAAAATTAAAATCAAAATCAAAATCAAAATCTAACTCAATATCGATATCAAAATCAAAATCAAAATCAAAATCAATATCAAAATCAAAATCGAAATTAAAATCAAAATCAATATCAAAATCAAAATCAAAATCAAAATCAAAATCAAAATCAAAATCAAATTTCAAATCAAAATAAAAATCAAAATGAAAATCAAAATTAAAATCAAAATCAAAATCTAAATTAAAATCAAAATCAAGATGAAAATCAAAATCAAAATCAAACTCAAGATCAAAATCAAAATCAAAATTAAAATCTAACTCAATATTGAAATCAAAATCAAAATCAAAATCAAAATCATAATCAATATCAAAATCAAAATCAAAATCGAAATTAAAATCAAAATCGAAATCAAAATCAAAATCAAAATCAAAATCAAAATCAAAATCAAAATCTAAATCTAAATCTAAATCTAAATCTAAATCTAAATCTAATTCGAAATCTAAATCTAAATCTAAATCTAAATCTAAATCTAAATCTAAATCTTAATCAAAATCAAAATCAAAATCAAAATCAAAATTAAAATCAAAATCAAAATCAAAATCAAAATCAAAATCAAAATCTAACTCAATATCGAAATCAAAATCAAAATCAAAATCCAAATCAATATCAAAATCGAAATTAAAATCAAAATCGAAATCGAAATCAAAATCAAAATCAAAATCAAAATCAAAATCAAAATCAAAATCAAAATCAAAATCAAAATCAAAATCAAAATCAAAATCGAAATAAAAATCTAAATCTAAATCTAAATCTAAATCTAAATCAAAATCAAAATCAAAATCAAAATCAAAATTAAAATCAGAATCAAAATCAAATTCAAAATCAAAATCAAAATCAAAATCAAATGAAATTCAAAATTAAAATCAAAATCAAAACCAAAATCAAAATCTAACTCAATATCGAAATCAAAATCAAAATCAATATCAAAATCGAAATCGAAATCAAAATCAAAATCAAAATCGAAATCAAAATCAAAATCAAAACCAAAATCAAAATCAAAATCAAAATCAAAATCGAATTGGAAATCGAAATCAAAATCAAGAAATCAGACCAAGGATTATGATAAAGATTGGGATAAGGGTTGGAACAAGAAGTGGTACAATGATTAAGAAAGGGATTCGGAAACGTATGAGCAAAAGAATTTGAGCAGGAATACAAAAAGAATTTGGACAAGGAAAAGGACAAGGAGCATGGTCAATATTATAATAATTATAAAAAGAATGATAAAGTTTAAGGACAAGAGAAAGGATATGGATAAGAATAAGGTATACAGATATGTTGTCAGGTTAAAATACTAACTGGATTGTCCATGACACAGCCAACTGCTCTCTTTTTTTAACCCTTTTTTATCAACTGCATAATATATTGCAACTTATTATCCCAATACCTTTAAAATAAGCTGTGACAAATAAATGTCCATTTAAGATTTCTTTTTGCAAAGCCCATTATAAAATGGCATAAATTCTATACTCCGTGTAACAAAAGAATCTATCAAGTAATAGTAAAATAGCGATAACTTACCAAGGAAAAATTAATAATGACCTTTTGACCATTAATTTAGAGGAAGATAAGTAAGTCTGGAGGATAAGTTGGGGATAAGTAAACATTTATGCATTTAGTAGGAAAGATATTAGAAAGCTTTCTACATAAAAGTTTTCTCTACATAATTCGGATCATTCGGATTTACGTGTTGGGCCAATTCTGCGTCAGATATTATTTCTTCACAGAAAAAAGGTCTGAGAAATGATTCCAGTTAGTTAAAATTCAAACCTTGTAGCTATACTATCCGAATAATCCTGTTTTATTTTTTTATTGTTTTTTTTTTTGTTTATAAGCTCAAATATCTAAAAGCCCTGATGTGAAGGAAAAATTAAAATTCACATTCGTAAATAGGAGGTCCCGACATAATCAGTTGTAAAATACGAAAAAAAAAAAAATTATTTCCTGGTCTGCGCTATCTAGGCTTTTGGGAGAAAAGAAAAAAAAAATTAAGATTTGCCATTTAACAACAGAAGAACATAATATATTAAAGATAAAATACTTTTCAACTCTCTTATCACGATCTTGAAAATATAATTTTATTGAGTAATCACTTTGATGTGATGATGACTTTCTATCTTTTTTCAATTTCATGCGGTTACCTCTCATGTGAACCGCTCATGTGAGGTAAAGTATTGAACTGCAGAAATTTTTTTTTTAATTATTTTGAAACCAGTTGCGCTGGGTTTTTCCAACTCTTTTAATAATTTTTTTTTTTCTTAAATCAAAATCTTTTGGGTTTTTCCCACTAAAATCAGTTATAATCAAGGTATAATTAAAGATGTGGTTAGCATGTGAATCATTCTAACTATTGCTAATTTTACACCTTAACAGAATAGATAAAAGTTTCAGTTTTCTCCAAAATGGCACTTAAAACGTTCTGTGATGTTTCGTTGTAACGACATTAAATTTACAGGTCTTGAATGGCTGTATTCTTCCGATTTTTTAGAAGGTAAGATCATGTTTATTTATTTATTTTTTTTTCAATTCTAAGCAATTTCTGGGGGAAGAAGTAAGCAATAGTTTATTGTATACACAGTGCTACAATATTTTGAGTTTATGGTCTATCAATTATTTTCAAGATTATTTGGGACACTTATCACGAATCTTAAGTCCATTTCTCTCCATCACATCTCGTTCCTTTGGAATATGGCTTCAAGTGATAAAATAGGCGCTTTTAAAACTGAATAAAATCGTTCTTATCTGAGGTTAAGACCTTGATAAAGGTATAGGCTATATGCCTTTATCAAATTCGTTAAATACAATGAGATCAACAATTTTTGTCCTGCCAACAAGAGATTTTAAGAATCTGATTTTCAAAATCCCTTAAAAATAAATCTATATTCCCGCTTCCGCTTTTCGAAAAGTTATTTCAACCAGAACTTATCCTTTTCTTTGCCGAAAAGAGAAGACTGGGAATGAAATTACTGCTTATGTGAACACAACGTCCAGATCTTAACTGATGGATCCAAAATATGGAAAACGGTACTGGATCCATAGCATTCTATATGTCATCAGGAATATGTATCTCAGCCATACAGACTTCCAAACTCTCTGTGGTTACTCAGCGGTGTTTCCCTAGCAGAAATCTTTGCGGTTCAACCCAAAAAAGATCAAGAACTATGTAGACAACTAAGCGCAATAAAAAAACTATATTACCTGACGACCAAATCAAAATATGTTTGGATCTCGTTTTAAACTTGATCATCCCAACAACATCAATATCTGCTGAGATTGGGGTCATTGCAACATAGGTCGTTATGAAATTGTGGACAGATTTGCTGGAAAGGGCTCTGCAGTGGAATGAAGTCGGTAGATAATCGCAAAAATGAAAGACGTAAAATTCAGAGATAAACCAATTATCGATCGGCGATTGTGTTATATAGTACTACCTTTGGCCATATTTCTGCGAAAAAGGACTAAAAAAGTCTGCGAAAAGGATCTGCACTAATGACAATGAAACTCGCATGTACTAAATTTGAGTATAAGATACTCGACAAAGTATTTTTCAAGTTAGTTCCAGAAGGACAAGAAACATAGGGAATCACTAAGAACCAATATGCTCTTTTTCTGCATTTCAGATTGCCTAGACTTTCAGGATAAAGTCAAATTAATTTAAATTTTAATAATATTTTCACGATCGTATTGTCCTTGATCGGGTGCTTTAAAAAATGCGTGTCCCATCCGACGAGAAGCCATGCCAGGTTCGGATCCGAGCTTAATACGAAATTTTATTCAATTGAGATTATTTTTTTGATCGGTCGTCAGTTCTCTGCATACAATGACAAACCTTTGAAATGGCCGATTTGTTTTTTTTTTTGTTTAATTTATTCATACACAATATCAGAAAAATATTTACAAAGGTTAAAAATGTTTATTTTTGCATTAATTTATTTATTTATTCATATTCATATTCATATAAATATTCATATTCATATTTTAATTCATATTCATTTTCATATTCATATTCATATTCATAATCATATTCATATTAATATTCATATTCATATTCATATTCATATTCATATTCATAATCATTGTAATATTCATATTCATATTCATATTCATATTCATATTCATATTCATATTCATATTCATATTCATATTCATATTCATATTCATATTCATATTCATATTCATATTCATATTCATATTCATATTCATATTTATATTCATATTCATATTCATAATCATATTCATATTTTTATTCATATTCATATTCATATTCATATTCATATTCATTTTTATATTCATATTCATATTCATATTCATATTCATATTCATATTCATATTCATATTCATATTCAAATTCATATTCATATTCATTCTCCTTTTATTTTCACTACTTCCTTTTCAAATATGTAAAATTTCTATTAATATTATTTTAAGTTCATTTAAACAGAAAAGATCACAGTTCAAACATTATCAAAAGCTTAACATTATCAGGAATCATCAAAAGTTCATCATTATCTGGTTTAATTTCCTTATTTTCAATTAAGATTTATTCGCAATTTGATGACTGAGCCACATTATAAAAAATAAAACTTTTAAAAATTGGAGAATGAGAACTAAATTTGATTATATTTTAAATATAACAAATTTGATTAAAGTAAACATATATTAAACGGAAGAACAAAATAGAGTAGAGCTGAAATAAAACTCCGTTGAAAACTTTTATTCTTAAAGGCCATGAGGCACGTTGTTTTTTTTAATGACAATGAGCGAAATTGAGCCTTATTATCATATTTATATTCATATTCATATTCATATTCATATTCATATTCATATTCATATTCATATTCATATTCATATTCATATTCATATTCATATTCAAATTCATATTCATATTCATTCTCCTTTTATTTTCACTACTTCCTTTTCAAATATGTAAAATTTCTATTAATATTATTTTAAGTTCATTTAAACAGAAAAGATCACAGTTCAAACATTATCAAAAGCTTAACATTATCAGGAATCATCAAAAGTTCATCATTATCTGGTTTAATTTCCTTATTTTCAATTAAGATTTATTCGCAATTTGATGACTGAGCCACATTATAAAAAATAAAACTTTTAAAAATTGGAGAATGAGAACTAAATTTGATTATATTTTAAATATAACAAATTTGACTAAAGTAAACATATATTAAACGGAAGAACAAAATAGAGTAGAGCTGAAATAAAACTCCGTTGAAAACTTTTATTCTTAAAGGCCATGAGGCACGTTGTTTTTTTTAATGACAATGAGCGAAATTGAGCCTTCGACAAATCAGACAAAACTGCCTGCCCTATTTTAGATTTACCAAAAGAGGTACTGTTTTTGTTGCTGTCAAATTTGTCTTGTTGTACTTTTGTTGTAAAATTTTTGTAATTGCTTGCGTTACACCTTAAAAAAGAAGCGTGATGTGGAAGAATAAAAGTTAATTAATTTTTGATTAGCTTCAATTTCTCAATCGATTAAATTTGCACACGTTTAATTTGAAGGTAAAGATTTCGCAGTGCAATTCGATATGATTAAAGGAAAATTTGCAAAAGAAATCACCTTTTAATACCGAAACTATTAATTTGAACAATGATATTGTTAAAATTTAAAGAATTTAAAGGTTTTTGATTGAAGTTCTTAAGAGAGTTACACTCAGAGCATGGCTTCATACCAAATTTCAACATTTAATAATGAATGTTTTGATTTGATTTGAATATCAATTTAAATATGAATTTGAATATGAATACGAATATGAATATGAATATGAATATGAACATGCATATGAATATGAAAATGAATATTATATGAATATGAATATGAATATGAATATGAATATGAATATGAATATGAATATGAATATGAATATGAATATGAATATGAATATGAATATGAATATAAATATATATATGAATATGAATATGAATATGAATATGCATATGAATATGAATATGAATATGAATATGAATATGAATATGAATATGAATATCAATATGAATATGAATATGAATATCAATATGAATAGGAATATGAATATGAATAAAAATATGAATATCAATATGAATATGAATATGAATATGAATATGAATATGAATATGAATATGAATATGAATATGAATATGAATATGAATATGAATATGAATATGAATATGAATATGAATATGAATATGAATAAAAATATGAATATGAATATGAATATGAATATGAATATGAATATGAATATGAATATGAATATGAATATGAATATGAATATGAATATGAATATGAATAGGAATATGAATATGAATAAAAATATGAATATCAATATGAATATGAATATGAATATGAATATGAATATGAATATGAATATGAATATGAATATGAATATGAATATGAATATGAATATGAATATGAATATGAATATGAATATGAAAATAAATATTAATATGAATATGAATATGCATATGAATATGAATATGAATATGAATATGAATATGAATATGAATATGAATATCAATATGAATATGAATATGAATATCAATATGAATAGGAATATGAATATGAATAAAAATATGAATATCAATATGAATATGAATATGAATATGAATATGAATATGAATATGAATATGAATATGAATATGAATATGAATATGAATATGAATATGAATATGAATATGAATATGAATATGAATATGAATAAAAATATGAATATGAATATGAATATGAATATGAATATGAATATGAATATGAATATGAATATGAATATGAATATGAATATGAATATGAATAGGAATATGAATATGAATAAAAATATGAATATCAATATGAATATGAATATGAATATGAATATGAATATGAATATGAATATGAATATGAATATGAATATGAATATGAATATAAATATATATATGAATATGAATATGAATATGAATATGCATATGAATATGAATATGAATATGAATATGAATATGAATATGAATATGAATATCAATATGAATATGAATATGAATATCAATATGAATAGGAATATGAATATGAATAAAAATATGAATATGAATATGAATATGAATATGAATATGAATATGAATATGAATATGAATATGAATATGAATATGAATATGAATATGAATAAAAATATGAATATGAATATGAATATGAATATGAATATGAATATGAATATGAATATGAATATGAATATGAATATGAATATGAATATGAATATCAATATGAATAGGAATATGAATATGAATAAAAATATGAATATCAATATGAATATGAATATGAATATGAATATGAATATGAATATGAATATGAATATGAATATGAATATGAATATGAATATGAATATGAATATGAATATGAATATGAATATGAATATGAATATGAATAAAAATATGAATATGAATATGAATATGAATATGAATATGAATATGAATATGAATATGAATATGAATATGAATATGAATATGAATATGAATATGAATAGGAATATGAATATGAATAAAAATATGAATATCAATATGAATATGAATATGAATATGAATATGAATATGAATATGAATATGAATATGAATATGAATATGAATATGAATATGAATATGAATATGAATAAAAATATGAATATGAATATGAATATGAATATGAATATGAATATGAATATGAATATGAATATGAATATGAATATGAATATGAATATGAATATGAATAGGAATATGAATATGAATAAAAATATGAATATCAATATGAATATGAATATGAATATGAATATGAATATGAATATGAATATGAATATGAATATGAATATGAATATGAATATGAATATGAATATGAATATGAATATGAATATGAATATGAATATAAAAATGAATATGAATATGAATATGAATATGAATATGAATATGAATAAAAATATGAATATGATTATGAATATGAATATGAATATAAATATGAATATGAATATGAATATGAATATGAATATGAATATAAATATATATATGAATATGAATATGAATATGAATATGCATATGAATATGAATATGAATATGAATATGAATATGAATATGAATATCAATATGAATATGAATATGAATATGAATATGAATAGGAATATGAATATGAATAAAAATATGAATATCAATATGAATATGAATATGAATATGAATATGAATATGAATATGAATATGAATATGAATATGAATATGAATATGAATATGAATATGAATATGAATATGAATATGAATATGAATATGAATATGAATATGAATATGAATATGAATATGAATAAAAATATGAATATGAATATGAATATGAATATGAATATGAATATGAATATGAATATGAATATGAAAATAAATATTAATATGAATATGAATATGAATATGAATATGAATGTGAATATGAATGAGTCAAATCGTGCCAAAAAAATTCAGAGTAAAAGTCAAATCAGAGAAATTCCAATTGAGCCCAAATGAATCAAGTCATAGTCAAATGAAATCACATTTAATAATTTATCTTTGTCAAATCGCGCGAAAATCGAAGTCAAATTGATCCCGCATTGAAGTCAAAACAAATCAAATTACAGGTTAAATGAACAGATAAATTGACTTGTATAACAAATTAAATTAAATTAATTTTATTAAATTAATTAATTAAAGTCAAGTCCCAATCGAAGTCAAAGCGTGTCAATGTTATTTTTAACCATCATAGTCAAATCGAGTGAGTTCTTCTACATAAAATTTACCCCCTTTGAAGTCAAACTGAGCCACATTTAAAGTAAAAAATAAATAAATTTTTCAATAGAGTAAAAGTATGATATGATATTTTTTTAAGCTTCAAAGCAAACTATCCTCCATTAGAATTGACCTCATTACAAATAATTTTGAACTAGCTTCTCTAAGAAACAGTTCTAAATTACCTATAATACCCCGTTAACATTGTTCGAACTGACGTTTTAACGGGTTCAATCCTCTTTAGCATTTCTATTTTACTCATGTTGACTGTGAAAAACGGCGGATCAGTCACGGCGGGACTTAATCCGATCCGCATTGCCCTTACTTTTCCAATTGTTGAAACCGTGCGAATGAACTGCAATATCGATTCGTGCTCTTTACTCCTAAAACTCTAGACTCGTAACTAACAACAGCTGTTCAGCGGCCAAAACATAATAAAGTAACGCGTGAAGTGCAAATAAAGAAAATATTAAAAGTGGTTCTACTAAACAGAAAGACAATTAAAAAGTAAACTAAAAATAAATCTATTGTTTAAACGTGATTGCAACATTGTCCCGGCATAATGGAGCTCTTAGCGAGAGTTCTGCTACACTTTGCACTTCAGAAGAGCTGTCAGTGATGACGTTTTTTTTTTTCATATTTTTTAAGTGTTAACGTTGGTCCTGACTCATCTAGCTCTAAACCAAGACTTTGCGGCTTTATCTCTGCGACTCCTGGTACATATGCGGATGGTATTTATGGCTTTTTTGGCGCGGTATTAATTTTCCTACCTCGGCAATTGAAATTGAAATTAAACAAAAACAAATAAAGTATGTCTTGAAAATCGAAAACATTTTATGATAATTTTTTAAAAATTTTTTTAAATTTTTTCAATAAAAAAAAAAATAATATCGAAGTGTACACTAAGAAACAAAATATTGAATTTATCCAAAACCTTTTTTAATTTATCCAAATAGCGAGTCAATTTTGCACCAATAACGCATAAATCGACTACGTAAATATTTAAAATTTATTTAAATACTTTTTCAATAAAATAAAATATTTACATATTTAAACCGAATTAATAAAATATATATTAAAATTATGCACGCATTTTTTTAAAATATATTTCAAATGTTTACTATTTATTTAAAAATAAAACTATCGCAGTTAAAGAAAATTTATATAAAATATTGAATTTAAAAAACAACATATTTAAATTGAAGAGGAAGAAGAAAAGAGGAAGTTGTCACTCCACCTTACATAGTTTCATCATGCGATCACCCATCGCACTCACAAATCATATTGACCAAACATCCAGGCTATATTAAGGCCCAAACATAATAGGACCGAGTTGGCTGCAGCTTATGTCAAATTTTATACGACTACATAGAAGTGATGCGTACAAACCATAATAGCTCGAGCCAGCTTTTTCGTCAAGTTTCGTTAACTTGATCTGACTGCAGCCAGAGCGATCAAATCGAATGCTCCGTAAGGAATCGTTTGTTTTAATTTATTTACATATAAATGTATTTCCGCAATCCATTCTAATAATTATAAATTCAAACGAACAAAACGAATTGATGTAGAAATTGTTGAATTTTTCAAAGCAAATGTGAAAAGTAGTTACGACATAAACAGGAGCGCTGCTCAAGTCATTTTGGTCAAATTAAGCATTTGACAGAACTTGAACTAGCTTTTCGTTTATTTTGGACATTAGCTGCAGCCAGCTCGAGCCTATTATGTTTGGGCCTTTACCCTTGCAACAAAAACTAAACGAGAACTATAAGAAACCTGCAACTGCAAGAAATAAATTGCAGGAACAGAGTGCGATGCTGTTGCTGCTTGTCGGCTATTTCAGCTGTATGGAATATGTGTGTAGGTGTGTGGATAAATAAAATTTATCGATACGCACTGAACTTACTCGCCGTTTCTACAATGGATAAATCAAAGAGTTCGAATCGTTTTTCCTCCGCAACTGATTCGCCGTTTTCCAAAAACAGCATGACTATATCTGAACTAGTTCCATTATGAGGTTTACGATATTGTTACTATTTTATACAATCTATGATTGGTCCTTTTGGAGCTAGTCTTAGACTAGATGTATCAACAATGCTGAATTGGTTGTGTACCAAGGAATAAGTTTCCCTTCTATCTACTTAGGTCTTTCACCCACTTCCAACTTTTTAGCCATGACACAAAAACAAGACACTCGTTTGGAAATGGCTATTCAAAGTTCTTTGTTCTTATATATGTGTTTAGAAGTTGGTTGCCATTTTGTATATTAAAAAAAATTGTTTTTGTTAAAGATACACATTTTTTCAAATCAGAGGTAAAACTGTTAAAGTCAAGTTCTGTCATTGAACAACACACATTAACCACATAAAATATCCGTGGTTGATCAATCCGAGTGAAATTGTACTAGATCTAAACAAAATCGAATTGCACTAGTATAGAACCAGTTTTTTTCAGTTGGCTGCAAAACTCTCAAATTGTTTACAAAACTCTTTTATTTGCTCTCTCTCTCCCTTTCTCTTACATGCCGACATTCCTATTTTGCATTACATTACAAAAAGCATTCCTATTTTACTAAAGCTACACTTGGTACTTTATGAGTTTTCGATATTGTTGTTATTTGCAACAGTCTAAGATTGGTTCTTTTGGATCTAGTTTCAGACTAGATATTTCAAAAATACTGATATTCGAGTGTTCTCATGAGTTAATGAGTTTCCCTTTTATCTTCTGCAAATCGAAGCTTTTCTCTCAATACATCTATTCTTTTATCCATGATTCAAAACATACATGAAAATGGTTATTTATAGTTTTATGCCTTCCAGTCTTGTTCTTGCACCTTTGTTCTTGGTTGAATCAAACTTCAATTTTTACGTTATAAAATTATATTTGTCTGAGATAAAAAGTTCAAAAACTTATTTAAATACATTTTTTAACTATTGAGGCAATATAGATAATGCCAATGGATATAAAAAAAAAATAAAACAAATAAGCCACAAAAAAGTAGTCAAAGTGTTCTACATTGAATTGTACTAGTTCAGAACTAGATGGATTCGCTCTAGAACTGAATCACTTATTTTCCAATTGGCTCAAAAACTTTCAAATTGACTACAAAGCTCTGCTATTTACTCTTTCTCGACCTTTCTATCTCTTCTTCTTTCTTCATCTCTGCGTTTCCCTTTCCATCTCTCCCCCTATTACTTGTTTTTTTTTTTCTTTTCTCCTTCTCACATGAAATCAATGCCTGTCAACATACACGTATGTTGCCATACCAAAGAAAATAAATCGATTTTAACCACAAATCAAGCCAACTAAAATTCTTACTTGGTTGTTTTTTTTTTTCAAAAAAATTTTTTTTTTCTGTTTTTGTCACTATTCCATGAAAGTGGTGGGCAAAACAAAAACCATAAAGATCACTTCAAAAGCTTCTTAGTTACTCATTTTATTGCCTTATGTTGGAATTTTGCTTTTTTCTGTTTTTTTTTATGATTTTGTGTTTTTTTTTTATTACATCTCTGTGAAAATCATTAATTTTGTTTTTTCTTTCCTCGTTTTTGAAATTTTGCAATAATATCGAATGGTTTTGTTTGCTGTTTTCTGTTATTTTTTTTTCTTTCTTTTTCAACGTTTTATTAATTAGTTTCCAATGTTTATGGTAAAGATATAAAACAACAAAAACAAAAAGCAAAAATAATAAATATTTAAATCTGTCTATCTACATTTTAGACATACATAAATAACTACATCTACATAAATACTGATCTTTACGAATTCCGCGCCATCGATCGTCAGATCATTCGACTGAATGCATTATTATTGAACACAGCCAGCCCAGCCGCAGCCCCACAAGTATTGCATTACTTGGCTGTTTGGCTGTAAAGCTGTGTTTATTACCGGCCATACAGTTCCGCAACGGCAACATTTTTAAATGCATTTTTGTGGTATCTACTCAATATCAGCGAAGCAGTTTTTATTGTTATAGCAAGATCATGATCATAAAAAAATTAACATGCATGCTATAATTTTTCAATTTATACGCTAAACTATTGTATCGTACGAATTTTTTCTTGTTGTTGTTGGGTTAAGTTGTTCTGCTAAATAGTATTTTTGTTGTTGTAGTATTGAACTGTACTGCCTCTAGCAGCTCGTATGTCTGCCTTTGCTGAGTGTTCATCACAGTGGATCATCATGATCGTTTCAATAGTTGTTTTTTTTTGTTTTTTTTTTTTTAAAAAACAAATGCTCAATTTAATGATATTATCTTTAGGTTTTATTAAATTTTGTTGTTATACATACTTGGATCAATGGTCATCACAGGGTGTTGTTTTAAATTTACTCTATGAAGAGAGAGGTGGAGGAGCACGTGCTCTTCTGCCATTCATTGGTCTGCATGAATTCCAAAGTGTTATGAAAATAGTTAAGCATTGTTTTGGCCACGATGCGAGCCGACAAAAAATGCGGCCATATGGATATCTCAAGGTCATTGTTAATGTTTAAAAAAAATCTTTAATCTTTTTAGTGCAATTTTCACTTTTTTCATAAATTTTCACACTCAAACCGTAGCAACAACGAAGAATGCCGAATTTTATTATAATTTCGTTTTAAGTGAAGATTTTAATCAGATATTTGATGCTCCATTTAACATAGTTCTATAAAACATTAGCGAATGCGAAAGTTGCTACACATATTTCGGGAATATATATAAAGACCTTATTTTTTTCTTTATTATGATTAAAACATTTTTTCATGCGTTTGAACCATTTGTCATAGCATTTATCCCATTCCACTTGAGACACCTCCAAAATATAGTTTTTGAACGCATCAACGGCTTCTTCTGGCGTCAAAAACCGTTGTTCCTTGATGTGCGGGAACAAAAGGAAGTCATTGGATGCCAAAACAGGACTGTATAGCGGTGGGATCCATTAATTCGATTTTTTAAGTGATCAAAATGATGTCAATTATTCCGAATTGACCGTTCTACTTATCTCAAGAGGTAAGCTTTCAAAAAGGTTCAGTATAAGGAAAAGTCTAAGAAAACATGAATCGTGTTTTCTGATGAAGCTAACTTAGACATTGACCGCTACGTTGATTTAAAAATTACAGCATTTGGTGATCCGAAATCCCTCAAAAAAGATCGTGGGTAGGAGTCTTCCGAGCCATACTTTATCGCAAATGACGACGGAAGATCCCTAACATTCCACAGAGTGAGTGAAAGAGACATGATAAAACAGTTTTTTGTGGTCGGAGAAGGTGTATAAGTGACAACACTACTCAGTAACGACATACAGTGAGCGTCAAAGCAAAGTGTACACCATATTTTTTAATACTTTTTATTTTATTTCAATATTTTAAAGAGGAATTTTACTAAAAATTTTAGTATATTTGGAATTAATAATTTATGCTTTTATTATATACTAACTAAAATTATAAATTTTTTTACAACAAATTTTCACTTAATTCAAAAACGGAAAATACTCCATTTTCTTCGAGTCTAAACAAAGTCTACACTTAAAGTTGTAAATAAGAAAAAATAACTTCAGTCCAGTTATTAATATTTTTTTTTGTTTTCCTCGTGCTGAAATGACAGCTTTCAACCGTCTTGGCATTGATTCCACAAATTTCGTTGTTACGTTTGATGAAATTTTGTGACATTCTTCAAGTTAAATGGCTTTCAGCGAATCCTTGCTGGATATTGTCCTCTTTCTTATTTGTCTATCCAGATGTTCCCACAAATATTCTATCGGGTTGAGGTCGGTTGATTGTGGAGGGTGATTCAGTTGTTTTGGAGTTTTGCACAGCAACCATTCCTTCACTACCTTGGCTGTATGTTTCGGATCGTTTTCCTGCTGAATCATCTACAAGCGATTCAGTCCTAATTTGATAAAACTGGTCGGCAAATGTTCTTTTAAAATATTAAAGTAATCGAATTTATTCATTGTACTGTTAATAAACGTTTTATCTCCTACTCCGTTTGCTGTCATATACTACGTTTACATTGAGCTAAATGACTCATTCAGCTCATTCAGCCAAATGAGAACCGAAATCATCTCATTTCTCATACGAATTCTCATTTGCAAATCATCTCATTTGAAATAAATGAATGAGATTGGATACGTTCTTAAAACTAATTACAAACTTTTTCGAACGCATTCATTGCAGAATAGACAAAAATACACCGAACGCACTAAAAAGAAAGGAAAATGTCAAACATATTGTGAAGTGAATTCGAAAACAAAGAACAAGCTGTCAAACTAAATGCGATACGTTCTCAAAAAAAATCAGTGTAAACACATTTGAATGACTCATTTGAAATGGCTCATTTGCTCTAATGTAAACGTAGTAATACACTCGCACACCATCACCGAGCCCGCACCATGCTTTATTGTAGAAGTAATATTTTGCTCCTTGAACTCCTGAGTTTTGCTTCTCCATATATTTGTAGATTTTTTCTTCCGCAAAATTTCGAATATGCTTTCGTCACTGAAAACTATGTTTTTCCAAAATGAAATTTTATGATTTTCATACTTTTTCGCAAAATCCATGCGTAGCCTTTGATTTTTTCTTGATATAAACGGCTTTTTTCGAGGGACTCTTCCAAATAGACCATTTGCATTTAATGCACGTCTTCTTGAACTGGCATTAAAGTTGGTTCCTGATGATACGAAAAGATCATCCACTACTTTCTCTGCGCTTGCAGTTCGATATTTTCAGACCATTCTGAATACTGATCGTATTGCGGTTTCACAGAGTTGTTTAGGTCTGCCAGCACATGGTCGATTTTCTAGTGCTCCAAATTTTTTGTATATGTTAACCCTTTCAGCCCCAAATTAGTCCTGGCGGTACCAAACATTCCAAACTTCGTGGAGGATCACGCTGGGCGATAACTCTTTTCGACCCGTTTAATCGGTTCAGATGCTTCCGTAGATGACCGTACATACATCCCATCATTTTGTCTGTTAAATTTTTCCTGCACGGTAAACATTTTTTCATCGGTACACAAGAGTTTTTCTGTGCAAGTTGTCAGCGTTTTTCACAAAAAGACGTTCGCATTTTCCAATCCTATTTTTTACAAAGCTGCAATCAATAAATGTCCGATACGGTGCTTAAAATTCCAAGTCGCAAGTCTTTTTGAATAATACGACTCATGGACTTCTGCGTGACATTCACATCTCGGGCCATGCTTTTTTATTTTCGGAGCGGATTTCACTGAATGTATGATTTGACAGCTTTGATGACTTGCGCCATTCGAACTGTGTGTAGACGGCCCGACCAGTGGCAGTCTTTAACATTTCCAGTTTCCTCAAATAGTTTTTTGCACCGGTAAGCGAACTTATCCCGAGCGGGCGGAGCATTTTGAAAAATTACCGTCTTTCATTTCACACTTAAGTAGCGCTGTAACAGCGATACAGTTCTCGTTATCTGAAAACTCCATGGCAAAAGATGAAACAATTTTAAATTCCCGACACAGGCTTACTCTCACAGGTTATATTTCAAAAGCCATGTAGTAATAACGGGGTACATTCAACTTCTCTATTGGAATAGGTGCGTCCAATGTTGTAACATTATTTATGTCCCTACAAAGTAATATCATTCGTTTTGGAACTGATATTTCCATTGGAAAGTTTGCATTTTTTAACTTATATGTACTCATAACGTGATCTTTTTGTGTTTTTTACTGTGTTTTTAAAATTGTATTTCAGCAAAAACATGGAGTTATGTAATATGTGAACATTTTCGTGTGCTTATTTTTTACAACTTTCAACGTGAATTATCTCAACAGATGTGCATCGATGAACTCAATTCGACTTTTGACGATGAAGCATCATCAAAGATCCCTGTTTATTGGTTGTACACTGAATTCAAGCTAGGTCGTATTTTGCTCACTAACGAATTTCGTGAAGGGTGTCCAAAATTTGATGTTGTACCACAAAATATTGATGCTGTGCGCAAACGAATAATGCTTGATAGTCATTAGACATGCCGTGAGGTTGAGGCATCCCTGGGCATTACCTCCACCAGTATACATACCATTTTACATGAATAGATAATTGTGAAAAAGATTTCTTCACGTTGGATTTCACATAATTTGATAATCGCTTAAAAAATGCTCGTGTCGATTGGTGCAAAAAAACAGCTTTCAAGAAATACAATCACGGTGCTTCAAAAGACGAATTATATAAAATTGTGACTGGTGATGAATCATAGATCTATGCTTGTGAGCCTAAAAGTAAACAGCAGTTGACTGTATAGGTCTTTCAAGATGAACCAAATCAAACAAAATTTCTTTAAGCTCAAAGTACTGCGATGCAAATGGTCGCCTGTTTTTCTAAAAAACTGGTCATGTTGCCACGGTAACACTTGAAACACGTAGAACGGTCAATTCGGAATGGTACACAATCATTTGCGTACCATTTAAGTTGCCTAACAATCGAGTTACTAGGACGTTCAAGATGCTGCCGATCTAACGAAGAAAACATATGGTTTTTACCAAAATTATTGTTTATTCTTCCACATACTCTTCCACTTTTAGCTCGACACACTTATTCCAACGATTTCTAACGTTGCGATGCCTTTTGAATGGTAAGGTTTCTCTAGATCTCCGAAATACGCATCAGTTTACAAATTCGACCTGTTCATTCGTTGCAAATCTCCTTCCCTGGAGCCAACTTTTTAAGTTTGGGAACAGATTATCATCGCTGGGGCCAAATCTGGAGAATATGGGGGATGAAGAAGCAGTTTGAAGCGTAGCTTTTGTAATCTGGCCATGGTTTCGATTGATTTGTGAGCTGGACCATTGGCTTGCAAAAATATGATAATTTTCTTCGATAAATGGGGCCCTTTGTTTGCGATTTCGTTCTTCAATCGGTCTAATAGTTTACAGTAATAGTCACAGTTGATTGTTTTTTTCTTTTCTGAAATAGTCGATGAACAAATTAACACTTGAATCCCAAAAAATAAACGCCAACACCTTTCCGGCCGTTTGTTGAGTCTTCACTAGCCTTGGTGCACTTCTTCTGGGACCTACCCACTCTTTTACTTATTCCTTCGATTCTGGTGTAAAGTGGTTTATCCATGTTTCATCCATGGTCACTACTTTACCCAAAAAAATTAGTCGATTTTAACTAAACATGTGTAAACATTGTTGGGAACACGTGCAAACACTTTCATGTTTTTGATTGATCCCGGAAATTTGTAACATTCCCGGATATAAGCAGGAAACATTCCATAGAATATAGGAAGCAATCCCTTTTGTTAGACGCTTCATTTCTTTTTATACACACTTCTTATGTCATTGGAGGGAAACATTCCTCTCCGCTGTATTAAAAATGAGTGTGGAAACATTCCTCTACATTGCCTGAAAAATTAATGTGGAAACAACAACAAATAAAGAACAACTAAAAATGGTTGGCCTGACTCGGATTTCAACCTGGGACCTGTGGGCTGGCAGTCAAGCACGCTACGTACTCGACTACCGAGGGCGCCTTATTCGAGATTTTATAAATTTAAAATAAAATTAAATTGAAATTGCTCCAAAACAAGCGAAAGTTTCCACATGCCTTCCTTGAAAAGCGGTTTGGAAACAATTTCAATTTAAAACTTCCCATAAATTTCCAAAAGGTACGATGAGGAATGTTCGCAAACCACTTTCATATAGAAGCCTTCCAATTTTTCCCCGAGGGATTGTTAACGAACGCGGCACACATCTTGCAGTCAGCTATCTAATATCCAAATGTTAATGTAAAATTGAAACCGCCGACCAGTGTTGCCAGATGCCTCTCACCATTTACCCCTAGATTGGATTCCAAACCCTCCTAAAATTCCCCTAAAATTTTTTTTCGAAAAACATACAAAAATACAGTTGTAAATAACTTAAAATTTATTGAGTTAAAACTTCAACTTCAACGCTACTCAAGGGGCAGCTGAAGAGTAGCGCAACTGCAACGCAAATTGCTAATGTGTTCCTATGTATTTAAAGGGCTGAGCTGTTTGACGTCTTCAACAAGCTCAGGAAGTTGCTTTGTAGCTTTCAATTGTCCAAGCTGAAATTGGCCTTAAAATTTAGTTTTACCTTTGAAAGCACCTTTACCTTTTACTTTTCCGTCTCCCATTTTTTTGTATATTTTTGGGCATACCTTTTATTTTCGTCAGTTTTCCCCATACTTGATTTGTTTTTAATATTTAGCCAGAGTTGCAAGTTAAGCGCGAAGCGAGATTGAAGTGGGAAATGATTGGTAATTTTTTTGAAGTGTTGCCAATTCAGCTGTTTTTATAAAGTATTGCTGAAATCGCTTATCCCTTTACACAATATGGAGGAAAAAGTATTTTTCCTAAATTTTTTGCATAGTTTTAAGGAAAAGTAATAAATCTTTATTTCCAAAGGTAAACTTTCGAAGTCACCCTAAAAAAACCCCTAAAATTCCTCAAACCAGTTAAAAAACCCCTAAATCTAGGGGGAATTCCCCTAATCTGGCAACACTGCTCCGTTTTTGGTGCTTCCCCGGTGAGTGTATCTTTTTTGACGATTCTACCTCTTTTGATGTCTGCAATCTTATATTTTACAGTTGAATACAACGGAACGAATTCAACATAATATTTATGGAGCTTTTCTTTTGTTTCTTTCGCACTTTTGTTACGCAAAAAGTATTGGTTAATCCAGGGACGAAATTCTTCTTTATCCATTTTTATAACAATACCAACAGTTGTTCAATTTAGAACACTGTAACGTCACTATTCATTGACAGATAGATCTGACATTTATAATGTGTTCATGTTAAGGTTGCCATTCGTCAAAAATGTCATGCATTTGACGAGTGTTGGTGCCGTCACTTGGAGACCGGCAGCATCTTGAACGCCCTGGTATTGCGCACAATGTCGTCCCTGGTCACGTTATTTCGAGTTTTGGAGACACCAATTGGCTATTAAGATCATGCGATTTAACTCCGTAAGACTTCTTTCTTTGAGGTTATGTTAAGAGTACGCTATTCATTCGCAAATAATTCCCACTCTCAAGGCGAACATTAAAGTCACCATCGCCGAAATAGAGTCCCAATTATGCGAAGGAGTGATCGAAAATTTCGAAAAAAGTATTAAAAGGTCTGTAAGCCAAGTTGAGACGGCCATTTGAAAGATATTGTATTTCATGTACATATAATCTCCATATGTCTACTTTATAATACAAAAAAAACTATAAGAGACACATAATCAATTGCTCATTTAATTCAAAAAACAAACTCTACACCTCTTCTTGACACACCCTTTACGAGTGTTCCACGAACCTAAATGCAAAAAAGCTTTTTCATAGAAGCTATTTATACAATATGGAAAAAGAAAATTGAGTGTTCATCGCCACATTCAAATCTCGCGAGAATCTTTTACCTATTGTGAAAGTACTAAATATAAATTTGTATTAACTACAGTGAAAAACCCTCATGTCTCAGTACGATTTGCTGTCTTTCCACTGTATCTGCCTTGTTTATTTAATATTGAAAATAACAACCTTGCTCAGGATAAAATTGGAAATTTCATTTGAATAACTTTACCTTGACAACACGATAACAAAGGGTTGGTTGGGTTGGTTGGTTGGTAACATTCTAATTACACTAAATGAAATAACAAGACGCTAAGCGCAAGTAATTCGATGAATTCTTCGTTGAAAGCAACTTGAAGTGAAGCTGCAGAGTAGAGCAGCGTATTGATAAATTTCCTGGAAAATATTGATAATGAAATGTCAAGCAGATTGTAACTTGAGCAAGTAATGTATGTACGCTAAGATGTTACTTATTGGTGCGACCTCGAACTAGTGCGATGAGTTTATATTTAAAAGCATTTTTTTTTCAAATTCATTTGTATACAATTTAAATTAAAACAACAAACAAATTAAATAAACAAACAAAAATGATTCAAGTAAGTGAACGAACATTTTGAACAGGCCAAAACAAAACAGAAAAAAAAATAAATAAATAAACAAAAAAAAAACAAAATTTTAGCTTGAAATTCAAGTAAACCTGTCAAGAGTTGTTACGTCATAGAAGAAAAATAAAAATACGTCTCAGACTAAAGACAAAAACCAGATTTAAATTTAAAAAAAATATAAAATATAGGAGAGTAACAGAGCGGGTGTGGGAGAAAATGAGAGAGAGGGCGAGAGAGAAAGAGAGAATTTTAAAGATATCAAGAGCGACTTTATTGGCTGGAATTTAAAGTGCGATCGAATCAGTGCTGCCAGGTTTTAGCGAAAAAAAATCCCTATTTTTGCATACAAATGAATTTTTTTCCCCGTTTTTAACTTCGAGTTTCCCCGTTTTTTCCCCCGGTTTTTAAATTGTTTAACAAATAGCAATTTAAAGAAATAATAAGTTCATTAATTCACTTTGCTAAAACTAAAATAAATACAAACAGGAAAAACGTACGTATCTATAAGAAAAATAAAAATAAAAATGAAAATGTTAAGCGATATTGTATTTTGAGTCGAACGTTACGTTTTTGAGATTATAAAAAATTGTTAGAAATTATTTGAAATATACATATTGTTATACATATTATCAAACCAAGTAAACAAGAGTATGTGTATTATTTCTATTATAAAAAGTTAAAAATTCTGAATTTATTTCAATTGCAAAGCAATTTTTATATTTCATTAAAGATTTACTGCGGAGAGTTCTGCATTGAGAGGTATTGTCAAGAAAGTTCCTTAGTTTTGTTTTATTTAAATTAATAGCTAAAAAGGCACTTTCAGCACTTGCCCCGCTATAAGGAAAATAAAAAATAAACGACACTATTTTTTTTTTTTTTTTAAATATCTGAATCAATGAAAAATATAACTTCTTTCCAGAATTCCTGAATAATTTCTGATGATATATTTGAAAAATTTATATTTCTTAACGATCTATATTCTTGGTCGAAATCATTCCACTCGGATTGATCCGAAATAACGTGTGAAAATATTTTTAAGCTTAAAGTTTTTTTTTTCATTTTTACTATCTATGAGTGGCCTTTTATATAGCTCCTTAAAAAAGTATCGAAATCGTTTTAGTCTACACCAAAAATACTATTATGACTACACTAATGTATTCCTTTCGCATGAAACAATCAACGAAAGTCTTCAAAGTTAGATCTATTATATCCATATATGACACTTTATAAAAAACAAAAAATGGATGTAATTAATATAAGAAATTGTAGTTGGTTTTTCTAATAACCGATATATTTTTCACTCGCTATTTTATTTTTAATTTTCCCCGTTTTTATCAATGTTTTCCCCGCCTCCCCGTTTTGTACGAAAAATCCCGAAAAAGGGGAAAAATCCCGCCATCTGGCAGCTCTGGATCGAATCCACAAGCTTCACAAAAGCCAAACAACAATAAAACATGTCCGTCATTCAGACAGCTTTATAGTCGCCCATTTAAAAAACGGTTTATAATTTGTTATAATTCTTATTTTTTATTGTTGTTGTTGTTTTTTTTTTTTTTTGTTGTTGTTCTTGTTGCTGTTGGTGTTGTTGTTGTTTTTTAGTATTTGTGGTCAAGCTATTTGGCTACGTGAGTAAGGCACGATCGATCCGATCAAGTTGCGCCAAAAGTGTGCGTGCCGTTTTTTTTTTTTTTGCTTATTGTTGATGTAGCAACTCTTAATTGCTATAATTTTGAATAACAATCGGGCTGTACTCAAGTCATCGGGGCACTCACTGATAAAGTCTTGACAAAACGACAAAACTGAGCTTCATAGAGTGTATAAAGCACAAACGAGAGCTAAATTTGCTCTGAGAGTGAAGCCTAGAGCTGCGTTGGAAGCTTAGAGCTCTGACAAGCGAGCTTATCCATTGGATTCGTAGCGACAATCTCAACATTAGTTTTGTTTTTGGTTCCAGATCAGTGCAGGAGCTGTTTGAAGCTTAACACAGCGATCAGTTGGGAACTTCGTATGGTCAATGAATGACGGTAACGTTTTCTGTTAGCGGAAAGTAGTAAAAATAAGCATCAGCATCAGGCGCAAGACGTAGTGATCGCGTGTGTTTTTGATATTACGAGCAGAAAAAAAAATAGTAAAAAAAAGAAGTAATTAAGATAAATACATACACAAAAGCAAAAAAAAAAAACAAAAAAACAAAAAACAAAAAAAAAACAAAAACAAAAAAAAGCAAAACAAAAAACAAAACAAAAACAAAACAAAAAAAAAACAAATAAAGTAAATAAATAAAAAATGTATGAAAAAAATTAGTTTTCAATATAATCTGTACCTAGTTCCTATACAAATGCATATATATATGTATATATAAATTGTTGCTTAATTAGTTGTTGCTATATATGTGAGTGTTGCTATGCTGTTGTTGTTGTTGTTGTTGTTGTTGTTTGTGTTTTTGCGATCGTTGTTTTAATTATAATTGAAAATGCAGATAAGCTTGGTCGGTCAGTTAAAGCCTGAATGTTGAATACATTGAAAAATATTGCTACATAGATACCATGCACATATGTATGCACGATATATATATATATATGCATAAGTGTTAATATGCATGAATATTATTATTATAGCTGGTGTTTTATTATAGCTTAAAAAAGGAATTAAAAAAAAAAACTTGTTCCTACACAGCAGATAAATCAAAACTACTGTCAACAACAGCCAAGATTTTTATATGTGCGCGCTTTAAGTGTCAAAGTGTATGAGAACAACAACGGCAACAATAATAACAAATGTGATAGTAAAATAAATGAATGCTGCAATAGCAGGAATTATAAAAACCAGAATTTTTTTAATTATTGAAACATTAAATTCAAAGAATAATTGCCTTAAAACAACAACCATAACAAAAAGAATATACAGTGTTCATAAAAGCAACAACAAAAGCAATAGCAACATGTTGCTAACAAATACAACAGCATTCATCAACATCAATTAAAACAAGCAGCTATTTCTGTTTGAATAAACAATATTACAAATAATTAAAATAACAACAAGAAAAACAAGAACAACAACAAGAACAACAACAACAACAATAACAATAACAACAACAACACATCGATCAATAGTTCAAATATTTTTTTGTTATTGCCAACTTTTTAAAAAGTTTAGCATCCTTTTGCGCCTTAACCATAGGTTAGCTTGATTACACCCCTGATTGTGGCGATCATTGCTATAACTGCAAAAATAACCACCAACATATACAAATAACAACAACAAAGGAAGCAGAAGAGATTAGCAATTATAGCATAACCACTTTGCAACAACAAAATAATAGCACTAAAAAAAGCGCAAAATATCTAACTACGTTTTGATTAAGTAGTGTTGGGAAAAAATTGCTAAAAAATTCAACTATTTTTTACGCAGTGAAGCAAAAATTTTCAATTGATGGCGTCGCACAATGGTTCCAAATCGAAAAAAAGACGGCCAAAACCCCAAGGCATTGCCTTGAACGGTTTGCACAATGAAAATGACGATTTACAGGTTTTCGAGGTCGCTGATCACGAGTCAATAATTCGAAATTCAAAATGCCGGCTTAAAAATATGCTAACTTTTATAATAACTTCGAAATTCAAATTGGAAGCCATGAACTAATTTTTGAGTAAAATTTTCTAAAATTTTAGATTTTTTAACTTTTTTAATGTTCTTTATAATGAATCTGAGCTCCACAAAATAAAAAAACTGTGGAAACATTACTTTTTTTGTGTTTATTTTTAATATTTATATTAAAAAACTGTTCCTCTAATAGAAGGAAAACATCTGGAGATAAATGTTTATTTTTTTTTATGTCTCCCGACAAAATGATTTACGGGTCTGAATATAAGAGGCACCTATTAAAAACATCCTCATTTGTAGCCAGGCGTGACATACTTCTGGCATTGCTATTTCTAAATTTTTTTGCATATTTATGTGATGCTTCAAGAACCTCTTTAGATAGCTGACCCAATGGAAGCATGCTGTTCTTTGCCACAGAAGGTCCGTGCATAAGTATTTTGTGGATACCGCACGGTAAGGCGTATCGAAAAATTAAGATCGAATTCTAAGAGGTCTCAAAAGTTGCATGGGGTTGTCAAGATCATCCAAAAAAAATTTTAAGGAAAAAAAAGGATGTCTTCCTGCTTCGCAAGGACAAAGTTGTTTTTTGAGAAAAAACAGTAAAAAATAACGACCTTAAAATGCTTTGACTTTTATAAAAAAAACTACGTATGTCTTAACTCTTTCAGGGGCACTTTTACATGTGCACTAGTATACCATTTTTATAAATACTCTGACTTCTGTTTTATTATGAGAAACATGAAAAAATTATATGGAAACGTTTTTATTTCTTATGAAAATCTTGGAAACAGTCTTTCCCTTACGAAAACAGAGTGGGACTTGACAAGCACTGCATCTCCAAATTGTACGAACAGCATTGTTACTTGAACTGCACTTGGCGCATCTTCTTGACGTGGCTCGCTCCGGCTGATGACGGCTACTTTCTAGGCGGATCTCTTCTAGGACTGTTGGTTTGTGCTGTTTTATTACGATTGGCTTTGGAAAAGAAACTACAGAACTATGCGAACTGTTTCCAGAATTTCGACGTTTGTTGACATATGTTGGAGCTAAAAGGCCTTGGTACACAGAACGACGATATTCCTTCAAGGTAAGGTTTTCTAGATCTGGCCGCGATGTGGACTGGAGGTCTTTATAAATCAAGAAAGCGTTGACAACACTGCAATCTAGAAAATGGAAAAATATCCGATGCCACCATTTGTGTGACTTTCTGTCGATTTTAAAGCAACTTTTGAGCTGGTCAAATTTGTCAACGAAATTCATATGCGCGTTATAATCCTTTACAGCTTCTGGACACGTTACTTGTACGCATTCGCCATTTCGTTCTCTAAGTGTTACAACTGTGTTTGGGGTCGATGTTTTTGGGGTCGTGATAATTGGACAAAATATGTACTAATACTATCTGCGCGGTGGCTACCTACACTAACCACTGTATTGTCGGTGGATTATGACATTAGAAAAAAAAATTGTGCACATATTTTGACTAATATAGATAAATAATGTTGAAATAAAACTATTTAAACAATCACATTACAAAATAAAACACACTTACAATTTTTAATCGCGACCATGCAAAAAATATGGTAACCCGCAATCTTTGAATTAGTGATAAATTGACAGATAAAGACACACTGGCGCCAATAATGCTTTTACCTTGTTTTAAACGAGTTGTTATATCGTAGTAGATATTAACGTGCTCACTAAATGGCGTTTGTTCTGCTCACTAAATGGGTGTTGTTAAGAAATATTTGAAGAATCCAAATTGAGCAAAGTTTCTTCGGTACCATTTCTGGTACCCGAGATATAAAATCTTATATTCATTTTTTGGAAAAAGTTAAAAAATTGCATTCAAGTATAAATTTCTCAAAAATAGGAAAATGCATATGAAAAAATTATGCTAATTATTAATCCGGCAAATTTAAGAAAAACGTTAACAGTATAATCAATACCACCAAAATTTAAACCATTGGGTAACAATAAAAAGTTCTGTGCTATCTCGATTACAACTTTTGCTTCGAATATCCTTCACACAGGACACTGTGGATAAGAATCGTGAGTGGCATCGTGTTTACCAATATATTGTTAGTTTAAGCCTATACCTACTTTTGCTCCAAGACATACGTAGTTTTTTTTATAAAAGTCAAAGCATTTTAAGGTCGTTATTTTTTACTGTTTTCCCCAAAAAACAACTTTGTCCTTGCGGTGCAGGAAGACATCCTTTTTTTTCCTTAAAATTTTTTTTGGGTGATCTTGACGAACCCATGCAACTTTTGAGACCTCTTAGAATGTGAAATTCTAAAAAAAAAATGTAATTCGATACGCCCTACAGCACGGTCGGAAATTTCAGTTTAAATTTTAAACTTAAGGTTTCTATATTTATCCAAACATAAAAAGGTTTTGAAGTAAAACTCTTCGGTTTAAAGTAATATCTACATAATAAATATTGTATAAATTTTTTTTTAAACTTTGAAGTCTCCTTTTCAAACAAAGAGGTTTTCTATCCAAACTCAAGTGATTTAGAATGAAAACTCTGAGGTTTTTACTTCAAGCCGAAAGTTTACTTTAAAATCTTTACAAGTTTTTATTTGAAGCTGTATGGTCTAGCTTTTAAACCCACATTTTATTTCCAAAACGCTCGTGCTGACATTTTACAACCTTTGGTCTTATTTTGAAACCTAACAGTTCGTTTTAAAAACTCCTGTGAGTACATTTCAAACCCTAAGGGTTTTGTTCTTAAGCCATAAAGTTCATTTTAAAAACACCCAAGTTAACTTTAAAAACTCTATGGGCATTGTTCTTAACCCCAAAAGCATATTTCAAAAACTCCTCAATTTGCATTTTAAACCTAATGGATCTTATTTTTAAAACCAAAAGTTTCTTTTTCAAACCCCTGAGTTTGCGTTTGGAGTCTCGTGGCTTATTAAAAACAATGAAAAAAATTTCTTAAAATGACCCCTGAGTTTGCGTTTGGAAACTCTCGTGGCTTATTAAAAACAATGAAAAAATTTCTTAAAATGTTCCTACAGTGGCACTTTGTGGCAAAAATTTTTTTATTATTAGTATAATAAGATATGCCACAAAGGAACCAATACGTTTCTAAAGTGAAAAAAGGGGGAAAAACTAACGTTTTTTCCATTTTAACTGAGTTAAACATTTAAAATAAATGTACATTTTCTTTGTGTTTTTAAAAAAAGGGTATGAATATTTGCTAAAGTTTTACTTTTTTTCTGATTACTTAAGGTTCGATCCAATACATGAAAATATATAATATGAACAAGTGTTCGAACTTGGCTTAAAATATTACTATTTTTTTTTTTTTTAATTTTTGTCAGACAAATCCTTAATCCTTAATCCTTAAGAAAAATCCTTGTTTCATCCTTAAGAAAAATTGTTTTCAAACATCTTTAAAAATGAGGTTTTGGCCGTCTTTTTTCTATTTGGAACCAATGTTCGTCGCACGGTGCTTTGCACTCATACAAATTTTGGAAATAAATAGAAGGAGTGCTCCAATAATATTAAAATTTTGTATGCTTGGTTAGGTAAAGCTACCTAAGAAAAATACCAAAAATGGTTGAAATCAGTCAGTCCTTAGGGGTACTTCCCTTAGACCTATATTAAATTTGTTCATAATTTTATATGAGACATAGACACAAATGTTGACCCATCTTAATAAAACTTGATCAGAAGGCTTAGAATATAAAGTATCGAAATGTATGTTAATAAATAATGAAATAGGACAATGTAGTAAATATTTTTTTTTTAAATAAATTCCTGGTTCCCCGAATAGCGATTTTCTAAAAAAATCGTGTGTTACTGGAGTCCATCTAACGATAAATTTTTTTAAAAAACATTTTTATGCTGACACTCCTGTACGTGTCTTATCTCTTCGAAAATTCGCATACATAAGTTATTTTCAATGGTTAATCGATATCTATGATGGTTTTTCTAAAAAAACTATACTTTAAGATGGGCTCCAGTACAAAATTACTTGAATATGGGAAAGAATGGTTTTTAATTTTTATGCTGACACTTTTGTACGTAGTCCGATCTCTCTGAAAATTTGCATCCATTGGTTGTTTTAAATAGTGAATCGAGATCTGTGGTGTTTTTTATTAAAAAATTTACCGTTAGATGAAATTGAATCCAACATTGAAATTGAAGCCGAAATTGAATTCAATTGCGTTGGTAGTATTTCGTAAGACTGGGTATTTCCCGTTCGTGTTGTTGTTTTGATAACCAGCGCAAGTTTATTTAATCTTCTCGTAAGGGTTCTATGGACTTTTTGGACAACTACCGACTATTTTTGGGTTTTTGGAAGTCCTTGAACAAAAAACTAAGATTTTCAGCTAAATAGATTCCACTGGGATACATGGAACTAGATGGATCATCGGCACATTTTTGATAAAAGTCCTTTGATAAAAGTCGATGATTATCAGTCAAAATGGAATTATCAGGTATTATCTATAGAACTAGTTGGATTCTTGGATTTTCCCTTAATAGGTTCTACCTATTATCAAAACCCACAAAAAAGAAAAATTTCAATAACTCAACTAGATCCATATATAATCTCAGTGGAATCTATTTATCTGATAATCATAGGTTTTTGTCCAATGGGTTCACAAAACTCAATTAATTCCTGTAAAGTAACTAGATCGCAGTTGTCGGCCTTTATCGTCGCCCGGGGATTCATGTGCTCAATACGCCATTTCGACAATTTTGAGTCAATGCTATCATCCCGGATTTTTTAAGCCAAATTTTTCAAAGCTGCAATCCGTTTTTTTGTTATCTCTTTCAGAAACTGAGATATTTCGTGTCCATTTTGCTCTATATTATTTTAAACAGAAATTTTTGGTGACCTCGTGTTCCATACGTCATTCAATGACGTATAGAGCAAAATTTCAGTACAAAATTTTTTGTTTGATCAACGAAAACCACTTTGCTCTACGTGCATTTAACCAATTATTTTGTGTTCTTTTATATTTTGAATTATTAAAAACGTGAAAATGTAGACTATGTTGAAAATAAGGGGTACGGAAAGAGTGGTGAAGTATTTGCAGAAATGGCTTGATTGACATCCATTTCGTATATTAGAAAATATTAAAAATGATAAAAAGCCTTTGATTATCAGTGGCCGATCCAGGATTTCGGGAAGGGGGGTCGAAGACTTTTGACTTATTTTTTTACTAAACCTACTTAAGAGTCTTCTAAGTTTACTTCTGTCCAAACAGCAAGCATAATGAGAAAAGGTGCCCAGCAGTTACTTCCTACAGAAAATATAAAATTGAAAAATTGTTGATATACAATTTCTATGTAATTTTGTACCAGAAACTGACAAAAAATAATTGCGCATCTAAAATTAATTAATGAGTTTATTTCTTGTTGAGGACATCATATGATCCTCTTTTCTGGACTACAAATGAATCATGCCATATTTTTTTTATAATAATTATTATTATTTTGTATGGGAATGTTTTATTTTAAAGGTATTATGAATAATTTTTGTTTTGTGTTTTGTGTTTTTTTTTTTTTTTTTTTTTGTATATATTTTTTGTTTACTTTGTTTTTACTATTATTTGTTTGATAATTTTTGTTAAATAGCTTTACGAATATTCTTTTTATTTATTTTTTTTTCTTTTTTGTTAATGAATAAATTACTGTTGAACAAGAATTTTAAATGTGTGAAATTAATGCTACTTTTCTCTACGTGCATGTTTTCACACTAAAATCGTTTGAAATGGCATATAGAACGAAGTGGACCGTTAGAAAATGTTCTTTTGTACCTGAAATCAAGGATTAGGAAATATGTTTTTGGATTGCAATTTTTACACAATTTTATGGTGAAACATTCAGGAAATCCTATAGTACTGTTTTTGAAAAAAATGTGTTCAAAATGTGTTTTTTTTACGTAGAGCACATGAATACCGAACGACGATATGACTTATATTCAAAGATTTTTATCCAAAAAGTCTAAAAAACTCAAAAAGTGCTATTGATTCGACTAGTTCCATAGATAGTCTCAGTGGAACCTATTGGCTATAGAATAATATATTTATGTGCAAACCGTCAACAGAAGCACAAAAAGGTTCAATGGTTCAGTGGCTCAACTTATTCCATATATTATTCAAGTGGAATCAATTTGGCATAAAATCATAGTTTATTGTTCAAGAAGTGCACAAAAATTATAAAAGTTGCAATAAATTAGCTAAAAGTTAAATTTTTCTTTGCATTCATCTTTCATTCTTGCCATGTACGGCTCAACAGCTGTCTCATGAGCATCAAATGTCTTAAGTGCATACTCAGCGCGTACGTTTTGGTAGGTATATACAAGGCATGAGATCTAA